>JAVRXN010000011.1:45394200-45791160 GCA_033556935.1 Timema podura | reverse complement strand
CTAGACTGCCGAGGGTGGGGAGAACGAGGCTCGAATCTCGGTCGAATGAACTGGAGGTGATTTTCCTAAAGTGTTTTTCACTATCCCTCCACGGAAATGCAGGTTCACTTCCTCTAAATTCAACCTTAAAAATCTCTAACCCATTAGCGTAATTAGTATTCAAGCACATAACCCAAACGGATCGTAAGACGAGATGCTAAATTAAAGAAAGCTTTAGGTCCTTTTAGCCCATTTTCGTCTAACCATTTGCCCGCTAGAACTACTGACAATTGTTTTATATATAACATTGCGTATCTGGGTTACATAAATTTGAAGGCCAGTATGTGGAACTATTAGCCAATACTAATGTACCATTTCCCGAGGGAAGCCCGAATGTACTAATAGTACATCTTTTCTATGGAGGCTTTTTCTATGTACCGTTAAGATGAGGTGATCGTGATAGTGATAGTGAGTATGAGGATGTGGAACCAGTGTAAGCAATTAAAGGAATCGGGTATGTCTTGTAATACGTTTCTTCAGGCGCAGTTGAAACACTCGAAATAATCGGGCATGTCTTGTATTACGTTTCTTTAGGTACATTAGAAACACTCGAAAGAATCGGGTATGTCTTGTAATACGTTTCTTCAGGCGCAGTTGAAACACTCGAAAGAATTGGGCATATCTTGTAATACGTTTTTCAGGCACAGTTGAAACACTCGAAAGAATCGGGTATGTCTTGTAATACGTTTCTTCAGGTGCAGTTGAAACACTCGAAAGAATTGGGCGTATCTTGTAATACGTTTCTTCAGGCACAGTTGAAACACTCGAAAGAATCGGGAATGTCTTGTAATACGTTTCTTCAGGCGGAGTTGAAACACTCGAAAGAATTGGGCATGTCTTTTAATACTATTCTGCAAACGCATTTGAAAATAAATGCTATGGAATTCCGTACGAACTTTCTCGCTCTATTGTTTAGAAATGAAGATTTTTACTCAAAATTCGTAATATATTATACACTAGCAAATCCGAGAAAAAATTGTGCTAGACATACGTAAAACATTTTTTATTCAGGGTTTTAAATTTCATAATTTTATTTTTAAAGGCTTAACGTCTTCATTTGTATATTTGGATCAATACAAAATATCGATACTGGCTCACCAAGGGTCAACACTTCGTATTAAAATTTTGACTTCCGGTTAAAATTTTTATCATTTTACTAGGGGATATCTTATGTTTATTGCATTGTTATTAAATTTATCTTTTAAAAATGTTGAACAATTAAATAGGTAATTATTGAATATTGAGTCTAAAATGAGAGAGAGGGAATCGTTATAGCCAATTTTGAGAAAATGGAATTTTTCTCTTTCCACCGTTTAGTTAACTTCTATTCATTTTAGGGTTAGACAGACGGCTTTGCAAAAACCACTTTTTTGAATTTGGGGGGTCATGAGACGTCGAGATTTTTTTTGACGGTCGTAATACTTTACCTTAAAGTGTTGGCAAAGTTAAAAGAAATATATATATATGTGAATAACTTGAAATCTTTTGGTTTTATAAAAATATGTTTCAGGTTAAGTATATTTATTATAAATATATCCACATGTATGCAATGATAAATAATTTCATATCTCAAAGACTCACTGAGATAAAATTAAAATTCAGAATCAACGCATCAGAACGGAACCCTTAAAGTCGTTTTGACGAAAGGTTGACGATATCTATTTGGTTTTTAAATTTGATCAAAGTTTAGAAATGAAATGTAATCAAAATCATTAAAGCTAGTTTTGATAGAATAGATTTTTTTATCTTTCCGCCCTAAATGAAACTAACCATAATGTTAGGGTTGGATATCCAATTCCAAAAATTCCTCGGGGTAAACCTATGAAAACCCTATATACCAAGATTTAGCCCAGTCGGTAAAATTGTTTAGGCTCTAGCCCGAAGTACAGACAGATAGACAGACAGGTATATGGTATTGCGAAAACCACTTTTTAAGGTTCGGGGGGTTACAAGACATCGACATCCATCAAAATCTCGAGTTCAATTTTTTTGACGATTGCAAAACTGTAAGGTGGCGAGAAAGTAAAAATATAGATATTGGGTCCTCTTGGGTTAACACTTCGTATTAAAATGTTGACTTCCGGTTTAAAATTTTCGACATTTTATTAGGGTTTGCACATCTTATGGTTATTGCATTGCTATTAAATTCCTCATTTATAAATATTGACCAATAAAATAGGTAAATGTTGGCTATAATATCTAAAATTATAGATATAGATCATTGTTGTACAAACATATCTCCTAGGAGGTTGAAAGAAAGAGAACATACATTTTTGAGAGACTCGCACATTTACTTACTCTATGGAATTAGAGAATTATTGCGTTAAAATTTAATTTGTATCTCTTTACTACTAAAGTTCACAAAATTGTATTATATTTGCTAATATCTCAGAAACGGTCGGTTTTATAAAAATATATTTCGTATACAAGTTTTTTATTGTAAGTAGTTCTAAAATTTTGCAATGCTAAGTTATTTATTATCTCAAATATTTGCGGAGATACGGAAATTTCCGTTTCTGTAAAGTACCCTAAAAATCATTTTCATGGGGAAATGAAAATAGCCAGCTTATATATAATCCTAATCGACGCTTAGATACGAATTTTAATCAAAATAATTAGAGCCAATTTTGATCAAATCGATTGTTTCTCTTTTCGATTTTTACTAAACTAATCTTAATATTGGGGTTAAAAAGACACACAGACAGACGGCATTGCAAAAACAACTTTTTAGGATCCGGGGGGGTCATGAGACATCGATATCCATCAACATTTCAGGTTAGATTTTTTTACGGTCGCAATACTTTACTTCTAATTTTCTAAAAGTTAAAAATTATATATATTTGCGTATAGCTTGAAAGTTATTGGTTTTATAAAAATTTGTTGTGAGTAAAATATTTGTATTATAAATAGATCTACATACATACAATGATAAGTGAGTTTTTATCTCAAATAATTTCGGAGATATGATAAAAAGTGAGAATTTACGCATAAGACCGGAACCCTTAAAGTTATTTAGCCTATTGGGAGTATTCATTTAGTTTGGAGTATTTATAATTGTTTTGAAATGAAATTTAATAAAAATCTTTGGAGCCAGTTTTGAGAATATCGACTTTTTATCTTTTTGCCCTTCAGTAAACTACCCTTAATTTAAGGGTAAGATATCCAATTCCAAAAATCCCTAGGGGCAACGCTATTAAAACCCTAGATACCAAGTCTTAGCCCGAACGGTAAAATAGCTTAGGCTCTAGTTAGCGGTACAGACAGACGGAAATTAAAACCACCTTTTCGGATTCGGGGGTGTCATTAAACGTCGAGATTCGTCAAAATCTCAATTTCAATTTTTTTTTTACGATCACAATATTTTCTCTACCTGTAAGATAGCGAGAAAGTAAAAACCGCACTCTGCTTATTGTTCCATTGTCAAATCCTCCAGTTGCCTGTCCAATTTCAGAGTGAGTTTCTCTTTTGGTTTCTTTTGCATTCTTAAAAGTTTTGTTTTTCATTGTGAATGCAGATATCGACCCCCAACTAGTGACATAACTAGTCCCAGAGAGATCAGTTATGTGAAACAAGTTTCGAGAAGATTATAAATCCTTCCAAAAGTGTACGTCTATGCCTCCTGTTATTTTGCAAGTACAAGAGGTTAAGGAGTGGAAGTCAATAGCAGCTTATACTGTACAATTGCACAATCCAAATTGGATATATATCAAGGCACGAGTAGTGGTTTTTGCCCGCGCTGACTTAAAATAGTCGAGGTCGTGGAGACTTCCATACGTGAGTTAGGATGAGGATGACATCCAATTCGTCTGAAAGAGGCCTTAGAGTTGATGTACGCACGTTTTTGAGGATAAAAATATTGAGTAAAACATTTAGGAGAAATCAAAGAAAGTAGACCAATTTCGATTTTTACCTTGACCTCCCTGTCAATAGGAAACCACACAATACAAGATAAATGTATCAGCCTACCTGCCTAGAAACTCGGGTTACACCATAGTTCATATGTGCAATATTTGAGGAATAAATTACATTGACTAAAAATGATTGAATTGAGATGTAATAAAACCTTCAATCTTTGTACTAACATGGCAGATTTATATTCACTTAAATTTATACCAAGTAAAAAAAAATATATTTTCATGTCTGTTTCACATCAATTTATCGGTTGGGATTCAAACATTATAAAAAGTTGAATTTGTGTAAAATGTTATGTGCACAAGAAATATCTAAATAGATGAAATCAGGAAAATACCAACGTATGAAAGATCATTGTTACCATCCAGAACAATTTATTTTTTACTGTAGTTAAATTTAATTTCATTAAATATCAAATGTAATGCTTCTACGCCCAATCTAGAATGAAATTGGCAATATTATATTTAAACACATATCAAACATAAACTGATTATTTAAAAAAAAAATACCAACCAATATCTATTACTGAAGGTTGCATAAGAATTTGTTAACAAATGAAAAAAAATTTGGGTATCATAAATTAGATGAAGTTTTGTGTAAAACATAGGTCATATCTCACATCTTAACATGCTAAGTTTAATCATTTAAATTATAAAAAATCCATAAATATATCATGCACAAGAATGATCATCCATATTAATAAAATCAAGAGTTTGTTTGTGTGTCTGTCATGAGCATTGTGCCATATCTACCGCAGACAAAGGGCTGACATTTTAAAATTAGTATCTCCCTGTGCACAAACATGTGCACATCGAAGTTAGAATTTTAAATTTTTTATTAGTTTTTTAAATGTATTAAAAATTGTGTTGGAAGAAAAAAATGTATAGATTATTTTTCCGGTCTGTTAGAAGTAAAGAAACTTGTTGTCCCGGGTAACAACGCAATTCAATGCTTGGTTACCCCGAGTATTTCTGCTAGTAAAGGATAAAAATGAGAAGTTTAGTTAGGAGCATATAAACACGCATTTAACTGAGGGTAAGATGATACAATAACAGAAGTAATAAATTTGTAAAATAGTCATAAATGTATCAGTTTGATTCTATCATTGAGCTCCCCATTATTGGCAATCAAGCACATTACGAATGCCTTATACCAGAGATTCTCAAAGTGGGGTCTGCGGACCGTCCCCGAGGCTCATCCAGGATGTCCGCGAGATCGTCCAGGGAATCCGTGACATTTTTTAGATCTTAAAAATATTTACATAAAAGGGTAAATCGCTGGTATTTACTAACCACGCTAGAGATGCCTTCCCATATTAAAGACCGGCAATAAAGTAAGGCTGAAAAGTGGAGGGTTGGCTACGTCCCTTATGCCCCCATCTTTGAAAGGAGAATTTGGAAATTCACTTATAGTTTTCTCATCATTCAGCACAAAGAACGTTCAGAAAAATCACTGAAACATTTGATGCCTTTCCCAACAACTTATTTGTGCAACAAGACTTTTCTTCTCTATGTGGTGTGAAAACATGTGAGACCAAATCGTCTTAATTGGTTATGAGCCTCATGGATATGTTCACTAAAATTACTACAAACTTCAATTAAATTTTAAAGTCACATAGACAGTTCCACTCCTTACATTAATTTTCAGTGATTATAAACGTACAAATATAATGCATATTATATTTTTATTCTTTTTACATTTATTTTTAAAGAATATGTCTAAAAATTAAAAAAATAGAACTTTCTTTTATTTTATATTAATTTATACTTTAATTATATTTACTTTAACAAATATACTATGAATAAATTATTCTTATAATTACTATAAGTTTATGATTATAATTTTTTTACTCATTTATTCATACATCAAGGGATCCGTGAATAAGCTGTTCCCTGGCTAGGGGGTCCGCGTGACTGAGAAGTTTGAGAACCACTTCCTTAGATCATTCGGCTTACTGTGTGAGTCGAAAATATTCTTCAATAAAACATTTACAATTTAACTTTTTATATAGATCAATCGTGTTTTTGTTGCAACCTAAAATGAATTCGCAATATGAATATAACACTCTACATGACTAATCAACTTATGTATACGTCTATGATTTGTAAGACTGGGTACAGTAGACGAAGAATTTTGACAAAAGTTTGGAAACTATAAGGGGAAATAAAAGAAGTATCTATAAAGACAGAGATTTTAGGGGAAAGAAGGAAAGTAAAAAGACAAAAAAAGAATTGCATTTGAGTACAGACAGATGTGAAGGAATGGGATTGAATAAAGTTTGAAAAGAAATAAGAATCTGTTCAAGAAAGACAGAAAAGGTTATTTATTGGTGGACATAGCGATCTGTTGGACAAATCTATACATTCGGAATGTAATGGGAAATGGTGAGATAGAATGACTTTATCAAAAAGAAATATCTATCTATATAGTTTCGCTTTAAAGTATATGTTCAAGCACTATGTTCAACAAAGTTTTACATATAGTGATTTATTAATTGAAACGATTTGATAGTTATCCTTTTAAATATTTTAAGTTTTTTGGGTACTTATTGTAACTTCACATATTTTTGCATGTATTCAAAAAATAGGTAGTTCAACGTAGATTTTAAAATTTTATTCTAGCAAAATTAATCAATTAATGTATATTTACTAAGGACTAGATCACCCTCATTGTTACACTGAATCAGTTATTTATTAAGTATTTTTCTGGAATTTGAAGATGTTATATAAACACAAAATGTGGTATCTTTCAACATAAATAGGCAGTAAACATTATTTTTTTCATTTTTGAAAATGTTGAGTTTAGATTTGATTTTTTAAATGTACATTGGGCTGTAATGCCTGTTGGCCTATTTGAGAATTTACTTTATAGAAAGTATACACTAATTAGTGGCGCACCCAAAAAGGGGCAAGCAGGTAAATTGCCCCTTCAATGACTGAATACAATTTGACTAATAAACAAAATTATATGAGGTAGAACTAAAAACGTGTCTAATGTAATTCCCACATTATAAGATCACTAGATATTAAAAAAATCAGTTACGCACGTTAAAGGCACCCCTGAAATACCCGATTATAAAAATTGTAATGAAGTAATAGATTAGAAATATTGGTCACTTACATTATCAGAATGGCTTTCTTAAGCTTTTCCTCAAATTTACATGGTGGTAGAGGGGGAAAACAATTAGGTAAATCTACATAAACACACCCTGACATTATATGAGCACTTACCTCCCAAACAAGATGAAGGTGATACACAAGTTTTTGTTAAAATTAATGATTGAAATCGTTTTCTTAGCATTTAAATAATCAGTTATGTGCTGTTAGTTGCTGTATGCAGTTTTAACTAATAGTTCCTGCCCTCTAGTGGGATATTTAATCTGTTTGTATAAATATGTATCCATGAAACTGTAAGATCAAATCACATAAAGATGTTGAATTTTACCTATGTGTAAGTTTTAATTAATAAAAATCGTGACTTGCCTTTTAATGTGAATATAATACAACCAATAGAAAATATAGTATCTTTTTGGATTTGAGATTAAAATATATTCCGTATTGAATTACAGTTGATTTGGTGATCAAATAAGACAGAAATAAATTAATTTGTACAGTCATAATTTATTTATATTTCAAAAAACTCGTTGCCAAGGCAACTTCCAAAAAAAGTGAATGGATTAAAAAATTCTATATTTAAATTGTAACAAATTTAAAAATCAAATGTAACCAAACAAATTTTTTTCGATACTGCCTCTCTCGCTGATGATATAGCGTGATAAATAGCGTGATATATAGCTTATCCTTTATGCTTAGAGATAAGGAGTACAAAAGAAGAACTCCCATCTTGATCCAATCAATGCTTTTCTAGTTTACTGGAAACGAACAAAAAGAATGAATCGGACGTACAGAAAAGTTTACAGTTTAATTATATGTGGGTGACCTGGTGGTCTAGGGGTAAGGTGTCAGACTTCTGTGCTGAGGGTCCGGGGTTCAATCCTTGGTCCCAGCACAGATTTATCTGATTGCCAAACCCTTCCTTCACCTCTGACAAGATGTGTATTAATCACAACTTGTGAATGTGAGGAATGCCATGCCTCCACCGTGGTTCGGATTCCACGTTAAACTGTAGGTCCTCTATTTTCATCCCATAATCACCCTACCATTACACATCAGCGTAAGTGCGTATAACCCGAACGGGTAGTAAGACGCGGTGCTAATAATAATAATAATTATTATTATTATATGTATAATAAAAATAAAAAAAATATTCCAGGATACCCATTTTAAGATCAATATTTAAGGCCTCTAGCAAATTATTCTGTTGGTATCGATACTACAAAAAGTTTCCACTATACAGGTTGGGTGGAGACAATTCGACTATCCATTCCCAGGAAATAGATGGACAACGTGATGATGCCCGAGGGAGATTATCTGAGTGAAATTATCTTCAAAAGGGAAAAAGTGTAGGCCTATTATATAGTTTGATTTTATTAAGATTGAGAATATTTACTTTTCAATTAAAGTGCTATTTTTAATGTTACTAACCGTCTAATTGTTTTGGTCCCACCCTGTATCAATAAAACTCATGAGGCCAGCAATAGACTTATTAATATATATGTATTTTGTTTTAAGGAAGTAATCCCTACTGAAAACAATTTGTCAAATAGAATACTTTTTCTTTCATCTAGGCCATGTTTCCAATACTACCCAAAATAATGAAGCCACTCCGCAACAGAGATAATACCATGATAACTTGATTAAATTGAAAATTAGGCCTATTGCCGCAAAGTGTACTTCACAATGGAGTAATTAATATCCAATGGACTTAGCTACTCTTGAAACAATATAACTACACCTTCCCCTAGGAGAGTACATTAAAAAGGGGAAACGATTTATGGGTTTCTGTTACCTTTTATTATGAATATCCGGATTATAAAGAATAATACCATGGCTCAATGGTAGAGCATTTACATGCAAAACCAAAGGTTCCGGGTTCGATTCATGTGCCCAGGTGGTCAATTCTCCCTTGATTGAATTTTATTCAGCTATCAGGACTGATTCTGTGGACCGCCATCACGTATCAGTTTGTGATACACATGAATTAATAGATTTGACTATTTTGACGTTTAGTCTACCGACCAATGTAGGCTTACAGTAATAAACGGATTTATGGGACTACAAACTTGCTGGTTGGTATATGTATATTATAATATTATTTACTAGCGTAGTCACATCAGAATCGTTTCTTTAGTGTGGTTAATATTCTCTTGTAAATTATTAAAAATGGATAATGTGTTACACATTTACGTGAACTCTAGTGTCTGATGATTTTATTTATATTTCTTGATTAATAGATATGATCTATTAGTGTTTTTTTCAGAACTATAAATTGCCCTGGAAGTTTTCATAATAGGTCTACTTGTTTTAGAAAGAAGATAGTTGCAATTATTAGAAACTTGTTTATGTCACACAAAATAGTAACTGGTGATGTGATGCACACACCGTTTACCCGGAAGTCAAACTCGGTGGTCTTTGAGTAAAGTGCTCAGACGATGTTCGTGAGTTCAAACCCAGTTTGAGTCGACGGATTTTTCCTGAGCGATAAAAATCCGTAGCACAAATTCCATCGGAGGGAAAGTACAGCTGTCGGTCTCATATCAATTTTAGCAAGTAAAAGATCCCAGTAAATTATGTGAAAATATCTTTCTCAGAAAAAATAATAGGACATTTCACTCTTGCTCATAGAAATTCTGGTGTTTTTTATAGAATAAGATGGTTTGGAATTTGTACGTTAAATAGTTCAAATAAATAAATATAGTCCATCCTGTTAGGTAGCAGACTTACCTTGACGGATTACACTAGTATCCTATCTTGTATGTTATACCATAGGAGAATAGTGCATGGTTAGTTTACTACCAAACAAGGTAAAATAAGGGTACTTAGTAATAAACAACACTTTAATCAATGTATTTTTCTAAGGTTGTTAGGATGTAATGTTATGTGTACAGCCCTAATAGTTAGTAAAACATGGCGCTAAAAAACGTATTCTATAGAGAGGTATGTTCTTAAACCTTAATATTATTCTATACTATCTTACTCTAGAGGCAGGTCACGTAAACTCAACGTAATTATTCTATAATATTATAATCTATTTTTGTCACACTATTTTATGTCTAGAATATGTGCAGTATTAAATATCTCTGCTTTATTATAAAGAAAAAGATATTCCTTGAGGAAATTCAGCAGGGGACTATATTCACTTTCTTACATATAGTAGCATCAAAATAATATAAACAGTATTTGTTAATTATAATTAAAACTACTTTCATATAGTCATACACAGTCATGTGATTTTCAGCTGTCATTTAATAAAGATAGTATCAATACCAATATATCAACACTAAACATTTCTATCTGAAAAAATATGTTTATTTTATTTAAAAAAAATTATAGTGTTTTTATTGGTCATATTTTGATGGGCATAAGGATAATTTAATATTTCTGGGGGAAGGGGATTCAAAATCATTAGACTATGACATTATGTTAAGACTTACTATTAAACACTAAGAAATAAGAATATTTTTATTTTATACAATATTGGTGGAACTTTATTTGTATAAGTGGGGAGAGTGTTAAGGAACAAAAAGATTCTATTAGGGATTTTCAACCCTCCCTTTACCCAGTTAATGTTAGAAAATTGGATTCTCCTAGAAGCTATTTGTAGAAGACCTCTTTTTGATGAATTTTGAAAATTACACTCTCTAAACAGATATTTAAAATAGTGCTCTAACCTCCACCCAATAATTTTTTTTTGAAATTTGGATGCTCTTAAAGGTTATTTGGAGTGGTCTTCATTAGAAAATTTTGATACTTCTAAACGCTATTTTATGAAATACTCACAAAAATTGTCTATAAATTATGCTCCCTAGAATCTATTTGAAGTGATCCTCAACCATATATTTTTTAAATTTGGAGTTTCCTAGAATCTATAGTGTTCTTGACCTTATTTTTTTCTAAAATTATATGTATTTAAAATTAATTTGAAGTTTTCTTCCACCAGCAAATTATTAAAATTGGATGCCGTTATAAGCTATTTGGAATGGTCCTCAGCTGGATTTTGTTTTCAAATAAGATT
Organism: Timema podura; assembly: GCA_033556935.1. Lineage (NCBI taxonomy): Eukaryota > Metazoa > Arthropoda > Insecta > Phasmatodea > Timematidae > Timema > Timema podura. Next base: position 45,780,075 of record JAVRXN010000011.1, on the reverse strand, counting down.
CCTTAAGAAGCTATTGAAAGTGGTCTAGGCGTAACACATTTTTGAAAATTGAACACTTTTATAAGATAATTGGAGTGGTCCTCACTTGGATTTTTTTTAAATACATATATCTAGAAGCCTTATTTTGCAGTGGCGTCCTACGAGAAAAAATTGGATTCTTATAGAAGCCATTTAGAGTGATAATCGCCCGGAAATTTTTGAAAAATACCTCTGTAAGCTATTTGTATTAGTACTTCCCTGGAAAATTATTGAAAAATGAATGCCTTTATATGTTATTTGAAGATTGATACAAGGTATTTCTTAAATTTTATATAAAAACTTGAGAAAATTTTGAGGGGTTTTGAACCCCCATAAACCCTCCCTTCCTATACCCATGCCAATTATAGATTAGGTTATTTAGTGAAAGGGAATTGATTGGGCTAGATTCCTACTTAGATGAACTACCAAAAACAAAACCTAATAGTGACAAAGTTTAATTAAACGAATATTTTCTGTTAATGAGGTTGAAATTTTAAGTGCAATTTTATATAATACCCACACTGGTTTTTGAGTGATATAATGAGTTGTACATAATTAATGTTACTTGTTCATCTATGGTGAAAGGGTTGGGTATAGCTTTCCACATGTTATATTCACTTTGGCTTACATTACCTCTCTCCAAACAGACTCGGGTAAATTTACTCAAATTGTTTACCTATCTCCTTCTCTTTAGATTAAGTGGATTATAGCCCTTGCGTTGAACGTACTTGATCGCCATGTCATCCTAATGAGGGGTAAGACCTCGGTAACACAGATGGACAGATTCCAACATTACGTGATTCAGATGTTTGACAAAAGTCACCCATTTGGATGAATTCAAACGTTGCATGATGCTGATTTATGGGGGGTTTCTAGCACCCCATCTTACTACCCTTTTGGGTAGAACGTGTACGTACTAATTACGTTAATGAGCTAGAGATGAGGAAGGTTGAATTTAGAGTAATTGTACTCGCCTTTGCCTGAAGTTAGAGTGCAAAACGATTTCAGGAAAACTGCCCTCAGTACACCCGACACAGGATTCGAACTCCGGTCTCCCTGATATCGGCAGTCTAGTCTAACACGAGAGTAATGCCTTAGACTATGTGGCCACCAAAGTAGGTGTGATGCATGTTAAAACCAAAGTCACCAGTTTGGACAGATTTAAACATTATAGTAACGCTATATATTTGTTAGTAATACCTCCAAGCAAATTTTGGTACCCAATATAAGATAAGTGGACCTTTACTTATTTTTTAATGTTCAAAACACAAAGCAAAGATAATAATTACCGGTCACAGAAACAATATATGTCCATTTGGTAGTTAGGTCTAGGTATTGCCCTGGAATTAGAAAAACAAACAATTCTAAAATAAATTTGACTACCGTTAATACTCGCCCAATCCACTAGCCTATGCTGGATCATTAAGTGAAAGTACAGCCCATGTCAGATAAATTTAAAATAGATATAATTCAGGGTTGGCTTGCTATTGGTACATTCTTCCTGGAAACCCGCGGGATTGGTATCGAGTCCCGTGAGGCAAGCCAGGAAGGACACTCGCTCTTACGATGGCAATCAGTACGAGCACTCCAACTCACATTTTGGTAGTCAACCAGGATGAATGTGTGGCAGAAATACCAATTTGTTTTTTAGCATAAGCGATGTTAAGGCAAAAGTTCTTCTTAATATGTTAATCACAATTATGTATCTCAATGGATCAACCTATTAAATAAATTAATTTTATTACTCCATGGTGTCAGTCCACAATCGAGCCAATCCAAATGAGTGGCCACCATCTGTTAGCGAAGCTAGTGCCAAATTATGCCTATGTGGTCAACACAATGAATCCTCTATCCATTAATTTCAGTTTTTTAAACCGGATCTTTTAGATTTTCATTCAAGTAGCCCCTCAACTGTCTTCACGAGGCTAAGTTGACCACGTTCCAGAACTACTGCTCCACAGAAAATCTGCAAACGACTAGGGTTGAATTCGGGACCTCTTTATCTGTAGCCAGGAGCTCTAACCACTATACCGCTGAGACGGTAAATATTGATTTCATGTTAGAATATTAAAACATTCAATAACATCTAATAATTTCTTATTATTGTTGGTTTTACGTTTAAAACATATTTTGTCGTCTCAGTAGTTCAGTGGAAGAGGTATCACTTTCACCGTAGTCTATATGAGAGAATAAAACTTGTTTGCCATGGGACCATATGATCTAAGTTAACACGTCACAATCCTTGTCATCATACTTTAAAAAAAAAGGCTGTTCCTATTACATTTTGGAAGTCCTTTGATTACGTTTAATAATATACATTTTGAACTAAGGCTAAGTTAAAAGGAGTTAAATATAAGTATCATTGGTATAAGGTAGAAGCTTTTTTACTTTCGCGCTATCTTAAGTGTAGAGAAAGTATTGTGATCGTAAAACAAATTGAACTTGAGATGAAAATGAATCTCGACATTTCATGACCTCCGAATCCGAAAAAGTGGTTTTTGAATTTCCGTCTGTATCTCTGTCTGTACCTCCGACTAGAGCTTAATAAACTATTTTACCAATTGGGCTAAGACTTGGTAAATAGGGTTTTCAGAGGGTTTTACCAAGGGATTTTTGTAATTGTATATCTTACCCTAAAATTAATGGTAGTTTATTGAAGGGCAAAAAAAGAAAAATTTAACTTTCTCAAATTCGGCACTAGAGATTTTGATTAAATTTAATTTTAAAACATTTATAAATATTACAAACAAAATGTCTAATCTCAATATTTCGACAAAATGATTTCAAGGGCTCCAGTCTGATGCGTAAATTCTCATTTTTATCATATCTCCGAAACTATTTGAGATATGAATTTACTTATCATCGCAAATATGAAGATCTATTTATAATACAAATATTTTATCCGAAACAAATTTTTATAAAACCAATAACTTTCAAGCTATACGCATGTATATATACAATTATACATATATATATTTTTTTAACTTTTCGCATACTAAAGGTGAAATAATGAGACAGTAAAAAAAATCTAACCTGAAACGTTGATGGATGTCGACGTATCATCATCTCTCGAACCCTAAAAAAGTATCTTTGAAATGCCATCTCTCTGTCTTTTTAACCCCAAAATTAAGAGAAGTTTAGTAAAAAGCGAAAAGATAAAAATAGATTTGATCAAAATAGGTTCTAACGATTTTAATTAAAATTCGTATCCGGGCGTTGATTAAGATTATAAATAAACTGGCGATCTTCATCTTCCTCTGAAAATAACTTTTAGGGTACTTTAAAGAAGCGGAAATTTCCGTATCTTCGCAACTATTTGAAATACTAAATAACTTATAGTTTCAAAATGGTAGTACTACTTAAAATAAAAAACTTTTATATTAAATATATTTTTATAAAACCAACAGTTTCTGAGATATTGGGTAATATATTAAAACAATTTTGTGAGTTTTAGATCTAAAGAGATACTACTTAAGTTTTAACGCAATAATTCTCTAGAATAAGAAATGAGTAAGTCTCTCAAAAATATATGTTCTCTGTCTTTCAACCTCTTAGGGGAAATGTTTGTACAACAATGAGATATCTATATAATTTTAGATACAATAGTCAACATTTACCTATTTCATTGGTCAATATTTATAAATGAGGAATTTAATAGCAATGCAATAACCATAAGATGTGCATAATAAAATGTCTAAACATTTTAAACTGGAAGTCGACATTTTAATACGAAGTGTTAACCCACGGGGACCCAATATCATTATTTTTACTTTCTCGCTACCTTACAGTTTTGCGATCATCAAAAAAAATTGAACTCAAGATTTTGATGGATGTTGACGTCTCGTGATCCCCCGAACCCTAATAAGTGGTTTACGCAATGCCGTATATCTGTCTGTCTATCTGTCTGTCTGTCTGTACCTCGGGCTAGAGCCTAAACTATTTTACCCATTGGGCCAAAACTTAGTATATAGGGTTTTCATAGATTCACCCCGAAGAATTTTTGGAATTGGATATCCAACCCTAACATTAAGGTTAGTCAGTCTCCTTAGAGTGGAAAGAGAAAAAAATCTATTTTATCAGAATTAGCTTTAACGATTTTGATTAAATTTCATTTTTAAGCTTTGATCAATATTACAAACCAAATGGATACCTTCAACCTTTCGTCAAAAAGACTTTAAGGTTTCCGGTCTGATGCGTAGATTCTAATATTTAATTTTATCTCCGTGAGTCTTTAGATATGAAATTACTTATCATTGCATACATGTGGATCTATTTATAATAAATGTATTTTACTTGAAATATATTTTTTATAAAACCAAAAGTTTTCAAGCTATACACAAATATATATTTCTCTAAATTTGCAAACACTTTAAGGTAAAGTATTACGATCATCAAAAATATCTAGCCCCAGATGTTAATCGATATCGACGTTTTATGATCCCCTGAACCCTAAAAATTACTTTTGTAACGCCGTCTGTCCAACCCTAAAATTAATAGCACTTTACTAAAGGGTGAAAGGAGAAAATTTCAATTTTCTCAAAATCGGCTATAACAATTTTGATTCAAATTCCTCTCTAGTTGTTAATAAAGATTATAAACAATTTTTTTTTTTCATTTTCCTGAAAAATGACTTTAAGCGTTATTTACAGAAAAAACTTCTATATCTCCGAAACTATTTGAGATACTAAATAACTTATCACTGTAAAATGTTGGTACCATTAAAAATAAAAAACTTTTATTTTAAATATATTTTTATAAAACCAATAGTTTCGGAGATATTGGAAAATATATTAATACCATTTTCTGAACTCTTGTTGTGAAGAGATACTACCTAAGTTTAAACGCAATAATTCTCTAATGCCATAGAGTAAGCAAATAAGTAAGTCTTTCAAGAAGTTGATGTTTTTCCTTTAACCTCTTGGGGGAAATGTTTGTACTGCACAGGGTGAATCCAGGATTTTCATGAGTGGTAGAGGGCTGGGGTGCGGGTGCATCCATTGGGATTAGGTCGGGGAGGGGGTGAAAGGCAACTCAAGAAATTTTTACATAAAAATACTTTAAAATTTGAGAGAACATCTTTCAGTAATTTTTCAGTGTGGTGTTAAACTTGAGAATAATAATCCTCTAATGAAGAGTATGACTCAAAATTTGCGATCTCGGCAGAAGTTTCGAGAGTATTCCATAACTAGAATTGTCTGTGCGAGAGCCAGTTTTTCCATAGTTTTCACGCATAAGCCATGTTCCCCTCTCTCCTTTACTCAAATTTGCTCTCCTTTGAATTCGCCTCTATCGATCTCTTGGATCACCTGATAACGTTCAAGGTCTATAAACTGGCATGTAACGGCTTTATTAAGATAGGAGTATCCTATGCAATTGTGATACCACCGTACAAGGCGTGGACATGAGCTAATCTTTGGTTATGATTATGGCTATTCACATTATTTATGCACACTTTTAATCTTTTACCTTTTGTTATGAATCAGACGTGTTATTTTTTGTAAATTTAACTCTCACTATTTAAATATTGGTCCTAGCTTGGTTATTATATAATGCATGATGCATCTAATGATTAATTAATGACGTTTAAATTTAGGTTCACCTTCTTGCCCGGACCTAGGCCGGTGATAGACTGACTTTTTGGTCGCTGCGACACAAACGCTGCGACCAGGTCACTTTCGTGTATTGCATTGTTTCATATTAGAGGGGTCAGAGTAGTGGCATGAACGCCGTGACAGATTTGAAAACGTCGATGTGAGCGTTTCCTGGGCGTAGCGACCCCTATCATATGAAACAATGAAATACACTAGAGCGACCTGGTCACGGCGTTTGTGTTGCAGCGACCAAAACGCCGAAAAGGATTTGAAAACGTCGATGTGAGCGTTTCCTGGGCGTAGCGACCCCTATCATATAAAACAATGAAATATACTAGAGCGACCTGGTCACGGCGTTTGTGTTGCAGAGACTAAAACGTGACGAAACGTCAGTCTGTCCCTGTTATTGTTCCGTCACCTTCCACTACACGCTCTGTCTGTGTTCAGTAGTATGTATTTAATTCTAATGTTTATATTCTTATAAATAAATATTAATTTTGAACCCTTATCATTATTGTTGTAATTTTGTGGATATTTAGGGTCGGGGTTAACTAAAAATAATTATATACCATGAAATTATAAATCAAATTAGATACCGTACTCATCAAAGAGAGTCTATGCTTTGATATATTTTATAATCCATATACACATAAAATAATGTATCCACATTACTACTTGCTTTTCCTTATATAAGTTTTGAAGGGGAAATTGGTGTAAAAAGATTGTACGGCCTCCAGACGTGCCAACAACAAAACGTCTTAAATTCCAGGTTAATGGTGTGTTGAGGTCTATTGAGGTGGGTGCAGTTGTAGACCATCAACAACAGTATTTCTTGACCCGTGGAGTTTCAGCCATTACCAACAGCCGGCCTAACATTACCCACGCTGACCGATGGGAGAATTTTTTCAAAGGTAAAATGGGATATCTCACTTATATTTAATATTGGGGGATTTTAATGAGGTATTTAAGAATAAAAACAGCGTTTTATTGTAACTTCTATCCCCCTCCACGTCATGATCGCCATCGGGGCTATGCGGATTAAAATTACGATCCTAGGACAAGGTTGGGGAATGTCTAATCTGTATATGAAATAGAACAGGAAGTAATTCCATTACCCGCTTTGGTGGCCGCATGGTCTAAGGCGTCACTCTCATACTAAACTAGACTGCAGATGATGGGGAGATCAATGTTCAATCCTGGTCGGGTGTACTGAGGTGGGTTTTTCCTTAATGGTCTCCCAATCTCTTTACAAGTAAACTTAAGTAAAGCAAAAGTACAGTTCCTTTAAATTCAACCTTCCTCATTCCTAACTAGTTAGGGTAGTTAGTAAATAAGCGTGTAATCCGAGCGGGTTGTTAGAGGCAGCACTAATACAATAATTCCAGTGCCAACCCTTACATAACCATCAAACTAGACTATATTAATGGATTAAATATACACGCTATTAAAGTTATAAAGTACGGTTATAGAAGCATTTAAATATCATATTTTCTAAGAGCATTTCTGCCCAACAAAGAACATTGCAATCAATTTCACATTTCAAAGTACTACATAAAATATATGTAGATTTGCTTATAACTGAGAAACTATTGGTTTTATATAAATATATTCCAAATTAAAACATTGAGATATGAATTAACTTATCATTGTAAAGATGTAATATTATTTTTAATAGTATTACATTTTTACAATGATGAGTTATTTCATATCTCAAATATAGTTGCGGATATGACTAAAATTTAAAATTTCCGCTTTTCTATTATTATTATTATTATTATTATTATTATTATTATTATTATTATTATTATTATTATTATTACCATGCATTACTACCCGTTCAGTTGGTACGAACTTACGCTAATGTGTAATGGTAGAGTGATTGTGAGATGAAATGGAGGAGCTGCAGTTTAACGTTGAATCCGAACCACGGTGGAAGCCTGGCACTACACACATTCACAAGTTGTAATACACGTTTTGTCAGCAGTGAAGGAAGGGTTTGGCAATCAGATAAATCTGTGTCGGGACCGAGGATTGAACCCCGGACCCAAGCACAGAAGTCCGACACCTTACCCCTATTCCACCAAGTCACTCTTCTTTTCTAAAGTTCCCCCAAAGTCATTTTCTTGGGAGAGCGCAGATTTACATTTTGCTTGTGAGGTTAAATTATACCTAGATATCTAATTTAATAGAAATATTTAGAACGGATTTTGAGAAAATAAATTTTCTCTCTTTTTCCCCTTCAGTAAACTACCCTTAACTTTAGGGTTGAATATATAATTTAAAAAAATCCTTTGGGGAGCCTTATGAAAGATCTATTTACAAAGTTTTATCTCGATTGGTAGAATAGTTTCGGTTATAGGCCGAGATATAGACAGAAAAAGAGACTTAAGGACGGCTCAAACAGAACGCTAAGCTATGTTATACTATGCTATGTTATGCTGTGCTAAGGTTTTGTCACTTTGGTTCCACACTCATTGCAAATCTAAGCTATGGTTTCTATTTTCCCTCCTAAACTCTCTGTGTTTTCTTTCTGGTTTGCTCCAGTGAAGTTATGTTATGGCATTCTATAAAATATCTTGTTTGAACTCAGATTATAGTACTGAGGAAGAGGATCTGCTGCTATTAGCGGCTGTTTTGGAAGAAAAAGAAAATATAGGAGATAGAGGTCTAACTTGTTCATTTTTTAACGGTTACATTGTAATATGAAAACAATTTTTAATTCATGTAAAACCTATATAGAATATTACTTAAATACACATTAAACAAACTGAAAGCAAAATTTCAACACTTCTTTGGTTATTTTCAAAAATCTAAAACTGCGTCTGTTTAAAGCGTATCCCAAGCTGCTTTATGCGCATGCGCAACGCAAGATGGCTCAAAATGGGAGATAGAAAAATAGCCTAGCCACAAATCGGAAAAAAAATAGCCCGGGGTACATGAAATAGCTTACCTTAGATTAGTTTAGTCTAGCTTTCCATATGAACCAACACATCTAATGGTCCGATACTTTTTTAAACAATTAGCAAAACAAATATTAGCTTAGCTTTTAGTGTTAACAGGCCTTAACAGACGGAATCGGTTTCTGGGGATTATGAAATGTAGACATCTATCGAAATCTCGATTTTGATTTTTTTAACAATCATAATATTTCTCTCTCTGAGGGAACAAGACGAGATAAAAAAAAGCATCACATTCCACAAAAGAACATACATAAAATAGCATACACTTTTACAGAAACATTAAGGAAAGAGATTATATTTATGTCCACCAAAGATCATAGCAATCAATTTCATTTTCAACCCTTGATTAAAAAAGTATTAGCTTTTTGCTTTAAAACTATTGTTATTTTAAAATATATATTTTAAATAAAGAGATTTGTATTTAATAATTCTGCATCTTTACAATGATAAGTTATTTAATATTTCAAATAGTTACGGAGATTTTATCTAAATTGGAAACTTCCGCTTATATATAGTATCCTCAAAGTAGTTTTTATGAAAAAATAAAATATCTCATTCTATTTGTAATGTTAAACAGTGTCTAGCTACAAAATTTTATTAAAATATTACGAATGTATTTTGAGAAAGTTTACCTTTTGTCTTTTTGCCATTCGGTAAACTACCCTTAATTTTACAGTTAGATATGCAATACAAAAAATCCATCAGGGAGACTTATTAAAACCCTAGATACCAAGATTTAGTCCGATCGGTAAAATGGTTTTGGCTCTAGTCAGAGATAAAGAAATACCTACGGCATCGCAAGAAAACAATTTTTCAGTTTCAGGAGGTCATGAAAATTTGACTTTATCAAAATCTCAAATTTGATTATTTTGGCGATCACAATACTTCTCTCCTCGAGGGTTGAGAGAAATTAAAAATGTCACCTACACAGTTTGTCATTGTGCTATTGGTAGATTAGAAGTTATTTTTTAAACTAAAGAACAGACTAAATTAACCTGGCATTTAGACACTAGTGTGCACCACTGAGGTGGGTTTAGAGGTATCTCAACTTGAAAATTATCTTAAGGGGGCCACCTTGGTAAGCTATAAATTGATACGCATTCATTCAGATCTAACGCAATATTTATTTCTACAATGTGTTATTTCAAAATATTATTTACACTAAAATAGAGTCGAAAGATTCCAAAAGGTTTCTTTTTCATTAGCAACCTGTAGTTTGAGTATTATTTAGAGAAATAAATATGTGAAAATGTGAGATTAGCTAATTTTCAATTATTTTTAGGCACATTTGCGTGGCTTGTTAAGAAAGAGCTCCAGATTTTCTTTTTTCTAATAAATATAGTAATTTTTTTATAGGCTCACAAAGAAAATTTTAAGATATTTGAGAACAAGCAGTGAGCTTTACTCGGATAAGATAAGTTTTGTAGTTTTAGTTCCCCTCTTTCTTACTATCATGAAAAAGAATGGTTGTAGGGGAGGGACGTAAGAAGTATAGGCTTAGAGGGAATAAGGAAATAGTTCCAGGAAACAAATAACAACAGAAACACAGTATTTTATCGCATGTGGCCTCACAGCGATTCCGTTAACCGAGGGGCTTTAACCAGGATGGACACTAATCGGGAAAACCAGGAAAACTAGAAATTTGCTCGAATTTTGAGAATCTGAAGAATATCAGGAAAAGTGCCTGAATTTCTATCTATGTCAGGATTTTAAAATATTTAGACTTTTTTTTTGTGTTGTGTTAAGTTTTAATTAACTAAATTTGATATTAGAATTTCCATAAAATCACATCTTTTGACATTTTTAGCACTAACGCAGATCCAAGCTGTCTTGACTCGGTTAATTAAAGGATTGTTGGTAGACATTTTGAATGCAATAACATGCGTATCACAGTCAGATTCAAATAGGATACAACGTTTTGACAGTTATAAAATTTACCAAAACCAGTTTAATGTAGTTATGAAATGTCGTGGGATCTGTAGCTGTTACTTTTAAAATATATTATCAATTACCTATAAAATAACTCTGATAATATAGTAAAGTCGACCCCGTGGGATTAAAATCCAACCAAGGTTGGAGGGAAAGTAAAAGCCGTTTGTCCCACGTTGATTGTGGTATGTAAAAGAACCCAGTTGTGAAAATACTTTTTCCAGCAAAATTTGTATGCCTTTCGCTTTCATTAACAATAATTCTGTGTGCTGATATAATAAGTTGGTTCAGAAAGTGAAAGTTAAATACCCAAATAAATAAATTATATATAGTAAAATGTTATCATTTTTATCATAAAAAGTTAATTTCAAACAAGTATTCTAATATAATTTGTTGTGTTGCCACTGTATTATTATTATTTATTATTATTATATCACCGCGTCTTACTACCCGTTCGGGTCTATACAATTAAGTACTAATTAGTTAATCGATTAGGAATGGGTAAGGTTAAGTTTACAGGAAATGAGCCCGCACTTGCGTGAAGGAGAGTGGAAAACCATTTAGTAAAAAACCCCTAGTTCACTAAACCAAGATTCGAATCTCAATCTCCACCATCCTCGCAGTTCTAGCTCAACACGAAACTAGCACGTTAGCCAACTACGTCACCGAAGTGGGGTGTTGCCATTGTAAGATGTAATCCCTTTAGTATGGTTACAATAATTTAAAAAATAGGCCTACTAATGTTTAACATGTCTCATGTCTAGACACCCCTCACAAATAAAAGAGAGTTAACCTATAGCGCGTGTTTTTATTACATGATTTGGATACAAAGCGATCAGCGAAATAAGGATCGTTCCTAGCTAATGCGAGCCGAAACTGCTGTCACGCGACTTCTGATAGAGAGCCACGCATGATTCCCCACGCTAGTGCTTTGTTTCCCCACCACTAGCGCTATAATAGCTTCTGCTCTGGTCTGCCCCAGTCTATTTCCAGCTCGATTGCTGCTACACTGTTGTTTTCCTCTATAGAGTTTAATCTGTTATATGTGTCAAGATATTATTTCGGATATTATTTGGTATTTCAATGTTTATTACTTGATTTTGATATTATTATTATAGATAATACGATACAGATAGTAATTAAAAAAAAATTTAAAATATAAAATAAAGTGATATTTCAGAGGTCTGGTTGGTATTAACTACACCCTAAACTATATCTTCCCCTTTAGTTGATATTTTCGATGACGTGTTTTCTTTCGATTACGCAATGTTTTACCTATAACGAAACTACCGCGCTATGGGGAAACTTCTGTACTGGCATCCTGATCTAGAGCTAGAGAAAAATGTGATTAGGATGTGAAGTAATTTCAGGGCTGTGTCAAGAATATAATTTTTAAGGGGAAGGGAGCAGTTCTAACTGTAATGGCTTGGGGTAAAGTTTTCTAACAGGAGATGCAGGGTCGTAAGCAGGATTATTGTTATGGGAAGGGGGGGGCAGTAATAATTTGTTATGATTAGGTCTAATCAACTGCTTAAAATTACTGTACCTTAATATATGATATAGTTATGGTGACACATAAAATATAATGGAAAAGTTTCCTTAAATAATAAAAAGTAATTTAAATATTTGTATTTTATTGGGACGATAAAAAATGTAAGCACAAAATAAATATCACACAATCATTTGCAGCATTTAACCATTGATGACGTATCGATACCAACAGCTTACCCCAGCTTGTCCAAGAGATATAGTAAACTTTAGGGGAGGTCTTACAATATCGCATTAAGTGGGAGTCTTACAAATATCCCTTTTAGCTGGAATCTATTATCTATCTTGTTCTCGTCTGATTATATTGATATTATTTTATCTAGTGTAAAGGTATTTCTCAATGGGAGGGGTTTGAACATATCGTATGGATATAACTTCGCTTCCCATTTAACGTATAGGCTAATTACAACTTATGTCCACCAATTGTTTTAAGAGAGAAGCTACAAAACAATAGATTTTGGCATTTTTTCTCAGCCTATAATTATTGTATTTACATTGGACCAACCTTTAATGGTTCCTAGATAAATTATATTAGACATTACGGCCATCTTAAAAAAAATTTGTGGCGATAGAACACTCCTTTTCATACTGTCCAAAGCTCCTAACTCATAAGCTATGGAAAGCCTGACATTCGTAACCAAATAATTAATCATCATATAAATAGTATAGAATGTGTATTTGTTTTTCTGTCTGTCTATATGACCTAAATTCTATAATTTAAAAAATATATAACAAAATAGAAATGTTGAAAGCTTAAATCACTCAAATATAAACTTATATCAAATGTTTTCTGTAGGTTTATTGCTTGGTCACGCCCAAACCAATATATTCTTTTGGTGCTATTGGAAATAAAAAAATGCCTTACATGTAGTGAATTACTCCAAATATCCCAAGAAATCTTGAATATTAGAAATATCTAGATTGGGCTTAGTGAAATGGTGGGCTTCAAAATTTCCAAAACTTAGGTAAAAAAAAATAATTTATGACTGTGTTATAAGATTTAAATTTGCCAAGCAGGTATAATAGCCACCTCAAAGTGACTGTTAATCTGTCATGTCGTATCTTTTTTAGCATTGTCTATCTACCGCAAGTAGAAATCTGGAATTTTAGTAGCCACTTGCCCCTGTGCAAATTAATATGAGCATTTCGAATCCATAATTTTTTTAAATTGGACTATAATTTTAATTAATAATTACAATTATTAAGTTAAAACCTATTTCTCGGGCAACGCTGGATATTTCAGCTAGTTAAAAAAAAAAAAAAATTGTGTACAACTTTATATAAAAATGAGAATAATTTATAATATTTTTTGTAGTAAATTAATGTCAATTTACGTTTTCACTTCACTTAAATCAATACCTACTACAGCGATAAAGGCGTCCACCTATTTTTCTGGTCACAAGGATTTGGGGGTATTAAATCTTTGTTGGTTGTAGACTGAATGGAGTTGTTTTCTCAAATGTTTTTCGACTCTACCTCCATGAATTATATACATTCTACCTATTTAAATCCTACTCCTTCAGTGTAAATATGTTTACAATCCATATGAGTATCATATATGGAGCACGATGATAGGAAAAATATAAAATTGAAAATCATTTTAATTTTCACCTATAATAATGGGCCTTGGCAATTTGTTTAACATATTATACCCATATGATCTTAAAGATAGAATAGAGACAACTCAAAGGAATACCCGAATAATAAAAACAGTACGATAACTATGTACCGCGTAGAAAGATGGAATAGAAAGAGAATAAAAATAAAAAAGCTTAAAGAAATCGGAATCGGCAATGTCCTCTTGGGTTTTTAATCTACTTCCCGTATCTCATTCCAAAATCAGTGACCTGTGAAAATCGCTGCTAGGTTGGTTGATGGTGGGAAGGAGGTGGGGGAGGGGGGGGGGCGGAAGGTTTCGGAAGGAGGTTAGAGAGGGCTGGGGGTTGGGGTGGGAGTAGTCGAAGCAAGCAAGCTATATCTTCTAGCCAAGGCAATATATGAAGCTCTGAAGCTTGCTTGTTCTTAGACGACAGCCCCGGTAAAGACGATGACGAAAAGACAAAGAAGAGAAAAAAAAAAGTTAGTGGGGGTTTAGGGAACACGGCAAGACTCGGAAGGAATAAAAAGAATATATATAAGGTGGTGGTAAAGAGAGGGAGGGGGAGATATGTATAAAGGGGGCGAGTGAAAGAGGTAGAAAATGTTCCGGCACCTCTCAATGGTGGATGCTTTTACTACTCAATCCTGCAGGCGAAAACCGTCTTGTTTACTCAATGAAAATGAAGAATTGTTCTTGCTTTTGGAGCAGATTTTGAAAACTACGCTTTCTCTTCACTATTGCCTACTGAAATATTCATCAAGGATGCTTGCTTGCTTACTCCTAAAGCCTTCTACGCCTTATATACCAGGTGCCCCTAAATCTCTACTCCTACCACGTTAATAAATAAATAGGAGCTTCCTTGTCAGGGGTGAAAACGATAAATAAGGAATGGAAGTATTGACTCACAAATGATCGGGGTGGGTAACCTTCTGATTGTATTGTCTGTCGAAAGGAAGGGGCCTGGTCAAAAACCTACGATATATTCGTTTAAAATACCAGTGATTTATAATCCTTAAAAAACAAATGTATGACAAATATTTTTATCACACGTTGAGGTATTAATGATTCGTTTTTTTTATCTACCTATGAACACAAACCGTAAATATATTTTTAGTTATTTTGAAGGCTAGAAATCTTAATTATTTATATTTTCACGTCTAACTATTCGTCCGGTATACACACATATAACTAAGAGGGTAGGTGATTTAAGTATGTTTTAATAGACAAAAAATGTACCCAAATTTATGGGAAGGATATTTTGAGGAGGATGTCTTCACCGCATACCCACCTATGACACTTAATTAAGAATCTAAAAATGCAACTCTCATGAAGTGTCAAACAAACATACTATTGATTCACACTCTTATAATAGAAAGATTTTTTATTAATCTTACTACTATAAAAATTATGGTTGCTTGGAGAAGTAAGAATAAACCAACTACCCGCCTCGGTGGCTGCATGGTCTAAGGTGCTACTCTCGCCGTAGACTAAACTACCCACTATGGGGATATTGAGCTTCGAATCTTGGTCGGGTGTAATGAGGGAGGTTTTTCCTAAAGTATGAGTGAGTACTAAATAAAAATAAAAAATAAACCAATTATATTATTGGAACACACCTATAGAAGGATTTTGGTAGGAAGGAACTTTTAGAATATACAAACATATTGCTTTGCTGTCAATAAAAATAAGATTTTACCATAACATTATTCTTATTTCATTGATATCTATACTATCTACCAAAAGCGACTTTTATGATCACATGACATTATGTATAAATAAATTAAAAGTTTTTTAATAAATTTATGATATTCAAAAATTGATTTCCTATATAAGTTGAAGTGAACATTTTACGATATCCCAGATAAACTGCAAAGGATTATAAAGATGGACAAAATACTGTTTATGATGTGTATTTACTTTGCAGACCTTATTGCATGTTATGGGCATATAATGAGGATGGAAAAGGAGAGAATTACAAAGAAAATTATGGAAATAAAGTAGGTAGGAAAAAGACCGCAAGGGAGGCTACGAAACGGATAGGCGGAACATGTGACAGAGAGTGTGCAAGTAGGAGAAGAGGAATGGAAGCAATTAAAGAAGGAAGAATAGTGGAAGGATGAAAGAATATGGAGGTATTTTACTAAAGTGACCAGGCCATAGGCTGGAAACAGTTAATGATGCTGATACTTTATTGAGAGAGAGATGTTGAGATAATTTTTATAAATACAGGAATGATAGTGATCAAGGCTGTTAGAAGAATGTAATTTATATAAGCATTAGTTTAGCGAATCTTATTTAATTTGCCTTAGTCAGCGATTAAAATAAATACACCACTTCATACTACCCATCCTATTTATCAGAATTTAACACACTATTAAGCTAAGAATAAGGAAATAAGAATTTTGAGGAAATATTTATGAAGTGGAAAACCCTTTATGCAAAGTGTCTCTATTTAAAATCGATATGGATTTGAAACTAAATCCCCGTGGCAAACAAGACTAGACGAGATCAAGTTCCAGTCTAGATACCCACTAATAACTTACTAAATTATTAGTAGATGCGTTCAATAACTTACAAACTATTAGAGAGGATTCGACTTTTGAGTCCTAAGGTACTGGGCACTCAATATAATCAAAGTTAAGATAAGCCTGCTCTAGAAACGTTTTCAAGGTGAATATTTCAGCCCTCCAGGTTCACACAAGAGTGCTCGTTCGCTAAGCAAACTCAACTGTCACCTCAAAGAGGCACCAGAAAATAATAAAACCCTTTTCATTCATCCGATGCCACCCGCCCTTCTTCGCTTCCGTCGTTATTACGAATTCTTGCCTTTGCGCCTTCAATTGTTTTGTCACTTCCCCCGTCCCCACCCTTTTACCCCATTTTCCTTCCTTCACGTACCCCTTACCTCCGCAAGTCTTCTAACGTCTCGTCATTTCCCGTACGAAAGGCAAGTCATTAAATGAAGACGTCGGAGAAATATATTAAACCTTTCGCTAAAATTCTTCAATATGTTAATTAACCTTGTAGGGAAGGGGGGGGGGGGGAGGGAGGAAGCATGAATTAACATTACATATTAAAGAAAAAATAACTCTAAAATTGGTAGCATTTTACAAAAAGAGATTTTAAAATAAAATACATTCATTTTAATTCCTTTCAGATATTTAATGTGCACTTTCTGACTTGACAGACTTATAAACTAACTTAAATATAAAACAGACACAACATCCAGCCTCTTGCTGTTAGTTTATCACGGTGAAAGGGGAAACCCACATTTCACCAATAATATAGTTTTTCGATCATGTTAGGAATCAAACCCTTGACTCTCAGCTCAGTAGACAGACACGCTACCGACTGAGCTAAGATATCAAACTTTTAAACAGTAATAGTAACAATAATTGATTAATTACTAGGCTATTCATAAGTAGAGCATTTCTTTTTATCACCGCATTTAGCTACCTGTTCTGGCTTTACGCAAACGTGATATTTATTTTACTCTAATGGGGATCGAATAAAGTAAGGATCAAACTGCATTTGTGAGAGTGGGAAATCATTTTAGAAAAACCACCCACAGCATACCCGACCGGTAGTCGAAACCTGATCTTCCCGTCATCAGATGGCCAGTCTAATAAAAGAGTGACCTCTTAGACCAATCGGTCACTGAAGGATGTTGGTGGTAGAGCATTAATTGAATCTTCAACCCGTATTAGTGGAAACCCAAACAAAGCCGTCAGTCACATATTTTCTGATTTTTCTGTAACGGAAAGATTTCGGTTAGAGTCCCGGACGGGTGTATTGGATTTGTGGTAGTTTTCTAAAAGTGATTTTTCACTCTCACTTCAGTCAAATGTTGGTGTAATCCTAATCCCCTGCTTCAATAGGGTATAATAATGTGAACAACCTGGCTGGATAGTAAGACGAGAACAACTTTTAAAAATTGAAAAGATTAGTTATTTATTTTCGAGAGGCTATTTTTTTCTGTCTTGCTGGCAGGATATCTACACGTTGAACTATTTAACCAAGACGAGAGAGAAGAGTATTATTCTAAGCTCAGTTATTATAGATATTTGTCAGATACCCTTTAGTGTATTTTATGTCATGTGATCTGCAGATTTCACTTTTGATAGATGTCATCAATACCTATAAAAACACAAGTAATAAAATAAAATATTATCAATGTTGACCATAAAAATATGTTTGTTTATTTCATAAAGGGCTACGTATATGAAAATTAGACTAAAAATGTACCGGTATTGGCTTGTGGGAAGGATAGGAATGTCGCATTAATAATAGCATTGAGACCGGATCATAGATGATCATAAAAAATGTCGAATTACAATACTTTATATTTTTCTGTTGTTATTTTTTAATTTTTTAAAATAATACTATTAGTATACATTAGTTTTAGGTATTCTGTTGCCGTATGTATTTCGCTTTTAATGCACCTACCACTTACTTTTATTTATTTATTTTACCGATGGTAAAATTGAAATTTATAGGTTACGTTACATTTTCAAGTGTATTGATACACCATTAATAGGTGTTTGCGTTAAAGTAATTTAATTTGGTCAAATGGGTTTGACCTTAAAACATCAAATAGCTTAGTCATTTTAAATTTCTCCATTCCCCTTTAAACCTGTGATGTTAGATGAGAAAACTGAACTGGAGCAAGAAGTAATGGATACTAGAGTGAATGTTGAGAGAGGGTTGGGTGGGGGGGAGAGGGGGCTACAGAAATACTAGCCAGTGAGGTGCACATACGGATTTGGGAGAGGAAAGAGAGGCGCCACAGCACAAAGTGCTTGCCCCTACCCCTTTTTCTCCTCTCTATCTACCCCTCACCGTCACCCCGAACAGTTACTTTGGAATTCGGGAATTTATGATCCCCTTCGGACTCGACCCACCTTCACACCAGCTGTTTCCTATCGTGACCACACGCATTTATCGTGGCAGCACCTGCTGGCTCACTTGCTTTGGATATGCTAACCCTATGGTACACAATGTCGACCGTAAAAATAGCCCCCTCTAAAATATTCAATAAGGTCATACGGATAAATGACTAAAAGATTTAAACTTTCTCTTGGAAGCTAAACTATTGTGTGTGTGTCATTTTTAGAGATAACTTAATTTAAAAGTAGTCTCCTCATGACTGATTTATTTTTAATTTGAAGTAATTAGAAAATGGTACTAACGGGTTCCTTCAAAATGGGTTTCAGGGAAGTGTTTTAAATGACCTTAATTAATAAATATTATACTTGCTAGCCAGAAAAATATTTATTCAAGGGTAAACTTAATTATAACATATTTTGAAAATTATATTCCTAATTAGACTTATAAGAAGCTAGGCCCTTATGAGAATTTATGTACGACTGTATCCTACCATTTATTTATTTTTAATTCATTTGCTTTCCTCCTATTATACCATACTCATTCCTCAATATTCCAACAGTAAATTATTAATATCAAAGTGAACTTTCTTAACAGAACTAGTGCACATTTCAATAAGAATTATATGAACAACACTATGAATAGATGAACAGAAAGTAATCAGCTGTTTCTTATGTATAGCTTTAGGAAGTCGTCAGTTCATTGCCACACTTACAAAAGTAAGCCACCTATCTTGAGTTAGCTCTATTCATTCCATCTCATTACATCATATCTCTTTAAGGTCCATTCCATTGTTATCCTACCATCAGCGTCTAGGTCTTCCCTGTGTCACAGTTAGAATAATACTTATAAACCTTTCCGGTGTCAATAAATAAACGAATTATTTGACTTCTTATTTATTAAGGAACGGTGACAGGTGTACTTTTCTTTAATCCTGAAATATCATACCCTGACTAATTACATTATGGTAACATCATTGTAAGCTAAGCCAAAGTGGAACCAAGAAAGACTAACGTCCTACCTTTCAATAAAAACGGAGGATACAATAATTATTTCCAAAAATTTTGAGGTAAATATTCTTTGGTAATGCATGTTGATATATTTATTTTGTACATCTTGAATTTGAAATACCCAAATGGGTTAGTTTAAATACCTTAATTTATTTAATATTGAAAACAAAACTAAATTTATTTTCTTTCATTGAACATTCTAGCTACTTTTTTCATTTTACAAGTTATGACATAATATAATAAATTTCACTATGGCATGTAAAAAAAACTGGTTTTGAATATAAATGTAAGTATACGATATTAATAATTGACCATATAATCCATATATTTTTAATAGATTTACCAAATGGTTTTAAATTAATATACTTATAAAATACTTGATGCTTAAGTCAAATAAAAAGTTAATTATAACTATAAGCAAATTATTATATCTAATAAAAAAGGAAATGTAAATAAAACGCCCCAGCATTTCACTCGGAGAAGAAATGTTCAAACGTATTTGTGGGAAAATCCTCTCCGAAGCACTTTGTCGGGGATTTCAGTCCCACCAATCTCGTTAGAGTGACACATGACAAAGCACACCTGACTGATGTCATTGGTTTAGTTTATTTATAAAGCTAACTCTATACGCATTGCGACATACCAACACATCATTTATAAACCCTACAAACAAGCAAATATAATTCCCCTCTCCGTAAATATAATTAATTTGTGTCTGTATTATTTACTTAACTATTATTTAACTTTCTTGCTTCAGTGGCCGAACAAACTATGGCATCACTATAGTTTTAGACTGGCCTTATTAATAAGGGCAATCAGGGCTCGAATCCTTGTTGGGTCTGCTAAGAGTGGAGTTTTGTAAATGGTTTCCCGATCTCCTTCAACGCAAATAGGGGTAGATTACCTCTAAAATGTTTCCTTCCGCATCCCTACTACATTAGAGTAATTATCATGCATACAACCCAAACAGGTAGTAGGATGAATGATAAAAAAAATTGAACTTATAAATACCAGAGGATAGTGGAATCAATGATTCTGAACATCTTTTCGTTTTAGATTCTACAACGGTAGAACTTAATTGAACCATTTTTCAGCCGGACAGAAATAAAGAAGAAAAAATGTTGATCTACGATTTCTGTAACGGGTTGTTAACGTATTTGCTGATTATATAGTTTACCCTCGTCATCAGAAAATGTAACGGGTTGTTAACGCATTTGTTAATGAAGAGTAAAAACTATATAATCAGCAAATGCGTTAACAACCCGTTACAGAAAACGTAAATCAACATTTTTTCTTAATTCAAGTCATTATATAAATATATATATATACACACACAAATGACTTGGATGAATGTATGTATAGTATATATAAATATATATATATATATATATTATATATATACTGAGAAAACTCGAATTTTTCCTTTCAAGCCTTACCTTATCTTAATATATATAATTCTTCTGTACGTGTGTATGTCACTGAACTCCTCCTAAACGACTGGACCGATTTTGATGAAATTTTTTGTGTGAGTTTGAGTGGGTCCGTGGATGGTTTAGATTCACAATTGGACCCGGTAGGTGCGCTGCAATCGGGTTCTAGGAATTTTTTTTATCTTTTAGGGAATTTTTTTGAGGAGGGGATTTTTATTTTAAAGATTTTTTGCATATCAGAACATGTAACCACAAAATTTCACACTCCCACCCCCACCCCCCACCCCCACCCCACCCCCCACCAATATTTATAATAATTAATATAATATTAATAATTGACCGTTTAAAAAATCATAAGCTCATCAATAATTGACCGTTAAAACCTTCTGAAAATTTTAAGAATAATCGAACTTCTGAGAATAATTCATAGTTATGTTTGTTTTTCGATACAGCTGATATTTGTGGAGTTGTGGGCGAAATGCCAAAAATGAAAAGATGTTTTATTTTATATGTTGTCTTGACAAACACTGAATTTGTAATATTTTTGTTACTCATTAATTGGAGTTTATTGTGAATTTGTAATTGTGATGATCACATAGTATTTTCTTTTACTATCGAGATCAATTATACCACCCAAACGAAAAGCCAACGTTCGGGCAGGACAACGTCTGTCGGGTCCGCTAGTCTATTATATAAAGCTCCATTATTACGATCCATTTTAGAATTTTTTCTCAAATGTTTGATATATATATATATATATATACACTGTGTGCCACTATTTTTTATGTTTGAAAAAATACTGAACACCATTTTAATGGAAAAACACATTTTAATAAGAAGAATTGTAAAGCAATTATTCATTATTTTCTGATCAATGTTAACTCAAATATTATTTTTATGTATCGCATCTCACTACAACACAGATATCCAAATAGTTATACTTATGCTATAAGGATGAATATGGAATAAATTTAGGCCTACAAGCATTTGTGTGTGGAGAGAGAGAGAATGTGTAATCATTTAGAAATAATTATTAATACATCCCGCCAACTGGTCTCTCAAGCTGACCTCCTGCTATTAATAAGCTAGATCAGAAAATCTGAAACCCTTGACCACGTGTTCACCAATTCCTGCCCACAACATAATATATCGTAGGACAATCGTATAATATATTGCATGGTTAATTTTCTTTTTACATGTCTCCTTTACTTTCTAGTTTTTTCTTATAACAGCGCCTTAACATCGGTTCAGGCTATACGTATTTTACAAACTTTAAAATGGCTTGGTAAGATTATATTTTTCAATTTAAAGAGTATTATGTTTAGATGCAGCTATAACTGTAAATAGCAAATATATTATTAGCCTGGCTAGTTAATACAATGGTAATATAAGTTTTAAAAAGAGCAATATTTGTTCTTTATTAATGCACAGATGTGTCCACAAATTACTTGGTATACAGTATGTCGCTCTATTAAAAACCACACATATACAATTTTTACAAGTATTTATTTGTAAACAGCAATTTTATATATGATTATTGCAATATTCTATGTATTACCACGTCCTATTAGTCGTTCGGGCTATAGGTTAATGTACTAATTACTCTAATGGTTTTAAGTATCGACTATAAAGGTCATATTTATAGGAAGTGTACATGAATTTTCATGGAGGCAGAATTGATTTTTTTTAAATACCAATATTTGATACCCTATCTCCATGTCAACAGCATTATAGTATATTGCAAGAGTAGCGCCTTAGATCATTCGGCCCCTGAAGTGGGTTATTGCACAAATTACCCACACCGGTGGTCGCGTGGTATAAAGTGTCACTCTCAAGTTTGACTGAACTGCCAGTAACGGAGAGCTTGGTGTTCGAATCTCGCTTGATTGTATTGAGATTGTAATGGTTTATCACTTTTCTTCCACAGAAATATGGGTACATTTTTCTAAAATTCTATTTTCCTCATCCCTATTCCACTAGAAAAATAATGAATGAGTATAACCTGTAAGGGTACAAAGATGTGGCGAATAAATTAAATAAAATATCTCATAGCTAGTGCCACTCGCATAAGTGTAAACGTGGATGGACTAAACGTAAAGCTCATCTAGTATGGTTTGCCATTGATACATAGGTCATGACTCCAATTCAATCTGGGTGTATTTAAGGTGGTTTTTCCTGGATGGTGGTCCCCTTTCGCCTTACCACGAACTTGTGTACATTTCCTTTAATTTATACCCAACCAAATCCCTATTATATATATATATATATATTTTTTTTTGGTGGATAGCCAAGATTGATAATAAGAAACACTGCATTAAAAAAGTCACAAGTGTCCCATTTTTATTCCACCGGAGTGTACGCCCCTTCTGTATAAACTCGGGAAAACACACTATCTAGAAACACACACATAGTATAGAGAAGGAAGATCCAAGTGTGTGCGGAATTCAGCGCACGTAGTTTTTTTTTCTTCGCCACAGACTCGATTCTGTTCTTATTGGTGAAGGCACTTAACGAATGAGCGAACCCAAGCAGCAATCGGGCTTGCGGAATGCAATAAGACGCCGCTAGGGATCTTAAGGGTGAGGTGAGAGATGTAGGACCATCTCTCCCCCACACCCTCTAACTCCCGTTACGGGGTAGAGGGGGGGGGATATTTCTACTTGAAGTATGAACAAACTGATGTCTTCCCAGACACACCTAAGCTCGCATCGGTTCGATTCAGTTCGGCTACGAGAACATTCCCTCCCCCTTTGCAACCGGAAAAGAAGGATATGATCTAGGATAAAGGGGTTAAGATGTTAAAAAATTATCAGAGGAAAGAAAAGATGAAAAATAATTTCTCCATGCATGCTCTTCCCCCACAACTTGATTGTTTTTTTTTGTTTAATCTTATTCTTATGCTATATATCAATAATAACTTATCGAAATTAAGCTTTAAGTGTAAATTTGAATAGTTACTAATATATAATTGTACAATAAAAAGTCCTCATATACCGAAACTATTATAAAAAAAATTATGGTTAACATGTTTAGACACTTAACGACCCAACGGTGTATTGTTTTAGGCTATTCAATTTAACGGAAAGTTTAACCTCTGGAGGTGGATGTAAAAAGGGTAGATTTTAGATGTTTTGAGGTGTGTGGTGAGGTTTATTCCTAAATGTTTTCCCATTTTACCTCTCCACTAATATGGTATATTTCTTTTAACACTCTACCCTCTTCATATATGCCCCATTAAAATATAAGGATGTCGCGGACGGCTGATAAGACGTGGGGAAGATGGAAAACAACAAAAAAGCAGAGACAAATCCAATTTATATGGCTTGACAATCAGAGAAAAGGAATATCCACGGCTTGGTTTTAGTATCTCATCATCCACTTCGGTGTATGCACGGGCTGAGGAATATATCTCATATGGTTTCTTTTTCCAGAGACGGAGAGGTTAGTATTTGAATCCTGGATTGGTATACCAATAGTGTTTTTTTTCCTCTCCTCATTCATGCAGATTTGGATAGGCCTACAATTTCTTTAAAATCTTAGCTTCCTCATACTTACTCTATTAGTGAAAATTTGCATACATGGATGGGAAGAAATACGTAGTACCACTAAAAAAAGTACTTCATTGTCCTCTATTACTATCACCACTTTCTATCGTTGAGTTACACCCTATTTTGTTTATCTTTTTGACTTAATATACACGGACATATCCAAAGAGATAGTTTTGTCTTCCCCTTATTTTCTTTCTCTATTGTTTTAATGGGCTCTTCCAGTTATCGTCTGAGGGGTTTGCAATTGCGTACCCGAGCAAATAAATTTCGCTTAAAGCATTTAGACTAGATAGTTCCCTTTATTTATTGTGAAAATCTTCGTTCATGCTGGCTAGACACGCTGTGAAATAAAACTAAGGGGACGCGCAAACTGTAGAATTATATATGTATGTGTGTGTTTGAGAGAAAACATAAATGAAAATGTGTTTTCTAGGAATAATATCGTATAACCTTATTGATACAATCATGTTTGTTTTGATTTGGCACTGAAATTTAGCTTTTAGTCTGAGGTTTACTTGAAAAACATTAAGTCTTGTTGTTTTTACATGTACTTCTTTTCATTACTCGTCTTAGTTGTCCGCCTGTTTACTTAAGGGGGATGAGGAAGATGGAATTTAAAGGCAGTGTAACTGCATTTTTGTGGAGGGATATTAAGAAACTATTTATGAAAAACTACTAATTTTACCATGCCATAATTTGATGCCCGACTTCATTATCCACAATAAGTAGTACTAGACAAATTGATACCTTCATCCACGTGCACACCTATGAGAGTATAAAGTAATAATAGATACTTACTTTTTAATTAATCGTATACATAAATTTGGTATTAGGTTGTTTTCTGTAATTATTTATCAGAATGTTTATAGGCCTGTCTCTTGTTTAGTGATCATAATAAATTTCTACATATCCAGAGGTCCTGTGTTCAATTCACGCCGGTACAATAGGTATTTTTGTTGAAGGGGAATGGTTTATTCTGGTTGCCAAGGTCTGGTAAATTAGGTTGAAGTCTTCTAAACAAATCGTATTAAAATCCTCGCAATTTTTTTAGCACCGCGTCTTACTACCGTTCGGGTTATACGCTTAAGTACTATTTACGCTAATGGTTAGTAATTGGAAGGTTGATATATAGAGTGAAACCCGCATTTGCGTGGAGAGAGAGTGGAAAACCATTTTGGAAAAACCCTCCAGTTCACCACCGAGATTTGAACCTCGATCTCCCCGTCTCGGTAGTCGAAGCAAATAAGTTGTCAATTGAAAAATAAAGTTGTTTTACATCACTTATCGAAGTGATGAAACCTATTTGTAAATTATAGGAAGATTAAACAGATTTATTAGCTTTTCTATTTATTACAACTAGACAAAATTACTAAAAATGGACAAAATGTTACAGTTATATACACTAACTGAACTACTTTCGTGTATGTATGTATCTATTAATAATATAATTTATAGCTGTCACTTTGAAAATATCATCAATAGGCCTGTAATAATACAGTATATACCGAACCCCGTTAATACACCATTGCAGATAGTTTTCTGAAAACCCTGAGAAAAAACAACAAATTCATTCAAATGAAATATATTTTATTTATAAAAAAAACTCAAGGTTCGAAAGATAATTATTTTGATAAGCGAGTGCTAAACATTTCCTCTTGTCAAAGGAACAAAACTAATTATGGGTCTCCTGGGTAAACATTCTGAGGTAAGCTAGTCCCACTTTCGGATCTTCGGGTTGGGAATACTTTCTGGGGAGTTGTCAACAAAGAACAATCATCAAATAAAACTTTCTCTTTCAGCATAATAAATGTAATGTAATGACGATGAGAAGGGTGGCGAAACCGGGAAATTCATCACTGGAAATGAACAGGTGTGATGTGAACATTACGGGTTTATGTGAACTCTGGTGGAAAGATCAAAGTGAAATAGTGTCTGGAAATTACACAATGTTCTATTAAAGTGGGCATATTGGAGAAAAATAAGTGGCAATAGTGATAAAAAATGAAGTGGTGAAAAGTGTTATTAAAGTTATGTGTCATAGTGAGAGAATAATATTTATGAAATTAACGCAGATCCAGTGAATATTTTAATAGTACAAGTGTATATGCCAATAACCGATCACGCTGATATCAAGGGAGAATACATATATTATGAAATTGAAGTACATTTTCAAGTAGAGAGAATAGGAAAAGTGAACACCATCATTATGGGTTATTGAAACAGTGAGGTTGAAGAAGGGCGTGAGCAGAGGATTATAGGACCACATGAATCAGGAATAGAAACCAGAGACAGCAGATGATCATTGAATATTGCCAGTGGAAAGATCTTGTGGTGACAAACACATGCTTCAAGAAAAGGAAGATAAAACTATACACATGAAAGAGCCCAGGAGACAAAAGTAGGTTACGACTAGAATACATACCTTTCAAAGAGTGATTCAGAAATGTATAAAGGATTGTGAAGACATTTCTAGGTTCTGACATTGATTAGGACGATAAACTGTTCATGGCATACATTTAAACTTAGCTGAATAGGATCAGGAAGATAAACAAACACAGTGGAGGTATGACCTAGACAAATTAGGAAGCAAGAGTGACATTGTAAGAAATTCAATAGAGCAAAAGTTAGGTTAGGTGGCAGAATCGAGTATAATAACTGTGAAAGTAAAGTATAATAGTGGTAAGAATATTTTTTGAAGGTGCTAAATGACAATGTGGAAAAATGAAGAGGACTGCATGAAAGCTTTGGGTAGCAACAGAAATGATTCTGAAAATGGAAGAAAGAAGAAAATGGAAAAAGGTCTACAAACAATAATATATAAACTAAGCAACGCGTTAAAGAGAAGAACAGACAAAGTGAGGAAAGCCTATATAGATAATACATGTGATGAGATTATCAATTTGTAAATAAAAGGAAAGTATGACCTTATGTACCAGAAAGAAAAAGGAACTGGGAGGGAATGAATACAAAGATGTGTTAACTATAGGAATAGAAAACCCCGAACGTCAGGTGGTGACGGTTCATAACTAAGGTTCTTACGATTTTAAAAAGGATCTATAAAAAAACTCTAAGACAAGGAAAATCAACCAGGGAATCTGGATATTGAAAAAAATACGAGGTAGAGGGATATGAAAAAAACAGCATTTTAAATAGTTAATTGTAGAGAGCCATTAAGGATATGCGAAGAAATAAAGCTACTGGAGATGATGAAATACTAACTGACCTGAAGAAACTAGAAGACGACAGATCAATGGCTCTGACAAAACTTATAAATAAGCTCTTAGAAATAGGACTTTATAGGATTAACCATGGTGGTTCTAAAGAAAAAGAAGCAGACCAAGAAATGCTGTGACTACAGGACCATCAGCCTCATCTCTAATGTGAGGGAAAATTGTGTCAAGAATAAACAACAAACGACTGAAATAAAAAATATAAATTCTAATGGAAGGAGACCAGAGATGCCATTGGGAAGCTGTGAATAATTTCAGAGAGGATAAAATTAGAAACCAGGAGTTGGAAAACATAGAGTGGTTCAAGTACCTGAGAAGTCTTCTGACAAATGATGCCTTCTGCACCAAGGAAATTAGAACAAGGATTAACATAGCCAAGGAAGCTTTCAACAAGAATAAGTTACTGCTGACCAGAAAGTTGAGCTTGGAACAGAGGAAAAAACTGATTTTACACTACATTTGGAGCATCCCGCTATATGGAACAGAATCTTGGATTCTTAGAAAAATGGAAAAGAAATACTTTTAAAGCTTTGAAATATGATGCTGAAGAAAACTTTAGAAGATCAGGTGGAACGACAAGGTGAGAAATGAAGAAGTCCTAAAAATAGTGGTTGAGAAGAGAAACATTTTGAATGTGATTCTTCGGTACAAAGCAAACTGGATTGGACACATCCATAGGAGGAACTGTCTTCTGCACGATGTCATAGAAGAAATAGTTGAAGGAAAGAGGATCTTAGGATGAAGGAGGTTTCAAATATTAGATGACTTGAAGGAAAGAAGAAAACTTTGGGAGCTCAAGGAGGAGGCATAGGACAGGGTTTATTGGTGGTCTAAGTTCACTGACAAAAGGAATGGACCTGTCGTAATTAGAACGTCTAATACTACTACTACTACTACTACTACTTAATATTTGGAATAAAAAGTTAACCTTCAAACAAAATTTATCCAAATTGGCGTGGAAAGACTGGAAAACAAAAGGAAAAATATGAATACACCCTTCCGGAGTTTGAACTCTTACCTCCACATAAAGATGAAACCACACTAAACAAGACTCACATCTTTGTCTGCACGCTCACTGGCAACTCTCTTCACGAATGAATAGTTTTATTTATTTTGTATTTATTAACATCGCGTCTTACTACCCATTTGGGTTATACGCTTAAGTACTAACTACGCTAATGGGTTAGGAATTGGAAACGTTGAATATAGAGGAAGTGAATCCGCATTCGCATGGAGGGAGGGTTGAAAACAATTTAGGAAAAACCACCCCACCACACCCGACCGAGATTCGAGCCTTAATCTCCCCATCCTCGGCAGTCTAGCTCAACACAAATCTAGCGCGTTAGCTGACTATGCCACCGAGGCGGGTAATGAGTAGTTAAAGTGGTCGAACACATATAAAAAGCACCCTGCTACAATACCGAGTGGAATGGACCAGAGCTACCTGCTCAACATATTTGACTCGTACATTCCATTCGAGTTTAGATAGGTGTCATCCTGTATTTAGTGTAGCGCCACAATTATTATTATTATAACTATTATTATAACTATTATTATAACTATTATTATTATTATTATTATTATTATTATTATTAGCACCTCGTCTTATTACCTGTTCAGGTTGTACGCACTTACGCTAATGTGCAATGGTAGGGTGATTGTGAGATAAAATGGAGGACCTACAGTTTAACGTGGGATCCGAACCATGGTGGAGGCCTGGCACTCAACACATTCACAAGTTGTAATTAATACACGTATTGTCAGAGGTAAAGGAAAGGTTTGGCAATCAGATAAATCTGTGCTGGGACCGAGGATTGAACTCCGGACCCCCAGCACAGAATTCCGACAACTTACCCCTAGACCGCTGACTATGAAACTGGACCTAAGCCTATGCGAATCCTCTGTTTTCAGTTTTGTATCAAATCTGTATCTCAGCTAACTTTTCGAATCGAATCCAAATTGAATCTCATGCACCAACAAATTTATAATCGAGTCCAAATAGAGTCTCTTATCTAAAAATAACAATTCGAGTAAACTCTTAATCGAATCACAATATGCTAAATTATCTTCTTCAAAACTAATTCTAGTCGAATTTTAAGCTTAGAACAAAAGGGATCGAATATTTTCTTTTACAAATAGTTTCAAATATGAATCAAATAATTTATTTTAGGCTTACTATGATGATGGATTAAATCAAATTTGTGTTGAATATTTTACTAGTTTAAGTTTCCGAATGTAGTCCAATAAAAAATATTTAATAAGTTGATAATCATTTTAGAAAATAAATGGTACGGCGCACCGCAAATACTTTCTCTCTCTTTCTATAAACTCGTAAGATTTCTGAACGGAATAATGTACATTGTATCATCACCACTCCACATAAGAACACGCATAAAATAATATACAATGATATAGAATCAATGAGAAAAGAGGCGCATCTTTGTCCACCTAAGAGCATTTCAAACAGTTTAATGTCTTCCACAAAGGTCCACACTTCGTATTAAAATTTCGATTTCTGGTTAAAGTTTTAACATTTTATAAGGTGTTGCAGATCTTCAAGTAATCGCATTGATATTTAATTATTCATTTATAAATTTTGACCAATAAAAAATGTAAATATTGACTATCGAGTCTAAAATGGAGATAGATCATTGCTATGCAAACATTTTTCCTAAGAGATTTAAGGAAAAATAACATACTTTTTTTAGATACTTATATTTAATACTCTATGGCATTGGAGAATTATTGCGTTAAGACTTAAGTAGTATATGTTTACAACTAAAGTTCACAAATTGGTATTAATATATTTGCAAATATCTCAGAAACTGCTGCTTTTATAAAAATATATGTCAAATAAAAGATTTTTATTTCTAATAGTCCTACAATTTTGCAATAATAAGTTGTTTAGTTTCTCCAATAGTTGTGGAGATAGGGAAATTAACGCTTCTGTAATGTACCCTAAAAATCATTTTCATAGGAAAAGGAAAATAGCCAGTTTATTTATAATCTTAATCAACGCCTAGATACGAATTTTAATCAAAATCGTTTGAGCAGATTTTGAGAAAATCAAATTTTCCTCTTTTCATCCTTCAGTAAACTACCCTTAATTTTAAGTTTTTATAGACACACAGACAGACGGCATTGCAAATAATATTATTTAGGGTTCGGGGGGTCATGAGACGTCGACATCCATCAACATTTCAGGTTAGTTTTTTTTACGGTCGCAATACCTAAACTTTAATGTCCAAAAAGTTAAAAAAAATTCATATAATTGCGTATAGATTGAAAGTTATTGATTTTATAAAAATA
This sequence comes from Timema podura, assembly GCA_033556935.1. Lineage (NCBI taxonomy): Eukaryota > Metazoa > Arthropoda > Insecta > Phasmatodea > Timematidae > Timema > Timema podura. The sequence goes on along the minus strand of JAVRXN010000011.1, from coordinate 45,749,018 downwards.
TGTTTCGGATAAAATATTTGTATTATAAATATATATACATATTTGTAATGCTAAGTAATTTCATATCTCAAATAGTTTCGGAGCTATTTAAAATAAATGGTACGGCACACCGCACAGACTTTCTCTCTCTTTCTATAAACTCGTAAGATTTCTGAACGGAATAATGTACATTGTATCATCACCACTCCACATAAGAACACGCATAAAATAATATACAATGATATAGAATCAATGAGAAAAGAGGCGCATCTTTGTCCACCTAATAACATTTCAAACAGTTTAATGTCTTCCACAAGGGTCAACACTTCGTATTAAAATTTCGATTTCTGGTTAAAATTTTAACATTTTAAAAGATGTTGCAGATCTTCAAGTCATCGCATTGATATTTAATTATTCATTTATACATTTTGACCAATAAAAAATGTAAATATTGACTATTGAGTCTAAAATGGAGATAGATCATTGCTATGCAAACATTTCTCCTAAGAGATTTAAGGAAAAAAACATACTTTTTTTAGATACTTACTTATATTTAATTACTCTATGGCATTGGAGTATTATTGCGTTAAGACTTAAGTAGTATATGTTTACAACTAAAGCTCACAAAATTGTATTAATATATTTGCAAATATCTCAGAAACTGCTGTTTTTATAAAAATATATGTCAAATAAAAGTTTTTTATTTCTAATAGTCCTACAATTTTACAATGATAAGTTGTTTAGTTTCTCCAATAGTTGTGGAGATACGGAAATTAACGCTTCTGTAATGTACCCTACAAATCATTTTCATAGGAAAATGAAAATAGCCAGTTTATTTATAATCTTAATCAACGCCTAGATACGAATTTTAATCAAAATCGTTTAAGCAGATTTTGAGAAAACCAAATTTTTCTCTTTTCGTCCTTCAGTAAACTACACTTAATTTTAAGTTTTTATAGACACACAGACAGACGGCATGTCAAAGACTATTTTTTAGGGTTCGGGGGGTCATGAGACGTCGACATCCATCAACATTTCAGGTTAGTTTTTTTTTACGGTCGCAATACTTAAACTTTAATGTCCAAAAAGTTTAAAAAAATTCATATAATTGCGTATATATTGAAAGTTATTGATTTTATAAAAATATGTTTCGGATAAAATATCTGTATTATAAATATATATACATATTTGTAATGCTAAGTAATTTCATATCTCAAATAGTTTCGGAGCTATTTAAAAAAATGTTAATTTACGCATCAGACCGGAGCCCTTAAAGCCATTTTGCCGAAATATTGAGGGTAGCCATTTTGTTTGGAATATTTATTAATGTTTATAAATGAAATTTAATCAAAATCGGTTGAGCCGATTTTGAGAAAATCGACTTTTTCTCTTTTTGCCCTTCAGTAAACTACCCTTAATTTAAGTTTTAATAGACACAGAGACAGACGGCATTGCAAAGACTATTTTTAAGGGTTCGGGGGGTCATGAGACGTCGACATCCATCAACATTTCAGGTTAGTTTTTCTTACGGTCGCAATACTTAAGCTTTAATGCCCAAAAAGTTAAATATATATATATATAATTGCGTATATATTGAAAGTTATTGATTTTATAAAAATATGTTTCGAATAAAATATTTGTATTATAAATATATATACATATTTGTAATGCTAAGTAATTTCATATCTCAAATAGTTTCGGAGCTATTATAAAAAATGTAAATTTACGCATCAGACCGGAGCCCTTAAAACGATTTTGCCGAAATATTGAGAGTAGCCATTTTGTTTGTAATATTTATTAATGTTCATAAATGAAATTTAATCAAAATCGTTAGAGCCGATTTTGATAAAATCGATTTTTTCTCTTTTTGCCCTTCAGTATACTACTCCTAATTTTAGGGGTAGATATCCAATTCCAAAAACCCCTCGGGGCAACCCTATGAAAACCCTAGATATCAAGTTTCAGCTCAATCGGTAAAATAGTTTAGGCTCTAGTTGGAGGTACAGACAGACAGACAGACAGACGGAAATCCAAAAACCACTTTTTCGGATTCAGGAAGTCATGAAACGTCAAAATTCATCAAAATCTCGAGTTCGATTTTTTTGACGATCACAATACTTTCTCTACCTGTAAGATAGAGAGAAAGTAAAAATGTTAATTGACGCGTCAGACCGGAGCCCTTAAAGCCATTTTGCCGAGATATTGAGGGTAGCCATTTTGTTTGTAATATTTATTAATGTTTATAAATGAAATTTAATCAAAATCGTTAGAGCCGATTTTGAGAAAATCGACTTCTTCTCTTTTTGCCCTTCAGTAAACTACCCTTAATTTTAAGTTTTAATAGACACACAGACAGACGGTATTGCAAAGACTATTTTTTAGGGTTCGGGGGGTCATGAGACGTTGAAATCCATCAAAATTGCAGGTTAGTTTTTTTTTACGATCGCAATACTTAAGCTTTAATGTCCAAAAAGCTAAAAATATATATATAATTGCGTATAGATTGAAAATTATTGATTTTATAAAAATATGTTTCGAATAAAATATTTGTGTTATAAATATATATACATATTTGTAATGCTAAGTAATTTCATATCTCAAATAGTTTCGGAGCTATTATAAAAAATGTTAATTAACGCATCTGACCGGAGCCCTTAAAGCCATTTTGCCGAAATATTGAGAGTAGCCATTTTGTTTGTAATATTTATTAATGTTCATAAATGAAATTTAATCAAAATCGTTAGAGCCGATTTTGAGAAAATCGATTTTTTCTCTTTTTGCCCTTCAGTATACTACTCCTAATTTTAGGGGTAGATATCCAATTCCAAAAACCCCTTGGGGCAACCCTATTAAAACCCTAGATATCAAGTTTCAGCTCAATCGGTAAAATAGTTTAGGCTCTAGTTGGAGGTACAGACAGACAGACAGACAGACGGAAATTCAAAAACCACTTTTTCGGATTCAGGAAGTCATGAAACGTCAAAATTCATCAAAAACTCGAGTTCGATTTTTTTGACGATCACCATTCTTTCTCTACCTGTAAGATAGAGAGAAAGTAAAAATTAAAGTTTTTTAAAGAATAGTAATCCATAGCATTAATTTCAGTAGTCGAAAGATAAAATAAAGATCATACTTTAATAAAAGAATAATGCAATGGTTGATAATATTTACTAAAAAGTAGGATTCATTAAATTTTTTAATTAAAATATATTCTTTGTCACAAGAAACTGTCAAAAATGTTATTCCTTTACGACCTGATACTCAAGTAAATTTCACTATTTACATTAATAAACAACTGATATTTGGCTTTATTATATTGAAGCAAGGCTGAAGTATGGATTCAAATTTTGAGCTAAGCCAATGGAATATAAATCTTGGATTTATTTATATTCAAAATTTTGAATAGAATCTAAATCTTTCTAATACTAAACTTTGAGGTTTTGGATTTTAGTAAGATTTGGATTTGGTTAAAAAAAATTTGAAAGTTTACACACGAATCTTAGCAAAATTTAATTAGGATTTAATAGTTAAAAGTTTCACACTCGTGTCTTAGTAATATTCAAATTCAGATTTAAAATTTCACTGGTCTGCACAGTCTTAGTGTTGACAAATATATACCCTATATTATCTGTATGTACTAATATACGATCAAAAATTATACTACAGCTGGCTTGTGATGATGGCGTATTTTTGCAAGTTTAAGCTTAATTTGACACTCACGTACTTGAATGATAGTATTTATAATGTGTACGTTAAATACAAATGTAGATACAAATTTAAATATTTAATTTCTTGAAGGTATTACTATATGAAATTGCTGCTTTACAAACTTCAAGATGTTTTAAAAATTATTTTTCACTTTAATAGACAAAATAAATGCACCACTGGGCAGATGGCTATTGTATCAGTCTCCTCTAATGTTTTTTTTAACACTGCGTCTTACTAACCGTTCTGGCTATACGCTTATGTACTAATTACGCTAATGGTTTAAAGGATTATGAAGTGAATATTTAAAGGAAGTGTACCCGCACTTTCGTGAAGGGAGAGTGGAAAACAGTTTTGGAAATACCGCCCTCTGTACACCCGACCAAAATTCAAACCTAGATCTCCCCGTTATCGGAAGTCCAGTCTACTCTGAGTAGCGCGTTAGACCATGCGGTCACCAAAGTAGGTATGCTCTATTATTACCTACCAGTGATGGTGAGACTGGGGTTCAGATACTAGTAGTGTGTCTTAAGGTAATTTTTTTTTACTAAATAATTTACGAGGATTCTCTCTTCATTCAAATGTTTTACACTTACTTTAAATTCAGCCATATACATACTTTTACACCCCTACACTCTTATTGCAAATATACGGTTAGTTGTATGCGGTATTCGCATAGAAACTACACATTTTGGTTACTTTGCATGTTTTAACTTTCTGGATGCAAAAAAGGTCTATGTAAACATTCGATGTGTCAAAGTTTAATATCACAACAGTAACATTAATATTTTCTATAATGTAGGGATAAAACTTTTTTTTTACTTCCTTGCTGAAAGTACTCAACCAAAATAACATATAGGATACTTAAGGGACAAAAATATAATTTGGTGGCAGGGGTATAGGGTGCCAGGAAGGGTTCTTTTATTAAGGGGAATGGGAAAATTTCTGGGTAAACTCCACTGCAGCATCAACAGAAACAAAAGCAACAACATGGGCCCATTTTCTGAGAGAAATGGTCCGGATAAGATTTGATTTCACAAACAACGGAACGTAGCCAAGATGCATGATGATCTAAGGATGAGGGGGAAGTAGAATGTGCACTTTACTCCCCAACCCCTTTTCCTTTCACAGTTTGTTCTTTATTTCTTGGGGAGATAAATATCCTCTTAGGGTTAAAAGAAAACTACCATTAGAGGAAAATCAATGCTGAAAATGCAGCAAAATTAATAGAATCTATTAATTTACGATTTTTTATTAAAATAATTTAAATCTTAAAAGAAACATATTAACTATTTCATAACTTATTCTACTTCACAGTTTTTGTAATTATTTATATTAATATTACCCATGTATGTCTGTCCATAATTTTTCTCATATTTTTAGATAAGTTGCAAAAACAAAAAAACACCTAGGTGGTGTAGTTAGCTAGTGTGATAGTTTTGTGTTGAATTAAACTGCCAAAGACGGGGAGATCAAGGTTCGAATCTCACTTGGGTGAACTGGGGGTGGTTTTCCTAAACGGTTTTCCAATCTCACTCAACGCAAATGTGGATTTATTTCCTCTATGTTCAACCTTCCGAATTCCTAGCCCATTATAGTAGTTAGTACCTAAGCGTATAGCCCGAACGGGTGGTAAGACGTGGTGCTATTATTATTATTATTATTATTATTATTATTATTATTATTATTATATTATTATTATTATTATTATTATTATTATAAGTTGCAAAAATTAAAACTTGCCTTCTTATTGCTTAAGTATTGTAACTACCTCCAAAATGATTAAAACTGAATTTTTTTAAAGGGATGGGCCAGAGGAGTACCCTCCGGGTGAATCCGACAGACCGCAATCACTTGTGTTTATCTATTCAGAGTTTTTCTCAAATTCTTGAAAAGATACATTAATATTATCGACTCTGTCGAGGACTTGATTTCACCTATTATATAATAATTTTACAATCAGATTGTATTATAGCTATATACATTTTTATTTACACACAGAGCTATAATATATTCATAGAGATTGGTGATGTGTATTTTGAAGAAGTTGGTAAATTCATATTTTGGGACAGGAAGAAATTAGATCTAATAGGAGCTCAAAGAAACTTCGAGGCAATATTTCTTGCTATTATTCAGTTTTTAAGCTGTTTTAAGCTCGTCTCAAAATATCAAGTTTAGAATTTACATAACAATAATCCTACTTGTTGTTTTTTCTACGGATATGAAGCACACTGTGTACCTACAAAATAAGTTGAGAGCTTTCTAGAACAAAGTTATGAGAAAGATATTTGGGTCTATGAGGGATCAACAAACGGGAGAATATAAAATGTTACATAATGAAAACCTATTAACTTGTATAAATCCCCGAGCTTACTAAGTAAAATCAAGGCACGTAGGATGAATTGGGTTGGTCATGTTGGCAAGCATGTACAGATCATTTAAGCCGGGAAACCTGAGGATACAACACCTTGGAAGACAAATATGTTGATAGGAAGATAATATTAAAATAGATTTGAAGTGGAGTATCAAATTTAGTGATGGAGCTTGATTTGGTGGCATCTCCTGGTGCAACCCACTTAACTCCTCCCCGCCCCCTTTTCAATTTATCCCTCATATTATGACGCAACTTCATTATAAGGTAACTTCCATTTATTTAAAAAAAGAGGGCTAGTATTATTTATTTTATAAAAAACATTGTTTTTAATAAATTAATGTTAAATACGTGATTAATATTAGTTTTTATAATATGTTTAATCACTACTATGTAACATCTTTAAGATATTAATTAAAGATTATAGGACTGGGATAAATGGCTGGAATAAGTAAAATTGAATTTTACAGAAAAACAAACAAAAGAAGATTTAAAAATATTAAAATATTCATAACCTTTTACAAAAAATCTAAGACTTCTTTCTTTGGAGCTTTGATTCCTCAAATGAATCGGTAATCAAATTAATCTCTACTCCCTAAGCTGTATTATGCAATAGTAATAATTGCATAGGCACTGATAAATTAATTTCTTTAAATGCCCACGATTTCATGTAAACTAACTGATGGATTTCCACTCAATGATAACAACAAGTATTACTTAAACTCACACTGAAAGAGGAAAGCAAAGAGGAAATTGTCAATTTTACAAAAACACGACACGCAAAGAAAATAGCTTATCACTATATTCCGTTTTTTTCTGTAATTACAAATTTTAATCCTTCCAGTTAGAAATGTAAAAAGCAAAATGTTGGTGAATTAGTTTGTTTGTGACTGTATTTTGAATTTGAATTTTACATATTCTTACATATTTTACTGTATTCTCCATATTTTAGAGGATATTAAATAATATACATGTTTGGCCGTGGTATTATTTTTATGTTCTTTTTAGGGTAAATGTATTTAATGATGTGTCACTAATTTTCAGGCAACCTGTAGACTCATAAAGGAATGTTTCCAGTTAAGGGTGGCTGTGAGCCAATCTAAGTCACATACTCTAGCTCATCAGAGAGGATTGCAGTTGCCGTAACGTAACATTGTGTCTGAAATTTCTCGTGCTATGAAGTGGAGAGAATGTGGCGTTGCCAAATAGTGGCGTCATCAGCACGTTTCTCGCGTGACGTGTCAGTTTGAAGACACAAGTCAAAATGTAAAAACAATATTTATTGGCTCTAATTAGCCATTTTTTTATTGTTCTTTAGTCAGGAGAGTTAACAGATGTAAATCGGTAAGGCAAAGAACAAATGACGAAAACGGAACCCAAATTCAACTAGGCTAATGTAATTTAAAGTCTATCACAATAATACGGCTCGTGGAATATTCTTTCGAAAAGCAACAAAGCTCAACTATGTATGTACTTCTAATCGTGGTAGCCTCAAACCAAAAAGAAAGAATTTTAGCAAACTGACTTTAAAAATTCTGAAGTGGTTTGACGGTCACTTGTTTTCAAAAAGCTGGCAACAGTGGAGGTTTAATTAAAAGTTTGTAATATTCGTATTATTTCTAAAATCAGTTATAATATAATATCATTCATTTTAAGTTTTAATTAATTGGAAATATAGGTACTGTAAAACAAACTAATAATGCAATACAACTAGTTAAAAAAGTATTGGTATATGTATATATTTAGAAAAGTGTTTATTACTTCCTTCAGAAATTGCAGCCATAAAATAAAATGTTTATTCAATCTTATTTTTATGTATTATCAATATGGGGAAAGAAGTTTTATTCAACGTTACATATTTTCACATTATAACATATTTTACTAAATATTTGATTTGATTTTGCCATATATTTATATATATATATATACTTTGTAAATTGATACTACATAAAAATCCAGGTTCTACTTATTACTATTCAAAAGTGAACTAAACTGTTCTTGCAAGATGGTCTGTTTAATAAAGTAATCTTGACTCGTTCCAGAACAGTCTGCGCTTCCCAACCAGTTAGAAAAGAGTCGGCAACTGTTTGGAACAGTCGATGTCCTTTTAGAACTTAGACTAAACACTTAGACGTATGAGGTGTCATTTTCTGAATCATTACTATTACTAGGCACAATGAAATCTCTTAATCATGAATACGTTCCGGTATAGGAAAAAGATCATTATAATGAGGTGTCAGTTGTTTGGAAAAAATATATTTTCATCATACTTTTAGAATACAGTTAAATCTATATGAACCTATAAACTGTGAACATTAACTAAAACAATCAAATATCAATGCTGTGCAGTATTGTATGCGAGATAATTTATGACTAATGAATACATATCATAAAAGGGTAGCATGCACTTTGCGTGATCTTCTCATTAAGGGATGATATAATAAAAATTATTATTATTACTATTATTATATATTATAATTATTCAAAACTCTAAAAGATAATTTTTTGACGAACCTATTTTAATTAAACTTTAATAAATCCACTCACCTTTAAAAGTCTCATCGATTTTAAACTTTGAGCGACTCTCTTTCTTGTATTAATTTGTATGGAAACAAGGAAAAATGGGGAGGGAGGACCCAAAATGGGAATATTTTTCGTGTCGATACGATATGCCATAGTGTGCACCTAGCTTCAGAGCATGCGACAACAGATACAGATATATAATATACATTATCTGAAAATTGAAAAATGACACCTGGACACGGGAATCGAACCCGGGACATTTGGCTCAGTACGCCAATGCTATAACCACTGAGCTATCCAGGATTCGTCCCGTCCCCAGGGTCATTCTTCACTCATATTTTAATGACCCTGGACATGGGACGATTCCTGGATAGCTCAGTGGTTAGAGCATTGGCGTACTAAATCAAGTGTCCCGGGTTTGATTCCCATGTCCAGGCATCATTTTTCAATTTTCAGAAGATGATATCTAGATAGAGAATTCCTCACTAAAAGGCATAAATAATAGCTTCGGCTATTTGATTCATAATATACATTAGTAAATGGATTTCAAGATAATTTCAGTCGATTTAAAAATACTTTTCATGTCCAATTTCATATGCAGTCCTACTTGTAAGTGTATATAAAAACAACACCACATGTATAATTTCGGAACTAGAAGATTTATACGATATATAATAAGAATAATTAACTATAAAAATATGCATTTTTATTTTTACCCTCGTTAAATGTTTATAATTATGTACCCTTAATAAACCCCCTTCCTGTTCCATTATTCTCTCTTCCTCGCTCACAATAAATACCTTCTTAGCCTTTTATTAATTGAATTTAATTTCTAATAGAATAGATAAATATAATTTAGCTAACGGCAATTTTACGATCCATTGCATGAATATGGACAAGTGGTTGGTCCAAGTCTTTGATTTTAAGGGATTTGGTTTGATTAAAAGTGAAGCCTTTAAACTGGTTACTCATGCCTACTTAATTGGCGGCCTATTTACTTGTGATCATCACATCTCTAGTCCTAATATTGAATGCTTAAGATAGTTTTTTACTTGGGACTATATGATTTGTTTGACATTTATATTATAAAATAACTAATTTCATATTGATTTTAAGAAAAAAAGAAAATCATCTTGAATGTGATTGGATATTTTTTATATAATTATGATATATTGCATTTATCTTACTTAAATGGTGTGCAAGTCCAACACCGTGAATCCTATGTCAAAAAAAAGGCCAACTGCAGGTCTTAGGTTTGATCCCAGGTCTTTCTTAAAATATAATTTATTATTTGTGAATTGGTTTATCCAAATCCCATAATATTAAAGTTCCTGGATCTAAGATCAGGTATTTCATTAGTTTTAGGTTAGAATTTCTTGGTTAAGCTATGTTGAAGCTACGTATATCATACTCCTTTATTTAACAAGTAAGCCTACCTGTACCTAGGTTGCAAAACCTACATAGCTGAACGCGCTTTAAAGGAGTGGGTTTATTTTAGTTTAGTTTTTGGATTATGATAGGTTGGAGTTAAAATCTAAAACCGGTAGATTTAACAAAATAGTTTCACTCTCTCCCTCCATACAAAACTGATATATTTTCTCAAAATACTACTTTCCTCATCCCTACCCAATTAGTGTTAACATGCGGATAACTCGTAGGGGTAAATGGATGCGTTACAAGGAAAAAATAAAATAAAAATAAAATAAGACTGTTTTGCAAACCTCGAACTGAACGACTCGAGGTCTTGATATACAATTCACCCCCGTACTCTATCACTCCCCTTCGCTCTTCCGATCCCACGTCATGTCACACTACCCCTTAGTGTGACACCTTCCCCAAACCCACCCCCACCCCCACTAACCCCATCCTCTTAACCCTAAATTACCATGTGATTTACTGTTCCGAGTAACGACCGCAACACTGCTGCCCACTACGAAGAGAGAGGGTGCCATGAACGGGCTTATAGGAGATGGGGGTGGGATGGTTACAAGGGGTGTCAGGGAAAGGGGTAGAAAGTGGGGTCTGATACCATTTTGACACCAGGTTAGGTTACGCCAGCTGGACTAGTTCACTTGTGGTATTTGACAGCTCAACTCCCTCGCTTGAAACCATAAATACGTACCCACGGTGCTTGTAAACGTGTAAATATCAGTCAAATGTAGCTGTTGATTTAGACCACAACTGCACTACCGATTACAACTCAGTATGTTCTCAACCACGATTAATATATAGCGATTCTTTGTTGGAATATTATCCCTAAACGTATCGGAGAAGGCAAATAAAATATAGCTAAGAAGATGATCATTTGGCGTATTCACAACTATCCAGAAACTATTATGCTTTTACTGTGAACAAAATATTACTCGTGTTCAAGCGGTAAGATATATTATCTGACGATAATTTGTGTTTTTCTATTATTACTATTGGTTTTGTCTTACGTCAGGCCCATTTCTTTTGTCAGTGAACTTAAACCATCTGTTCTCTGCCTCCTCCTTCAAGTACCAGAATTGTCTTTTTTTTTTTTAAGTCATCTAATATTTTAAACCTCCTTCCTCCTAAGTTCTTACTTCCCTCAAGCTTTCATTCGATGACGTCATGCAGAAGACAGTTCCTTCAAAGGATGTGTCTGATCCAGTTTGCTGCTGTGCTACAGTTGCTTCCAGCTTGTATCGAAGAATCATATCTAGATTTGTTCTCTTCCAACCTACTCTTCTTAGGACTTCTTCATTTGTCACCTTGTCTGTCCACCTGATCTTCTCAAGTCTTCTCTAACAGCTGATTTCAAAGCTCTGCAAGTATTTATTTTCCATTGTCCGGAGATTCCAATTTTCTGCTCCAAACAGCGTTAGCGGGTTTATCACTATTACTTTTGACAGCAAGGCTAAGAAAAGGAAATACTATTTCAAGCTTGTGGTTAAATGACCTAGGCTCACAAATATTACAATATTATTTTTAGTATTTCGTTAATTTGCCTGTGTTGACCTCTTTTTACAAAACAGTATAATCTCTGTTTCCCCTGTTCTTCCCAGCTTTCTAAGTGCGTGGCAGCCCTACGTAAAACAATCTGTATAGTCGAAAAACTTGCAGCACAAAATACGGACTAGGTCATGTGACTAACTATATTCGTCAACTCATAATAATACTAATCGCATATTGTACTTGTATATTCCACTGGCTCTAAATATTTTTAGATACATTAAAAGTGTAAATTGTTTACTACCATTATCATTAACTTTTTAAAATCTTTTTTGCAGCCCGTTATGTTTGCTGTACTGTGCCAACTAGGCAGTTCGATGTGTTGCTACAGTTTATTTTTCATAGGAATTATACTACAATCCAGTTTTATTTGAAGAAGCTTGTAAAACACATCAAAATGCTTCTACAGGCCAGTTTTCATAAGAATAACATTATATGACAAATATATATATATATATGCTATTACAGCCAAGTTTTAATAGGAAGAATATTATATTATGTGAGATTTATTTGCTATATAGTCCATACAGTCCAGTTTTAATAGGACGAATATTGTTTGATATATATACATATATATTTATATCAAACAATATATATATTTATATATGTTGATACAATACAACCCACTTTAGTGGTCAAATGGTCTAAACTCTTAGCCATTAATCCCACAATAGATTGGACTGACAATGATGGGGAGATCGGGGTTCGATTCCCAGCTGGATGTAATGTAATGAGGGGGATATTTCTTAAATGATTTTCCACTAGCTTTACATATGAGTGCTGATACACTTCCACTTGATTCAACCATCCTCATCCCTCACACATAAGTATAATGAGTATATAAACTTGTAGCCCGAACGGATTGTAGGATGTGGTGCTAAAAATAATACAGTCCAGTTTGTACAGGAAGGATCTTATATCCTATGACAATTCGAAATGTTATTATAATCCAGCTTTCATAAAAATAACCTTATATGAAAGATCTAAGTATTACAATTGTCTAGGTTTCATGCTAAGAACTCTTCATATGACAAATTGATGTGTTACTATAGTCCAATTCTCATATGAATAAACTATATGACAGATTGATATATTACTACAGTGCAGTTTTCAGAAGAAGAACCTTATTGGCTCGCTAAAAAAATTTATATTTATATTTTCACGTTTTCATACATTTAGATCATGTAAACTGCAACCCGCCTCGGTGGCGTAGTTGGCTAACGCGCCAGTCGTGTTTAGTCAGACCACTGAGGACGGGGAGATCGAGGTTCGAATCTCGGTCGGGTGAACTGGGGGTGGTTTTTCCTAAATGGTTTTCCACTCTCCCTCCACGCAAATGCGGGTTCACTTCCTCTAAATTCAACCTTCCCAATTCCTAATCCATTAGTGTAATTAGTACTTAAGCGTATAACCCGAACGGGTAGTAAGACGCGGTGCTAAAAATTAATTAATTAATTAATGTAAACTGCAACTGTGTTTTGATAGATATTATCTATATCAATAATATAGTAAAATATAATATATTTCAGCCACCAAAAATTTATTGGTATTTTCTAAAAGTTTTTTCTACCAAAATCTCACTTTATATTTAATTGCATAATACGTTTATAGGTCTAGTTATGTGTTCAACAGATATCACCGTTAGTCCATTTTTAAATATCTAAAGATATTGCTACAATGATATTTTATAAGTGTCAATCACTTAAAATTTGTGAGCTACTTATATTAAAATATTCTCCATACTGTAATCTGAATATGGTGTGTTAAACGAGACCTGTACATGTCCCAGTTTAGCACGGAGTGTGCCCTGGCATTGTTCACGATATCGGTCCAAAACACTGGTCATTCAGCGCCCGTCCGATAAGGCAGTAATCCCTCGGGAACACCCCCTTCCCCGACCCATCCCAACTCCATACGCATCATGACCAACATAACTTCTATTATGATGTCATTTGGCCGGAATGGGTAAGAGCTTGTTTGGGTAGTGGAAGGGAAGGGGAAATTAAATCAGGTAATCGACTATACAATTAAAATAGAGGCCAGTGAAATGTTGGTAGAGCGGTGTTAAGATATGTGAGGACTCATTTTCCCGCGGGTGGTAGATTTCAGAAATACGTTTACTAAAAGGTAAGAGATGTAAAGAACGAGAGTAAAGGGTAGTATTACTGTAATTTTTATAACAAAAACTGTTTTTGGCTGAAATAAATAAACTGTTATTCCGGTAGAAACATAGATTCTAGATTTTTTCACATTGTTATCTCAACCGTTCTGGAATTTCTATCAAGGGTGTCCTGAAATTTAATGAAAACCTTTTCGTTTCAAAAGTTTTGGATGATATTTGATTTATTTTGGCTAAAAAAATTGTTTTTGCTGTAGAAATTGCAAAGACACCACCCTTAACTAGCGTTCAATACGTCCTAATTTGGAAATAAATTTGCTTAAAATAAATGGTTAGTTAAAATAGTATAGGAAGGCAAACATTATATAAAACTTTTGTATTGTTTCAAATAAAATAATACGTGACGATACTTTTGGACAAAACTAATTTTATATTAGTCTCAAGATTACATATTTTATATTAAAAAATTTGCTAAGTAATAAATAGTGGCAACAAGGTGTTCACTGACTCGTGGCTAAAACATTGCAACATTTACTTATAGCTTCTCATATTTCTCTCCATTACGTAGAGAAAATAAGATCACAGCCGTTAAACTCCTTTCCAAACAGTATAAACACAAAAGGAGAAAATCTGCCCGATTTCCAAGTTCGGTAGACAGCACCATCGAAGACAAAATGTTTCTGAAAGGTAATAATATATAAATGCTCACCATTGCTCTTTCTTGAAAACCTGTGCTTTAATTTTGAAGTTTAGCACACCAAAGTGTATAGTCTGATTATGTAATAAATAAGAATTAGCGAGGCTTTCAGAGGCTGTCAGAAATTTAAATACGTCTTCATTAAATCCTTGAAAATGTAAAACAAATATTACATCCAAGCAAAATAAATGTAATTGATACAATACTATACTAAGCTAGTGAATATAAAGATAAACCTATCCACTCAATCATATATATATATATCTATATATATATATATATATTTAAAGATCACAATACGTCTCTCTCCAAGGGGTCAAGAAAAAGTAAAAAAAAAACTTCTTGGTATGTTAGAAAGAAAACTTGAATTTTGTATAGGAAAACAAAAAAACAAAAATCTAAAAATAAATGAATACCAAAATTAAGGATGGCCTAAAAAGGGATCCCCTTCGTTGCGATAACAAAGCGAATATTCGAAGGATTAATTAGCTCCTCTAGCAGTAACATAACAATTAAAATTTAAAAAAAACTGGCAACATAGCTCGGTGAGTTATGATATTCTTTGGAAAACATTATGATTAATATTCCATATGTTTCTGTAATATAATCAGGGCCCCCACATGGTTGGTACTGCCATTGCCATGGCAATGGCGCCCGATGGTCAGAGTGGCCCGCAAATGAGGAAAAAAGTGATTAAAAAACAAAATTTATAATACTGGTGACCATGTTGAATAACTTTTTCACATGTAAAATTAAGGTGTAAAAATTCTTTAACCAAAACAACTAAATAGGTAGTTGTAGACTACCAATGGTAATACACTACTGTGTGCAGCAGTATATCTGACACGCGACGGGCCCTCGCCCCCGGTCACGGCTTAGGGTCAATGTTGCTAATATTAGTCTCCTTTTCCCCTCCTCCATTCCTCCTACCCTGCACAGATACTCGCTCGACACATAGGCTATGATGAATCACTCACTGTCCATTTTGTCAGTTTGTGCGAAATTGTTTTTGCGTTAAGTAGCGGGCTACTATTTTTTTTCAATTTAACTTATTAATTTTATTATTTTGAAGTCCTAATTGTGAAAGTTTATTATTATTATTTTGTTTTATAGTGAATTTAGTTATGTCCACGTGTGATTTAAAGCATAAATCTGGAGCTAAAAAACGAAAGCTGAAAGCAATTATAAAAGCAACAGGTGCTGTAGGACGGCAAAATATTACAAAGTTTTTCTAAAAGGAGTCACGACAGTGATGCCCATCCTTTCTCTGTTGAAGATGGAAATATTGAAAGTGAAAGTTTATCTCCATGTAAGACAAGTGATTCTGATACGTTGATGGTGTCAAGTGAACCGACCGAAACTTTCGACGATACAGGCAAGACTTCCCCTCTGCTCCAGGGAGTAAAAATTGTAGACTCTGTAAATAAGAATAATAATTGTCAACGTGTCAACGACGGGACTGGTGAGATTTATAGCAATGATGACAGAGTCTTAGATTTTACCAATCCAGGTACATGGCCGGAAACAATTATTGACAATAATCTTTTAGAATAATATCAAAGTTGATAAATTATTTAAGCAGGCTGAGACATTCCCAAGCGATAAAACAGGAAAACTGTTACCTCACTATCTTCTCAGTTATAAATCTGCAAACAATCGAGAGTAGTACCCTAGTGATTGGTTAATCTGGAGCTCTTCAAAACAGACGCTTCATTGCCTTGCATGTACTCTGTTTGTTACTACCCCAAACGAATCAAATTGGCAAACAGAGGATTTTCGCAAGCTCAATTTGCGTGGAAAATGTTGTATAACAAACTTTCCAAACATTAAAACAGCACTGATCTTTGAAAGTGCTATTGTCTATGGAAATCCCTCCAACAATCATTAATTCCAAAATTATTGATAGTATTCTTAAAAACAAATTTTAAATGAAGCATAAAAATGAAAGGCAATTTTACAAACACTCTTGGACGTAACACTGTTTCTAGCATCAAGGGAGTTGCCTTTCCAAGGGGATAATACATCGATGGGTACTTAAATACTTAAACAAACCGACACATGTAAATATTTATAAAGTAAAAAAATTAACAGATACACATTTTGAAACATATTGCTAAATCAATCTTTAATGATATCCAAATTAAAATAAAAACAGTCTCCACTAAGTAAACTACCCTTAAATGAATTTTCTCCCAAAAAACAAATAGACTATAGAGTTTTATTTGTCATGTCAAACAACACCTCCTAAACAAAATCGCTAAGAGCCATTTTCAAGATATCTCAAATTTTCGAAAATCACTCTTCATTAAACTAACCAAAACAAATGATTGCCGAGAAACCAAATATTCATTAATACATACATACATACATATAACTTTAAAACAAATTCGTTTTAAGCCATTTTCAAAAATGTTAGTATTTAAAAACATCACTAATTAGAAAACTATCCATAATTTAAATTCCATAGTCAACATAGATATATTCCCCTATAGCAACTAGACAAATTTGGTACAAACGAGATTACTTAGAATGTATTTTCCTAAATAGATTTCCTCTCTGCCTGCATTCAAATGAGTGTACACTTCCTATAAACTCTTCCATACCCCATTAGTATGTATAAACGGATAACCTGGAGTTATAGCAAGATGTGCTGACAAAAAAATCAAAATATTTAATCATATCGCACTTTATCTGTAATAATTATTTACAAATGAGAAAACACAACCATACCCCATTTAAAAATGAGATCCAGTCTCAAATGGAAAAATGTATAGGTCCCATATGAATTATATAAAAGGGCAAACGTGGTTGACAAGTAAGCAATACAGGCATATGTCGAAAAAAAAAAAGTAACTCAAGTTTATGATCTACATAAGTGGGCACGTTCATAATATCTCGTTTACCAGGGATAGTATATTAGAACTCATTTTTCAAAAATTGAGTTGCTTTTAGCTCGAAAATAATTGGTTTTATAAAAAGTGTTTCAATTAAAAGGATTTCTATGTTCAACATTCCTACAACATTGCAACGATCATTTATTTTTGTTTCTAAATAAACTGGGGCGTAGAATTATTATTATTATTATTATTATTATAGCACCGCGTCTTACTAACCCGTTCGGGTTATACGCTTAAGTACTAATTACGCTAATGGATTAGGAATGGTGAAGGTTGAATTTAGAGGAAGTGAACCCGCATTTGCGTGGAGGGAGAGTGGAAAACCATTTAGGAAAAACAACCCCAGTTCACCGCCAGTTCCTCTCCCGTCCTCGGCGGTCGAGCTCAACACGACTAGCCTGGGGCGTAGAGATATGCAAAAATAATCCAAACTTAGTACATGCGTTTATGTTAATATAACTTCGAGATTATTTTCCAGGGAAAATGCGATACTCCATTTTGTTTGCCTGAATATAAATTATAATCAACAATCGTTATTGATCATTTCAAAATTTATGTACACTATATATTTGCATCCTAAAGTAGGCTACCTTTAACTAGAGGGGCCAATCGATAATTACAAAAATAAAACCTTGAGGAAACGTATAAAATTCCTAGATACCAAGTTTAATCCCAACGGATGAAATGGCTTGGGCTCGTAGCCAATGGATAAACGCACAGTCAAAAGGTATTGGGAAAAAACCACTTTTTAGAGTACAGAGTGTCAAGAAACGTCAATATTTATCAAAATCTAAACTATATTTTTTGATTAAATCGTAATACTTCCTTTTTATAGAGATCACAACAAGTAAAATTAATAAAACAGAGCTAAAGTTTGATGTTTCGAATGTGTAATACTTGTTTTGTGTACAGTGATACTGTTTGAAAAAATATCAATTTAGTTTATGTCAAAATTAACATAAAACATATATAAAATTTTCCGTCTCATTCCAACCATATCTCAAGTCAAATCCTTAAATTAAAACGATTACTTATCACATCAACTTTAGAGAGTGATTTTTTTTAAATCGTTTGATGTCTTACAACTTTGTTGGATTATATCTTTAAATTCGCCCTCTGTGTTTCTCATAAAAGGTGCCCGGAAAGTGTAAATTGGTTTTTCCACGTTGACAGCTTTACTAACTTGCGATCCTTTGCAAGATCCACATTGCCATTCCCCCACCACCTTTTCCCAACCTCCCACTTCCTCGACCCGATGTATTTCAACAAGTCTAGACTGCAAGGGGTAAACTGTGATGTCTTCTTGCTTTGCGTGATATAGATCCACAACTCTAAGAGTAGACGTTCCTTAAGGGGGAGTGTAGATAACGTGAGAAAAGCCAGTTTTTTGCAGTTTTTTATAACAAAACATTTTTTGGACAAAATCAATAAAATTTATCTTCAGTAGAAACAGTTTAATTTTATTCAAGTGGTGATCTCAACAGTTATTGAATATCTGTCAATGGTGTCCTGGAATTTAAATGATATAATTTCCCTTGGTTTAAAGAGTTTTTTTTGTCTATTGCCACTATTATCATGAAAAATATTAAAGAAATGTTGATATCACTATATAAATAAAGTTATACTCTATTTTTCTATCTAAAAAAATTTCAATTCGGTTTGAACAAAAAAATTGTTTGCCATAAAAACTGCAGACTCACGTCCCTACACTCCCACCTTACGATCCTATCTCACCCCACGGTAACACCTAACTTAAAATAGGTGATAAAATCGAATAGACGTCGTGTTTTGTTTTACGTATTCTACTTCAAACAACAGTGGTATTTAAGCAATGAACCAGTTTCCCTATATACAAAATAAAACACACAGATACAAATGGTAAAACAGTTATTTTTAATAGAACAACTATACAAATATCCCAATTTCAAAATTGGCGAGTAAATAATGCAGAAATCCACACATGTACACTTTTTCTGGGCAAAACGTAGTCTTGAGTCTAATTTACCGATTTATTAATTAATTATTAAAAATTGTTTTGGCCTCAACCGTGTTCAAGAGCGTGGGAGGTGTCATCAAATCTAATGGCTAACAAAAACATTCATGAAATCATAGTCTGAATCCTGGCTTACACAAAACTAATATAACAATGAGGTAAATCCACTTGCGTTTTCCGGGTGTAAGATCGCCCGTATACGTGACCGAGTAGTTTGAGGCGTTTACAAAGAAACCTGTACCGATGATCACGTGGTCTCAGAATTCTAATAATATATTAGAATTCTTGGGATGGCGAGATCAAGGATCGAATCTGGTTGAGTGAACTGGGAGAAGATTTCTGATATGGAAAATCTATCATTTATTTTCTGAAGAGATTTAATTTTTTTTTATTAAATGGATACAATCCTGCAGATCACATATTCAAATATTTCAATATTATAATCAAAGCTTAAACGAATGAATCCCCTTTCCTTGAGATTAAATTATCTGAAATTCTTAGCAAAATATTTAGTTTATGTTTTTTTATTAAATTTTATTTCCAGTACAGGAAAGATAAGATAAGATAATCCTTTTTTACTAAGGCTGGCTTAATAATTTTTCTGGCAAAATTTAACCCTATTCATCCTTACCCTTCTCCTTCCCCTTACTCATCTACCAACACACTATTTAATGGATTTATGTATTTATCTAATAGTTCTCATAGTGGGCCACGACTCTACACTGCAGATAATTTTCTTATCGAAAACTTACTCATTTTAATCTTACCGAGGTTATGTTTCCCATAAGTGATTTATTACTGGTTTTAATATTCTCTTTCCTCACAAATTCAATTTGAATATCCTTTTTTACTTACCTTTTAAACTGTCCCTTGATGATTTAAAAATCATAGAAGACACTAGATTAGCATTGCACTTTGTCACTATCAACAGAAAGACCAGGGTTTTAATCTCGGTGGAATGCAATAAAGTTAGCTTTGAAATTGCGTTTTGTCCTATGTTGTTTCATGTAATGAAAGTAACTTCCTATTGTTAATTTCCTCTTTATAATTACTTAGAGAGGAACGTATACAATCCTTAGATGGTCACTTATTTGAAATAATAATGTAAATTAAATAATAATAATAATAATAATATATAGAGTAGCACATATTATAAAGTAAAACGAACCAACCTAACTGCAGTTAAAATTAAAACAATTAAATATTTTTTGAACCATAATACGTGGTGAAAGTTTTTTTAGGTATTTAACAGGCACTCTCTGAACCAACTAATTATATCAGCACAAGAGAATTTCTATGAGTGAGAGTGGAAGGGCCTACCAATTTTTCCGGAAAGGATATTTTCACATACTTCCAGCGTTCTTTTACATTACACAATTGACATGGGACCGATGGCTTTACTTCAGCCCTAAAGGGTGTTGTTCTATGGATTTTTAATCACTCAAGGAAAATCCGTTGAGCTCGGCTAGGTTTGAACCCACAAGCATCGAGTCTTGAGGCGAGCACTTTACCCCATGACTACCGAAGTCGCCGTGAAACATTATAATATACACCATATATGAAGTTGTGCCCCTAAATTTGTACAAGGCTGTATCTTCTTAAAATAAAGGAAAACATATTTTGCCTCATTACTATATTCAAATAAATAAAAGAGCAGGATACTTTATACAATGATAAACAAGTTTTACTACATATTAATATATTACTGTAAAAAAAGTTAAATTTCAAAATAAAAAATTAAATGCTTCCTTTTTTCTCATTAAATAAATAAAAATTAAACCACAGTTATTCCTTGTAAAAATAAGTATATGTCAATTTAAATTTTAAAGCAACAATACATCTTTGGTTAAACCAACCTCAGCCTTTGTGCTTCCTAAAGTGATTCTCCGAGAAACGGAACTACTCGTAATTTTGAAAAATTCAGTTAGGTGTGAGTGAGGGTTTTTTCATCCTTCATGACTATAGAGTAAATACTAATTCGTGTGACTCAAATCATTTTCTCATTTGATTTATAAAGGGTTTTAAAAATAGTATTTAAAATTAAAGCATGCTTTAATTCACATTAATGTATTGCCTGTGAATAACTATCTAGAAAATCACCCTTTGTACAGTATCTTGGTTTTGGGTGAACTATATTTGTATTTCTGTGATCTTTGTTCTAGCTTAGTTTGATAGCGCCCCTTCTCTTTTGAATAAGGGGCGTGAGATCGAGACCCATATTACCAAAAAATGTATTATTGGTGAAATTTCTAGAGATTATCTGTTTTCTTGCAATGATGATTTTACTAGTGAGCAACTAGTGTTGTGTTTCGTTTTTAGGTTATCGCGCATAATCAGTTGGTTCACAGGGTGAAAATTTAAATAGCTCTAGTGAAGTAAGCTTCCAATTGAATAGGCTTAAAAAGTATAGCTTGATTTTCGTAGGAAGAAAAGTTTAGAAAATTCAAGCATATTTATTTTAATTTAACATTGATAGCATTTTTACCATATTATGTGTTAACACTTTAAAAA
Source organism: Timema podura (assembly GCA_033556935.1). Lineage (NCBI taxonomy): Eukaryota > Metazoa > Arthropoda > Insecta > Phasmatodea > Timematidae > Timema > Timema podura. The sequence continues at coordinate 45,727,247 of JAVRXN010000011.1, read as the reverse complement.
TATTGATAATATCTATCAAAAGTGACATCTACAGACAGCATGACTTGATGTATGAATATATTAAGATTATTTTAGTAAATACCAAAATCAGGGTATATCTTAACTGTGATTGAGCTTTGTGCCGCTTATGTAATATGAAACTTAATTTTAGATTAGTTTTTGGCACACACACACACAACACAAAAAAATATGGAAATTTTGGTCTAAAAATATGCTACATTTATATAAGATAGTCGTACGCTGAAAAAATCAACTAAGTTTAGTTTATTGCTTCTATATCACAGTTTTTGTATTATATTATATCCTAGTACAGTGCAGATGTTCTGTAATTTGTTTGCAAATTTACGGATCTATAAGGTTTTGCTTTCTTGCCACCAAGATAATCTAAATGGGTATCTGTAAAGTTGCTTGTATTATAAATAGCTATACAGAGTTTTTAAATAATTTAATATTAGTTTTAATAACTGAGTTTGTTAGATTTAATTAAAAAATATATTAATGATTTTGTTCAAAATTTATATCGGGAGACTTTTTCTACACTATCAATAATATTTTATCTATATTTATCAAAATGAATTAATTTTAGGGTAGTTTAGGCCTACTTACGACAAATTGCGGAAAATTTAAATTTTTTTAAATTGACCTCAAACATTGGATTCAAATGGTAATCTATGAATAGTTTTTCATGACAAATAAAACAAGTTTTTATTTTTATAATATAACAAATATTTTTAATTTATTTACACATAGTTTATTTTTGAAAATTTGAGTTCCATTAAATAAATGTTACGAGATTGGTGTAAAATTTATTAAAAATTTGATTATTGTGATTAATAAGAAAACATGTTTGTTTTTATGAAGAAACATACTTAAGGATAGTTTATTCAAAACCTATTTCTGAAAAATATCTTCTAAACATAAGACACAATAGAAGAAAGTATGTGCAATTGAGTCCTACCATTTATTTTTTAAATAAATCAGCTATCTTTTAATCTCATCAGGAATCCTGTCAAAAAAAGTCCATACATTCACCAGATTATTTAAATTATAAATAGCTTGTTTTAAGAGATTATAGAAAGGATTTTTCTAAAATAGTTTATGCTATTACCCACCTCGGTGGCGTATTTAACTAAAGCGCTAGTTTAGTGTTGAGCTAGACTGCCGAGGACGGGGTTATCGACGTTCTAATCTCACTTGGGTGAACTGGGGTGGATTTCCCTGAATTATTTTTCCACTCTCCCTCCACGCAAATGCGGATTCACTTCCACTATATTCAATATTCCCAATTCCTAACCCATTAGCCTAATTAGTAATCAAGCTTATAACCCGAACGTGTAGTAAAACGCGATGCTAATTATATTTATGCAATATTTGATGACCTTAGCTTATGATAATGGCCCAATATATACTTATTTCTCATTGAATACAGTTGATTTTCCAATAATAAATTACCTTCGTTCAATCTGTTTAGTTATTGTAATTGTAACCTTATAATTTACCTGCCATTGTCAGACTTATCTGTCTATACCTTAATAAACCCAAGTGTTGAGAGACTCATTTTACTTACGATGGGTTGAGATGTCGTCTTTTCTTAGGAGCTAACCATGGAAACTATGCAAGAAAAATGAAAAGGAAGGATGTTTAGAGAGGGAAAATATGCACATGGTGAAATATATAACTCATGGCCGCTTAGGGTTTTGCTTTTGTTTCCTAACTTACGCCTCTAGTTTCCCTTGTTTCAAATTATGACGCTGAACATTCCCAGCAGCCGTCGCTAGCTTATACTATTCACCCTCCTCCCCCATCCAACAAAGAATAAAGGACGAGGGAAAGAAATTACAGGTTTGCATGCACTGTGATGTTATTGCTACGAAGGGAAAACTGTGAAGTAGTTAAAAGAAAGACACGAAGGAGGAGACAGGTAACAACAGTTGGCTAAACTGAAGAAGACTGAAGAATACTAATTAGAACAGATGGAGAAAGTCTAAACTGAATCGCGTGGAGATACATGATTCAGAATTAATATTAATAACACAAGAAAACACCCCCTGCTCTACATACATGTCGATATAACTTTTTCTACAAAGTTTAAACAGCCTGTACTTTAGAATAGGGTGGAAGTAAACACGAGTTAAAGTCCATATGTTTACCTTTTTTTATGACAAAAAACTTCGTATTCCCCAAATAAGTAAAATATTGCTTCATTTTATAAATTGATTTTAATTATTTACATAACTTTAAATACACTGTTCTTGAATAACTGTCACGAGCATCACGGGATTTTACCAGACACTTTTTTAATTGAAAAGAAATAGTTCTGGTTAAATGATGCAATGGCTTTTCCAGGTAGAAATGTTGATATTACTCACTATCATCATCATCATCATCATCAACTGTTTCCAGCCTGTGGCCGGGTCAGTTTAGTAAAATAACTCCTTCCTATATTCTTCCACCAGTCTTTCACCTTTAATTTCTTCCATTCTTCTCCTCTCACTTGAACACTTTTTGTTATCTGCTCCCCCCATTTCTTTCTTGGCCTCTCTTGCCATATTTTCCTACACATTTCATTGCCAACATTTTCTTCGGCATCCTCTCTTTTTAAATTCTCATTAAATGTAAATGCCCATACCTTCTCAGTCTTGCTTTATCTACTATCTCATGTACTCCTACCCATTCCCGGATAGTGTCATTCCTAATCCTGTTTCTCCTCATGACAGCTAAAATGCTTCTCACAATCTTCATTCCCATGGCCTCCACTATCCTAGTCTCTCTTACATTCAAGGTCCATGTTTATGCTGCATATGTGACAATTGGTACAAAGTAAGTCCTATACAACACTTTCTTACACACCTATAGAACAAATCTCCCCGCTGTCCTCTTCTCATTAAATCCTCTCTACTTCCACCTTTCTCCCCCTGTTGTTATTACTATATGTAGACAATTAAAACTAATCGTAACTCGCGTTAGCTTCCCTTCTACCTCTGGTTCTAAAATAAGTGTCAACATATTTTTGATAATAATAAAATGTTTGTGCAATTTTCTAGCGTATCTGACTTTTGACTCATACTACCGGCCATCCTTCACAATTTTAGCTTGTCCCTTCTTCCTTATTTTCAGCACATGCTAAAGTTGTTTCAATGATTGTAAAGTTCATTAAAAAATATAATCTTAAAAGGTATAATTTCATCCTATAGAGGATGTTTCAGTATTAAACAGCCAAACTTTGGGGAGTGGCAGTGGATCTGAAAATAAGTTCAAAATGTCCTTAGGAGACTAACTCATTTTCGCTTCCTTTTCGATCAAACAGCAACAAATTAAATAAAAACACATTTTTCTGCATAAAAATTAAAATAACAATAATCATATTATATTTGTATAAAAAAACACATAGGTATAAAAGATGTGACTCATTAAATTATTACTAAAATGACACCTCACTTGTTTCGAACTTTTACATAGTTAAGAAGGAATTCGGAACGAAATATCCAATGAAATTGGATGGACGTCTTGTTCATTACAGCTGATGTCCACGAGATTGGCTTGGTATTCATTTTCTTGGAAAATGGAACGGGAATGCTGGACCTGTAGTTTGGCCTTCACGTTCCCGCTATTAGACTACAGTAAAACCTTGGATTGCGAGCATAATTCGTTTCGTAAACGTGTTCGTAATACAAAGCACTCGTATATCAAAGTGAATTTCCCACATAAGAAATAATGTAAACTAAGATGATTCGTCCCACAACCCAAACATATTTAATCTAAAAAGATTAATACCTTTTTTATTTTCGTTATTTAAATGTAACTGTACTGCAATCAAATGTATTTATTAAATTTAATGGTGGCTGGTGTGAGGTAGAGGAGAGAGAGGAGAGGAGGAGGTATGTTATTGTTTAGGACGACTTTCACTGTCACTAACGGAATCACTGCTATATGTTGGCTCAATGGGATATTTTTCTTTTTGTGCGACTTTAACAAAGAACCTATCCAATGACACTGCTCAGCAGACAAAGCATAACCATAGTACTACTCGTATTGCAAGATATCGCTCGTTTATCAAGTTAAAATTTATTGAAAATTTTTGCTCGTCATACAAAACACTCGCAGACCAAGTTACTCGCAATCCAAGGTTTTACTGTATTATGTATTGGGACACGAAGTGCTTGTTAACAGCCTTGAATCATTACAACGAAGGATAGCGCACAGCGTGAGAAGAAACGACTGACGCGCTATGTCACTCATCCCATCGTTATATCATTGATTGATTGGCTTGAGGCTATCATTTCAAATGAATGAATAAATAAAATAATAAATGTTATACAGTCGAACCTGGATAAATGAGTGTTCAAGGGACCGGGAATTTTTTCTCACTTATAGAAATTTCTCACATAGCCGGTTTCTCACTTATAGAGGTTCAGGAGTGTTTTCTCTCACTCATAGAGGTTTTCACTAATCCAGGTCTAGCACCTACTTCTCTCACTTACGGAGGTATAAGAAAACACAATAAACAGGACGAGGATTGCGCAACGCACCTCCCTCAGCGATCGAAACTTATCAACTAATTCATCTTTGTTTACTAATGCAGTCCTGACCCCTTGCAGAGAAAAAAAAAAACACGCGTGTATTTATGTGACCTGTCAAAACACACACAATCGCTTTCCTGGAAGACACTCTCACTTATAGAGGTCCGGACGTGAAAAACGACTCTCACTTCTAGAGGTTTTCGATTCTCACATATAGAGGTTCTCGGAGGTGAAAATGACGGGGCCTGGCGATTAGTCTCACTTGTAGAGTTTTCTCTCTTATCCAGATTCAACCGTATTTTATTTAACTATTACCAAACACTTTGAAATTGTTTTCTATTAAAAATACTATTAAAAATAGTAGAATACAAAAGAAACCATGATATGATGTTGGAATCACTTTAATAAAGCTCTGTGGATATATATATATATATATATATAGATGGTCTGGTGACATTTTCAGGTCCTTTCTCCATCCAAACTTTTCCAACACATCAATTATTGCATTCGAAGATTACATATTTGTATCCAAACAATAGTATATTTTGGTTACGTTTTTTTGATCATTTTAAACGTTGGGTGATCACTAGAGGGGTTCAATCTGATCCAATTTCTGCCCGAATTATCTCGATCTTCTTCGATGAAAATGTATAATTTAATTAGATATTATATAACATACAAAATAAATTTAAAACAAAGGATACTTAGCGAGTAGCATAACGGAGTAAGGATGAGAAAGGCGAGTGCACGCCTATTCGTCTTAAGAGAAAATATAAAATATATTTATTCAGTAAAAACATTTTATGACCTAGCCTATCCACTTTGGTGGTCGAATGACCTAAGTTGTCACTCACGCAATAGACTCGACTGATTAATACAGTGATATTTGGGCTCGAAACCCGGTTGAGTGTAATAAGGGTGGGTTTTCTAACTGTATCTCCACTCTCACTTTATACAATTACAGATACGTCAATTGAATACGTCGGAGTTGAGCTAAACTTTCCTGCTATTCATCTGGTAACTAACACTGCCACTAATGAGCACCGATAAATAACAACTTGTACCGATGTATTGAAATCACTCAACACAATTTACAGTTTCCTATAAAAAAATTAATTAATTTTTCCACTCTCACCAAACCATTACGAAGCGTCACGTGTTTATGAAGGTTAATTATCGAAGTCATCAATCATAGGAGTAACATGTAAGGATTTGACCAGAACATGTTATATATACAGAAAGATTATCGTGTGTTCACTCCTTACTTGAACTAATGATAAATGGTTTAAGGAGTAAGGGATGGGGAAGTTTTAAGGCTCTATAAACGAGACTTAAATATATCTTATATCCCTTACAGTTAATCATTTTGTAATATTACAGATCTATAAAGGTTCTTTTTAGCATCCTCGCATTGAAGTAACTAAAGAGATATGGATCTAGGATTAAGTTTAATACCTCCTAATCTTTTATACAAACAGGTCTTACATAAATATCTCTAAATTAGTCTAGAATGTTTGTGTGTGTTAGTCCTAGTTGGTCCTAGTATACAGGTCGTTAATATACTGAATATTGGGTTATCTGTTAATTGTTATACTTAGTTTATATAATTTCGAAAACTTATCAGATATAAACAATAAATCTAGGGTAATAAATATAAATACATATATTATTATACATTAGGTAAGATCACAATAAATCCGAGGATTTTTATGAAAATATTAATACAAAGGGAGTAATTAATTTTTACCATGTTTATTTAAATTATTTGTTTATAGTGAAATACTCCGATTCTATATTTTGAAATCACAAATATATAGCGAATTAATTTGAAATTGACCAAAACGCCACACGCCTTACAGTCCAAGTTTCTTAAGAAGAACATTATTTGACAGCTAAGAAAAATAATAGGTCCAAGTTCTTGTATCCATACGTCAAGTCACGTGATAATCGGCTTCCGCTTTTGATAATTATTATTAGGACTAAGCGAATTAATTATAGCGAATTAATTTGAAATTGATCAAAACGCCACACGCCTTACAGTCCAAGTTTCATAGGAAGAACATTATTTGACAGCTAAGAAAAATAATAGGTCCAAGTTCTTGTATCCATACCTCAAGCCACGGGATAATCGGCTTCCGCTTTTGATAATTATTACTAGGACTAATTAAATAACATTTTCAAGGAATGTAAAAACTCAGAATATACAAAACAATAACTTTACCGGTTTTTCTCTATGGGTGTGAAACGTGGTCTCTTACCTTAAATGACAAAAATATAGGGTGTTTTAAAAAAGATGCTTAGAAAGATACTTGGTTCAAAAAGGAATGAGGCTACTGATGAATGGAGGAGGTTATATAATGATGAGCTACAAACTCTGTATTCTTCGCAATACCTTGTTAGGATAGTCAAGTCTCGTAAATTACGTGGGCAGGACATTCAGCGCGAATGGGACAATCTACAACCTAGTTCAGGTTATTGACTGGCAAACCCGAAGGGAATAGACCATTGGGAAGACCTAGACGCAGATGAGAAGATAATATTAGAATGGACCTGAAAGAGTTAAGGTGTACTGAGTTGGACTGGATAGAACTTCTTCAAGATAGGGAGAGGTGACATACTTTTGTAAGTGTGTCGATGAAATCTCAAGTTTTAATGCCATATATTATAAGTATGGTAAATTGTTGTAGTTTTTACCGAAAAAAATATTTTTTTTTTTTTCTAAAAATTCCTTCCTACCAGATTCTTGCTATACTATACGGATATCCTCTGATACAAGGTTTATATATATATATATATATATATATATATATAAGATAGAGAGAGAGAAAGAGAGAGGGAAATATGTGTGTTAAGATATATCTTGAAGATTATTGCACACTTGAGATAAACTCAACTACGTCGTAGTAATTAATTTCGTAGCTGCAGTCTTAATTTGCAACTTGTCCTGAGTCATACACTTACACATCTGCTCTACACTTTCTATCCCCCTTCCCCTTACCGCTGACACTCCACTCCACTAAAACCTCTAGCCCTTATTTTGAGTTTGCAGCATGTAAATGGGGTTACAGACCCCTACACACGATGGTAGAACACATACAGACAACTAAATACATCATTTATTTTCCCCCGGGTGTCCTCTACCAGCTTAGGTTTGATATATATTACTAGAAATTTAATCAGTTCTTCACACTGGCAAGCCACAATAAAATTATATCAAGGAAAATTTTAATATTCTTTCTCAGATGTGCAAATGTTTGTGCGCAAGTGTGAATTTTTAGAATTTAACACTTCTACGAGCTGTAGTTATCACGCAAATCGCGTAATGCTTTGATCCTAACCAGGTTTTAAATGTGTTTTTTTTAAATCTAGTAAAAATTTTAAAATTCAGGTTTTGAGGTGCACATGTACTGAACATGCACAGGAGCTACAACTTTTTAAAATTTCAGACGCTCGAATTCGTTAGATATCACGCAATGCTAGTGAGAGCTTAGCAATTATTTTCGTTTTATTAATATTGCTTTGCTTCCGACCCGGTTTTTGATTTTAATTTTTTTTATGTGGCATATATGACTGGAGGGTCATAATATCCAGGTTTGGTCACCGTATGTGTAGACTACTATCCGCTCTGGTGGCACAGAACGTCGCCCAGGGTACACCTATGGAGGTTGTCTACACGTCGTACCGTAATTAGATGTTGTGATGATAGTTATTGTGAAGTTGTGGAGCTGGTGTGAGTCTTAACCTAACTTAAGTTTAACTAACCAAACCATGATGACAGTTGGGAACATTCCCTTTGAGGGAAAAATACCCAAGGCTCCAGTTGAGAATCGAGCCCGGGCATTTAGGTTCGTAGCCACGTGCACTGGACACTGCACCACGGGGTCAGTTGGTTTTTCATTAAACTTAAATACCTCATCAAAATGTTTACACTTCCAGATTCTATCTAGGTGAACGTGCTTGTAAACCGGGGATAGTTTTTTATTATTTTAGACTTCTGCGTGAGATAGATATCTTGCAAAGCTCATGACAAACAAACTATTCATTTTATAAATATTATACTAGCTTCTCTGCCAGTTTTTCTAAAGACGGAAATATATATAAGTAGCTTTGTTTCTTTTGTTTAGAATATAAAATTAACCAAACAAAAAGTAACAAAATCATCAAGTATTTTTAAATATTAATTCTTTAGTGATTTAAACTATGGGGTAAAAAAGTGAAAATAGGCAGGCTAAGTCAAACCTAATCTCAAAATAGGGATGTAATCTAGAAATGTGCTATCTTTGACTAAAATCGATAAGAGAATTAAAACAACGTACTATATATTGCTACTAAAATAAATAAGGAAACAAATCACAGTTCAACAAAGAGCATAAATTAAATTATGTACTGTTAAGAATTAATATTGGTCATTCCAATTACCTTTAATATTTCGAGTCTCTACCACATCGAACAATTGTTTCTTATAGAGTGTTAAATATTGACCCCTTATGTTTTGTAAACAAAATTCAAATATTCAGATTTTATGATATTTGGGGTGGTCTTTATAATATCAATTGCAAATATATCAATTTTATGAACGCACGAAAAAGTTGTTCAATTCTATACTGCTTGAAACCTTAATCCCCACCTTCCTTCCCTGCCTCATTCACTGACACTTGTTTAAAAATTAGAATTTCAAACTCTTCTGGCTATTTTTGGTTGTCCCTCTTAATGGAGGTAAATATTTCAATTTTTTACCATACGAAAGTGTTTTAACTTATTAGCCTAGGAAATATTTGGGGATGATGTTCTCCTTCCCATTTTTCGGTCCTCCATTTTATATTAATCGTTTATTTGTATATTCAATACATTTTACACAGATTTTATTTGTAGGTGTTCGCATATTTTTTATTCCAAATAATTCAATTTCTACCACCAGGTACATTCTATTATTATTATTATTGCAGGTCCTTAACCTTTTTAATTCTCTAATGTAATGTAAGTATTGTCAGATGAAATCAACTTTAACGTGAATCGAACGTGACCACATTCACATAATTTATTAATTTGGAAATTTGGTGGGTGGGGATTTTCAGATACTTAATTTTGATTTTTTTTCTGGATTTTTGGGTGATTATTAGACCTTAGCGATAAGTTTAAAATGTCTACCCAAGTAAAGAGTAATCTTCTTTATAAGCTTAGGAATTTTGAAAGTCTTCCCACTTCACCAACCCCCAAATAAAAATGCTAAATAAATTATATAAGAATTAGTTAAGTATTTGAAGTAGTTCAAAACATTCCAGGCAAATTTAACCTTCTATTTTAACTATAAGTATTTTTTCTGTTAATACACTCTCCGTTCCCTTTCCCGTTCCCATTTTAAAATGTGAAATTATCAGACATTTTTTTTAATTTGAGGATTCTTAAGCTTTCTGGAGTTTTTAAATTCCATACAGCCCTTGTAAGAGTTTGTTCCTATTAGTTTTGAAAGTTATGTACCCCCCTCCTCCTTTCCGTCAAATCTCAACTCTAAGATCTCAAATTTTAATAATTGTTTTATTTTATTTCTTCTATTGCCTGCCAGATTTAATTATTACCATCCCAAATATTTATTTCTATACGTAAACCAAACACGATCCCCCAATACACGGTGACCAATTTTTTAAATTCCCCGTTTTTAGATTTTACTAGTTGAATGGGGGGTGGGGATGAGTGTTCTCTCTATTTGCTTGCCAAATTTAAGATTTAAAGGACGTTTAAAAGTGTTCAAACATTTATGTTAGCACAGCGTTACTACCCGTTCGTATTATACTCTTGTGTACTAATTATGATAGTAGTTTCCTGGATTGGGAAGGTTATATTTAGAGGAAGTGAGCCCCTTTTGTATGGAGGGAGAGTGTAAAACCATTTCAGAAAAACTAACCTTGGTACAACCGACCGAGATTTGAACCTCTATCTCCTCGTCATCGAAACCTAGTCTACTGCGAGGGTAGTGTCTTAGAACATGCGCCACTAAATGGGTGATTGCTTTTATTAGAGAAACAACACGAACCGGATCCGCTCAGTGGCCACGTGCTCTAACGTTAGACTCTTGCAATAGACTAGACACCAATGACGGGAAGATCGAGATTCGAATCTTGGTCGGGTGTTTTTTCCAAATAGCTATCTACTCTCCTCTATGCAAATGTGGGTACGCTTGCTGTAAATATAACCTTACTATCCCTAACTATTAGCGTAATTAGTACAAGGCGTATAAACCGAACGGGTAGTAAGAGTAGTGCTAAAAAAAACAGTAACCAGGGAGGATAGGCCTCTCCTCAGACCTTTTATGCCCTCGAATGATGCCACTTTGGCATCCAAACTTTCCCACGCTCAAACAACCTTGCTTGGAAAAAAAAAAACTCCATTAAGTTATCCTAAAAGCGAGCTATACTGATCAAGCGGCTGCCATTTTTGCCGAAGATAGTTCCAAATTTAACGAATAGCGAGTTTCATGTGGTCAGTACAACAAACTCACCGACCATTAATCTCAGTTTTATTTTCAATAGCTGTTATTTTATATTTAAAATAGCTCCTCATTTGTCCTCACAAGGCTCGAGCTGTCCCTTTCCAACCACTGCATTTACAGGAAAATCTGAAGCGCCAGGGATCAAAGCCAATACCTCTAAATATGTAGCAAGGAGCTCTGACCACGTGAACATAACATTGTTTATTATTGCTGATATTTGTCTAGATAATAACAAAATCTCTTTGAAAGTTCCTCTTAGCATGGGCTCTCACTCAATCCCCCCTCTCCAACTCCTTTCCCCGGGTGACCTCGGGCTCCCATGTGGAGGCAGTAAAATTACCCCAGAATTACATCTTGGTCCTTACTCCCAGTTTTCCTGTTAGGGCATCCTTTTACGTCACCTGAAATACGTGTGGACTATTAACATTTTTTTTCTTAGAATTGCGTCTTATTTGCGTGCAGGTTAACGCTTTATGTTCTAGTCACGCTAATAGTTTTAGGGATATAGTAAGCTATATTTATAGGGGGTGTACCCGCACTTAGTGGAGAGAGAGTGGAAAACTATTGGGGGGAAATCACCCTCAGTACACCCGCCCGAGATTCGAGCCTCGATCTCCCCATCATCGTCCGTCTAGTCTACTGCTTGAGTAGCGAGTCAGACCATGCGGCCACCAAAACGGGTAGATATTAACACAACAATGCACATTATAGTATTATTAATAATAGGTAAACACATCCAATCATTTAATTAACTATTCACAACATACCTCTGTCACTAGAAGTATTACTATTTTATATCAACAGAAAATATTCTTGCATTGTTAAACTCAAAATGACCGTCACAAGGCAAAATTATTATTCCATATCCACTCATCGGTGAGGAAGTGGGCTCAGGTATCAAAATTTTTTTTTGTTTGCTTGTTAAATTAAGGACAAATTTTGAATCCCACCCTGGTACACTAAGGGTACTTTTCCTTGTATAGTAACTTACTTACCTCCAAGTTAGTGGAAATGTGAATATAATATATTCTATAATTTTACTTACCTTCCAAATGCGGATAGCCTGGTATGTAGTACCAAGCTATTTACAAATAATAGGGACCCCTAAAATAACTATGCCAACCTTGGTAATCTTGGGGCAAAGTGCTCCCCTAGGACCCGATGTTCGTGGGTTCAAACCCTGCCAAGACATATGGATTTTTTTCTTTGGGTGATAAAAATCCGTAGCACAACATCCTTCGGAGGTAAAATAAATCCGTTGGCCCCACATTGATTATGCCGTGTAAAGTAACCTTGGAAAGTATGTGCAAATACCTTTCACAAATCGGTGTACCTTTGAGCTCGCTCATAGAAACTCAATGTGGAAGGCAACTGGGAACCACCAAAACTTCCTTATCTCCTTGGAATTTATACCAGATGGTGCAGAAAACACTAACCAGCTGAAAAGCTGAGTGCAATACCAGCTCCTGATGGTAAGGAATCACATCAAATCACCCTTCAGGTTGATGAATTAAGAAGAATAAAATGGCTATAGTTTGGTAAGACGAACTTTCGGCAAGTACCTATATATATCCACTAGGTTGTTGAACTTGGCATCGTGTAACGAGTCCTTTTATAAAGTTTGGAAACACAGCCTCTTATGCCGAGCAATATATTGCATGCAACAAATCCACTTCACTCTCCCGCTTCGCAACGCTTCACTTGCAATTTATTACAAGTTTCTACACCGTCAACTTTACACCAGGTATTTTCTCATTAACTCCGTTTTTTATTGCACCAGTACATGAGATGGTTTGTAGCAGGAAGACAAGATTTACGACGTGGCTTGAGATTACAACTTTTATGAAACACTTATTTGTCATATTCATTAGTCATTCTACAAACGGTTAATGATGTTATAGCTTACATTCGTGAGCATGTGGTACAAAGATGTCAGTCTCGTATTGTATGTTAGCCAGGAATGGGGAGGTCATGTTTGAATACTGAATGGGTGGACTAAAGTGAATTTTTTCACCACTCTCCATCCAGAAAATGAGCTTTTTTTTTTCTAAATTCTACCTTGCTAATTGCTGTAAATATACAAATTGTTCAGACTGGTAGAAAGTCGTAGTGCACAAAAATATATATCAACCCAAATTTATGCGTGATAATTAAGTATAACTGTACATATTAAACATATAAGTTATAAGATATTGTATTATAATAAAGTCTAAACACGTATCTCAAAAGGTCACCATTTACGGGGTATAAACACTTAGCAAGTGGTATTTTAAGTGATCTTCCACATTTGATGCATCACAGTAATCTTCCACGTGTGATTTTTGATCCCAAGTTCCCCCATTTGATTATTATAGTAGATTTTAACATGTGCTTATCATTTTATTTTCTTCGTGCTACTAACTTTTTCTCATGCATTTATCACCGTGATTTTCCACGTGTGATTCATGATCGCTAATTCTCACACGTAATTTATCGTGTAATTTTTCATGTGTAGTTATTATCCCGTAATTTTTCAAATGGGAGTATCAACTTAATTTCCATTGATTATTACGTGTTTTTCACATGTGACTTATCATGTAATTTTTCACATATGGCTATAACCGTAATTTTCCGCATGTTATTAAAATATTAAATTTATTCTCTTGGTTTTTCCCATCTATTCATCACAGTAATTTTCTCCGTTTTCTTTCTAGGCCAATGTGGATGCACTTCATTTAAAACAACCCGAATATTCTTACTTATGAATCAATATATTGTATTAAAATATGAACATTAAAAATGTATAAATATACATCATTCAAAAACTGTATGAGTGCCTGTGTAGGTGAGCAAACAATTTTTTGACCTTGCCATCACTTATAAGTAAAGTCGGAACGCAATAGAAATAAACTTAAAAATTAATATTGTATGATTATATTTTATTTTATTGGATTCTTGACTCAATTTATCTTTTCTTCTAATATCTCATTTAAATTATGGTATTAATTTAAAAAATATAACATGGATAACAGTAATTTGATCGATTTAAACCAATTTAATCCCAGTATTTGTTTTAGGGATTTAAATATAATGATTAAAAACTAGTTATGTATTAAAGCCTCCACTTTATGAACCAACTGACTATATCAATGCATGATTTATAAATTATCTTGATTCTACAGGAGACAAACCCAGCTCCCTATCCGTTACTTAATTACTGTGGAGGGGGAAACGCCAATTTGATTAATGATAACATGTTCAGCCATGTCAAGAGTCAAACTCGGTACCCTCAGCCCAATATACATACATGCTACCGATTCACTAAGGTGTCAGACATTGAAATCCTTAACGTATTATTTTTTCCAGAAATTGAAATAAAATATGTTAGCAAAGACTGAAACCACGCTTAAAATGGACGACTACCTATATCTTAAACCCCAATGATTTTTGAGTTGTTCAAAAACTAGATCTCTGCCTTTGCGTGATGCAAAACAATATTTTACTAAGTCAGTTTATTCAGCCTGAATTACAGCGCTTCAGTGAATGAAGTCCCACGAGCTGCCAACAATCTCCTTCTGATCAATGTACATGTAACGTGCCTTGTTTACAGTCATGTGGCATATCCATCCCGGATTCGAACTAGATAAAAAGAACCAGCGTTTTAGTAGTAACATATATGGCACAGTAACACCCTCTTCAGTGACCGTGTGGTCTAAGGCGCTACTCTCGCAGTAGACTAGACTGCTAATGACTGGGAGATCGAGGTTCTAATCTTGGTCGGGTGTATTGAGGGTTATTTTTCCAAAATAGTTTTCCACTCTCCTTCCGTGAAAATGCAGCTACACCTCCTCTAAATATAACCTTCATAATCTCTAAATTCACTAGCGTAATTTAGTATACAAAGGCCTCTAACCCAAACGGGTAGTAAGACACGATGCAAAAAATAAAAATAAAAACTCAGTAACGCATAAAATATACACCGTTCATTGAATACAAATTTTATTGATTTTATGGTTTTATTTTTAAAATGGTAGTTTGCCACCTAAAAAGGTCTCCAGAGAATAACTTGTGGTTCGTGCGTCATAAGGCTTAGTGATGGTGTGTTGTCCAGAGCTACCGCACCAGCTCTAGTTGTGTACGGAGAATAATGACCCTCTAGTGGACCTAGGTGAACCCCATAGTTACCCATCGTCCCTTATTACCAATATAGCCTGCAGAAATAGTGGATACAGTCCTTGTGTATTCGTATGTTTTCCAGATGTGAAGTTTTTATATCACCGCGTTCACTTGTTCAAGTTGTACGCATACACGCATGTTAATTACTTTAATGGGGTAGGGTTGAGGATACGCATATACGATAACTACTCTAATGGGGTAGGTATGGGAAATGGAATCATTTTAGAGATGATCTACCAGCTTTTGCGTGGAAGGATAGTAGGAAACCATTTAGGTAAAGCCACGTTTAGTAGACCCAACCGGAATTCGAGCTATGGTTTCCCCCTTATCTGCAGGCCAGTCTAACCCAATATAAACGTCTTAGACTGTTCGGCCACTGAAGCTGGTATGAGTGAATTTTATATATTATGTAATACAATAGTATAATTGAAAGGTTCAATTGAACTGCAAACTTGTTGATGGAGGGTGACATGCCATGTCTTTTTACCTTCTCATTGCTATTTTTGGCCCCACCTCTCATTTACCATTCAAACTGTCCCCAATAAATTACACCAATATGGTAGGAACGAGTAAAATAATATTAGTTGAAATGTACTCGCGTGTGTAGAGAAATAAAGCGGGAATTAATTAAGGTAAAAACATCACCAGGATACCCCGAAGAAAGTTTCAATCTCAGCCTCAGCATCTCTGGATAACCTGAATGGACAAGATTGATGTTTAGTCTACGTCCCCATTATTGAAGATAAGTTAATTTTTGTCGTGAATTTTGGTTTTATTTATTTAAAGGTTTCCAAGGAACCATTTTATATTTTATCTATGCTATTATATTATTATTATTATTATTATTATTATTATTATTATTATTATTATTATTATTATTATTATTATTATTATTAGCACCACGTCCTATACCAGAGTAGGAATAATAAATATATATTGATTTCGGTGTTTGTTTATTATAAATTTTTAACCTAATCACTAAACTATAAAACTTGTAACCTCTATGGAAAATTATTCTAAATTTGTATGTCTGTTAAGGAAAAAGTTTTGGAAAAAGTAGTTTTTAAACTGACAAGTCAAATTTGGCAATCTTTCACGGTCTCAATTTAAATTCAACCTGAATATTGAGATCATAATGTAATTTGCTTTCGGGACTTATATAATAAATGTGCTTTTTCCGAGATGGTGTGGGGGGCGACCCTAACCAGCTGAGGGGATGGGTCCGCGTGCTTCTCATGATGGATATAAAACACATCAGAACCAACATTCGGTTGTAGAAACATTTTTGTACCGTTATTTAAAGATTGTTGAATTTAAAACAAATATTTTACCAACTTACAAGACTTCATGCTTTATTTATACTATAAAAGTACTTTATGGTTTTCAGCCTGTAAGTGAACTATGCTGACCGAGTGGACAATGTATGTTGGTGAACATAGTACAAACATTTGTGGATAGAGGGTGTCATGTAATCAGCATAACGAACCATTCCAGCCATTAAACTCAGTTTTCTAGACCGGAGCTGCCAATCCTTTATTCAAGTAGCCCCTCATTTGACATCACGAGGCTGAGTTGACCTTGTTCCAGACTTATTGCTTTACATTTTTAAAAAATCTGGAAACACTGGTGATTGAACCTTAGACATCCGGATCGGTAACCAGGGAATCTGACCACTAGATCACAGAGGCGGTCATTTAGTCCATGAAACCATTCTTTTTAGTTATTACTTTATAATTTCAAGGTTATTAATGGTTCAATCTAGGGGTTAAGTATTAGAAAAATCGTTTAAATTAAGTTCACTCACGATAGTTTGGAGAAAAGATGGGAAAACACCAATGATAAACCACATTAGGAAAACTACCTTAATACACTCGACAAAGATTCGAACCTTGACCTACCTGTCAACAACAATCCATATTATTACAAGACTGATACATATTTGTGGTACTCTACATAAATTTTTACATCTTACTATATAATATTAAAAGAGTGACTAGCAAATTTTTCGTTAAATATGTGAATCTTATATTTATTTTGAATGTCTAAATTAACGAAACTATTGTTATTATGATTCCCATAGTTACAGGTTCAATTATTAATAAAGTTGGCTATAATTTCACAAGTTCAAGTGTTAATCAATTTGTAAAGAAACGTTTTCTTATACGGTTCCTAGCATGATTAAGAATAGAACATACGATGTATATAATCAAATATGAGAACATTTATCTCTATTTGCCTCCATAATACTTCATCACGATGTAAAAGATTATCCAGGGAGCAGGATAAAACATTGCATATTAACGTAACAAATAAGATGCAGTGCTCAAATAAGCTAATATAAATATATATATAATTTAAATACATAAATATAATTTAAAAAGTGTATAAATATTGAATAAATTTTTGGGTGAATCCATTTCATTTATTAATGTATTTTTACACTCCTATTTAGGTCTATTTTTTTTTCGTCACGTTTCACTTGCCGTTGAGTTTACGTAAGTGTGTTAGGGATAAATAATGTTGAAAATCAGGAGTATACCCATATTTTCGTGGATAGAAAATGGAAAACCATTTCTTAAAAGAATTCTCAGCGTATCCGACAGGGATTAAAACCTCGATCTCTATACCATGGGCAGTTCAATCTATTTCAAGAATGACAGAATCCTCATACCATTGATCACCAATAGAGGGATATCCCCATTTAATTATAGGCCTACTATTGGATAAATTATTAGAAAGGTTAGAATTGAAAGAGATTCACCCATATTTTCGTGGAAGGAGGAGGTAAACGATTTAAACAAATTTATTTCACCTCACAGGGATTCAAATTTCTCACGTCCCCGTCACCAGCAATACAGTATATTGCGAGAGTGATTCTTTAGAGCGTGTTAAAACCGTTAAGAGCTTTAATTAATTATAATTAATCTAGCAGTTCTCCCTTTTTCTAGCATCTCCACCTTCTACCACTGACACAAATTGACGTTACGAAAATAGTTATAATTCACCTTAAAAATGATATTCCAAACAATATTATTTGAAGATACACAACGTTTGTATCACGTGTTTTTTTATAAACGCATTCCCTTTATGATATATTCCAATTTTCATAGGAAAGGCCTTATCTTACAGCTATCAAAAGTTACCAGATCTATTTTCACAGAACCATGCGACAAGTCATATGATCTGCAGCTGTCATATTTGATAAATATTATCATTACCATAGTAAAATGTCAATTTTGGGAGAAAATCCTGTTTGTCTTTCCTAAAAATCCTTCCTATGAAAATCGGACTGTACGTGCTCCTATTTACACAATGGTAAGCGCAGTCTTGCACGTGAATAGCAAACAAAAGCTGCCCCATCGCTGTCGCCATTGAAAAGTAATTTGGTTGTTGAGGGAGTCACCCCCTCTTTTTTTTATAAAGATGGATGATCCATTTCACTTTTTTTTTAGCGCTACGATATTCAAATAAGGTCATAATATCCCTTGTAAAATATGAAAGGCATGAATATATGTATTTATTTTTTTACTTTTAATTTCTGTGAAATATTACAAGTTCCGTTGCTGATGAAAATCACATGAAATGGAAAAGTGAGGCGTGGATAATCTTGCGTTGGTTGTATTGTTATGTATATATAAAGGGTAACGATGGGTTAAATTGACTGAGGTTTTATTCTTCACTCATAATAAAATTTCATGGACGTGTGCTTGTGTCAATGTGAACTAAATTTTGAAATCATATATACAGTTAAATAATATCCTAAAGATTTATTTAGTTCATCATACATTATTTAATGACTTGATCTACGAGTAGGGTTAGGATGCTATTCAGGAGAAATTCGGTGGAACTTGCATGGAAATAAGCTGAGAAAATACTACTCAGTAATTATTAATGCTGCTATCCAAACATCACTTGCAATCTAGTATCTTAAAGGTATAACGCCTTAAACCACAGCCTGACCTCATATTACATTTTGTCTTTCAAAGAAAGGTGAATTTTTTTGGTACGGCCTTCTTTATCCTTTTCTTAATTATATTTTTATTATCCTCCTTTATTTTCATTTTCTGACATTTAGTCCTTTCCCTAAGGATAGTGATTTAGTTACCGAAATATGTCGTAAATAATTAAATTCACTCAATATCATCTTTAAGGGAAATGTAGGTCTTATGGTATAAGATTTCTTTATCTTTGCTTTCTCTCTGTTAGCTGTTGCTAGATATACTCGCTCTCAGATTATGTCAGATGGTGGTTTGCTGGGGTATAAAGGAGCTAGTAGCAACCTTGACTAACCAGCGTTGTGAAACTTGTCTTACATTTGAGGGGAAATTGACCACACATAAACGAGAGAATGACAACATTGATTCCTAATATTAACCACCCAGTTGCCTCAGAGATGACATCCAGTGTAGTTGGTCATCAAACATCTCGATCCAAGAAGCAAGGGATTTTATTCTTCACCTGTTAAATATTTGGCTTTTTAATTACATGGGCTATAAAATGTTTTTCTAAATATCTTAAATTTATATTAAATTCTTTTATCACTGCTGTTTAAACTATTTTATGTTGACTTAATTTATAATAATTGTTTTATAATCCAAGTAATTTTGTTATTAATATCTTCCATTGGTTTTATTTAAATATTTATATATTAATATATTATATTATATTACCAACAAATTTTTATCTGGAAAACTTTATTATCTCATATAGGCCTATCTTTTCAATCTAATAAGATCATTTTAATATATTTATAATATTCATTTCTGTGTGATATCATTTCTTAGTTTAATTTCTTCATAACATATCGATTGCAAATACTCTCCTTATTGTTAAAACTCATTCATTCTCTTTATATATTATAGTGTTTATGTCATTTTAGCTGTTCCAATTTTTCTCCATGATCTGTTAAAAATTTCAAGTCCATTCAATTCTTTTTGCTTTTATAATTTTCATGTATCTTTTAAATTTAATAAATAATAAATATAACTTATTTAGTATCAAAGTCTTATCATTTATATCTTCTATTAATGCTCCTTACTTTTAATTATTTCAGAATGTTTTATAAAATGTTCTTCAAAATGAGGTAGGATGTAGATTTTATATATTATATTTCTTAGAGATATAGAGGTGTGTGGGGGAGGGGCGGGAACATATAATGATCGAAGTTGTTTACTATATACTTTTACTTAACTAATATGCTTTAGGAGCACTTTTAATCCATAAAGTCGTGAGTCTACTCTTAACATTTAGTCTATACATTCAATACCATCTCAATGATCAATTTTATAGTGAGTTTCATATGATTCAAGCTTTTATTGAAATAATTGATAATTTGGGAGGGTGTGGGATCGGGTAGGAGGAGCAAGTACTTCGATGGCAGCTCCATATCCGAGGTACGCTGCTAATAAAGCTAAAGCTATTAAACACAGTATTGCATTGGTCAGGGGTTGGCAACCTATTTAGGACAAAGAGTCACATTTTTGCATTTTAGAAAATTGTGACGCTCAAAGAGCCACTCATACTTTTACTTATATGATTGATCAAGTGTTATTAAAACATGGATTTGTTAAAAGAATCAATCCCATTTTTTTAAGATTAATCATACACAAACAGCTTTCATTAGAATTTTTATACTAGGTAGGAAGGTACGTACTTGATTTTAATTCTATTTCTAGCTTTGGATTTTGTGATACAAAAAAAGCAAATTAAATGTGAGAATCTGACCTGCATTTCGTTACATAACTGAGTGATATACGGTACGTAGTTAGTAATTTTTAGTTTAGACATAATTCAAGACTTGTCGTGAAGGCTACTCCTTAGTTTACTTTTGATCAAGTTCATATTTATAAGTGTTTGATCACAATAAATGTTGATCCAAGATGGTAAAAATTCCCACTGCATATATTTTTAACAAGCAATACGACTTTGAAGGCTGTTCCAAGTGTCAAATATCATTTGGTCCCCCGTTATAATCTTGATGATACAAACCATTTATATGGGCAATAACATCTTTCTCGTCTTCCAGACTTTCCAGAGCTGCATAAGAGTCTTAAATTTGTTAATCTACCATTATTTTGATTTGATATCCAATAACTGGAGCTCAAAATCAGCTTAGCTTGCAATGCTAGCAAATGCTAAAAATGAAGATTATCTATTTCTGATTCCAATGGCTTTATTAAAAACGAAGAGTAGCTTTATAGTCTCTGAACTCCTCAAATAGTTTTTTGAATGAGTACTCATTTGTTTGACTGCATCTGCGAAAGATTCGTATCAAGGAAAAATGTGTTTCCTCTGATATTTCTTCAGTTGCGTGAAGTTGAGTGAAGTTTTTCCTTTGCAAGTTCATGTGAACAAAAGAAATAACTTCTTCTAAAAGAGAAAATGCTATGTTTTCTTGCCCTTTTAGCTTCACATTGAGTTTGTTTGCGTGTGCTTGTATTTACCATAAAATAAATCTATGAAGTCAAAGATCATCAGACAATTCGGGATATGCAGGCCTTTATCGTTTACAAACTTTTTATTTCAGTAAAGCAGGATGAAAATAGATAGAGCACCTCACCTCTTGAAAGCCAACTTACAATATTATGCAGAAGATGGCTAGAATATTGGCAATCTACTTTACGAAAAATTCTTGGAACTGCCGATGGTTAAGTCCTTTAGTCATTATATTGTTGTTGGTGGAATAGATATAACCAGTTGCGTGGTTTTTTCTGTTTACCAAAACCTGTATTTTTGTTTAAAACTTAACATTTATTGAACCTTATAGAGAAGAGCGCAAAAACGGGTCAAAGATCGCATGCAGCCCACGGGCCGCAGTTGCCGAGCCCTGGCATAGGTTGTCATGCGGGTTAAAGAGATTCATATTGTCTGGTCTGTTATTGTGATGACTAGGAGGTGGGTAATCCAATCATTGTCTGGCTGTAATGGGTTTTTTTCTTCCGTAAACGACTTTCTATTCTCCTTCCCACCAATTCGGATACATTTTTGTTTAATAATACCTTCCTCACCCTATCTATTACTATAAATTGTGGATTGCCCGAATGGGTGGTAATAATTGGTTCACTTACAAAATACTTAAACTATTTTCAAACTACTGTTCTTAAGAAAGTTTTAATTTTCTGCCCCGTGTCTCACTACATATTCGAGATCTATATACACACACACACACACACACACACTAAATATATATGTATGTATATTAGTTTGGAATAATTAATATATATATGTATATATTTATTAATTTGGAATAATTAATATATGTTATTATAAACTAGTAGTGATGTTGAAGGTATAATAAAATAGAGTAAATTTAATTGCATTTGCGTGGATGGGTAACGGGAAACTACTCAGGATAAACTACTCTCAATATATACACCTGGGATTCAAACCCCATCTTCCCATCAATGGCAAACCAGACTAAATTAGCTTGACACTTAGACCGCCTGCCCACCAGTTTAATCTTACCAAAATTAAAATGTAAAAATCCCACTGATAATACAGGTTTCTCTAGTAAAATATGTATATTGTAGTGCTTCATCCTTTGAAACCGTGTATAGAACTTTAGTAGCTGTGTAATTAAATCTCTCGTTTCGTTGATATATTATAACCCACTCGGCTGTGTGAGGAAATGCTTACATCTATGTAAATTTTAATATTAATACAATAATAACGTTCAAGTGCACAACATAATGCAACTTTGATAAAAAAAAAGTTCAAACATGTATCCGTCTAAATTGTACTTAAGTTTGTTGGATTTTAATTTAAGTGTTGTTAGAAGTTAGACCACAAAGTCCTCCGTCTCACCCTTTACTGCCACGTTGAGGGTGAAGGCGGGGTTTATAGGGGCCTAACTTGCTGCTACGCACATTCCTGCTTTGACCGCAAGTGTTGTGTTGTTTCCTCCAAGAGCGAGAAAGGCGTAACTCACCAAGAGGAACTAGCCAACCCTTTCATAGAAACACAATAAAATACAGAAACTGCAAGTTTTTTTTTATCATGGAATTAAACGTGCACTTTATAAACCAAATACCCACGCCGGTGAGCAAATGTTCTAATTGTTAAATAATTTATTTGATTTTCTGGTGACGAGGAGGTTAGGGTTCGAATCCCGGATTGCTGTAGCTAGGATATTTTTCGCTTAAATAGTTTCCAAACATCCCTACACTCAAACGTTTGTACATTTACTATAAACTTTTTTCTCCTCATCCAAAACCCATTAGTTTAGTTGTGTATATCCCGAATAGAGAATTCTACGGGGTGGGAAAATAAACAATCATAAACTAACTGATTATATTCATACATGACTTTCCAGCTGACTTGATTTTATAATAGAAAATCATCTCGTCAATTCCTCATCATAGGAAGGAGTAGGGGGAAACTCCAAATATCAATTTTTCGGCCAAAGTCAAGATTTGAGCCAAGATCCTTAGCTACTAACTGAAATAAGATATCGGAAAGAACCTCAAAGTAACACTTTCACATTATGTACTAATTAAACTTAATTATTTTATTTAGTATAGATCCACATGGGTACGTGGAGAAAGGAGAAAATCTTTATAGCTGATACGAACCATGATGTCTCAAAGGTAAAGGATTAGCGTGCAGTGCCAAAGGTCTTAGGTTTGATTTCCGTGTACAGAAATTTATTTTTAACTTAATTAAAACATGTTTTGGTAATGCAATTAATATTATCATTACTATTATTTTACAAACCACTTGAGAATTTTTATTTAAGTTGACTTATATTAATGAAGATTTAAAATTTAAACAATATTACACTAATAAAACCTTAAAATTTAATCAAATACATCATCAATTTTTTACCGTAGCAATATAAATATATTAGAAAGTCCAGAAAAATGTGTACACTATAATATAATAGGAATTCCAGAACAATATGTATCTTAGAACTATGAACTGTTATTTTAGGAAATTCTAGTAATTTTTCAGTATTCAAAATTAAATGCCTAAAATTAAAAGTGGCAGGTTGCCTTATTGAATGACTATAAGATAAGCTTCATTTTCGCATTTATTATGACCAAAAATCAATTTCAAGCAGATTTTAAATTCTGACAAAGTACAGTATATGACCACATAATACTGTTAATAAAGTGATGTAAAACATATCACCCTAATGTTTAATTTAATAATATATTAAAGGGATTAAATATTTTTAATGAAACACAACTATCCAGATTATCTTAAATTGAACCTATTTTTATATTAATGTTATCTTACTACTATGTTAAACTATTCATAATGTTCTGTAAGGAAAATCTTACTTTGGTTTCCATCAATAATACCAAATTATGTCGAGAAATATTGAAAATGTAACGTTTTCAATGGAATGGCCTGTTCATATGATTTTCCACGTTATTTACAACCATACAAACAAAATGTATAACCTACATTGATAGGTAAATATAACTAAAGCTAGTTGATTGGTTTTTCTTCGTAAATCTATCAAATTACGGAATATTGTTCAAAATTGTTTATAATCACTCCGAACGTATGTAACATAAGCAACTATCTGTTTACTAAACAAAGGTTGTTAATAGGGCTGATAACAATAGATTTGCAATGTGGATGGTGCAGGTTGATTGGCAAGTTTTACAGGGATAAAGGGGCATATATTACATTCCAAATCATTAATAGGCAACGCTAATTCCTTTTAAAACCAGATGGAATATTAGCGTGGGTTGATGCCAACAGAAATTTGATATGTTCAAGCTTCATGTTAAAGCTCAGGTGAAACAAATAGTGTATGTAGCAGCACTCTGTCGGAGAGAAAAGTAAACTTTAATATATAATTGGTCAGAAGGGGTGAAACAAGTTTAGATAATAATTTGTTTTTACATAAATATTTTTGTTTTTGACGCAAAGATGTCACTCACATAAGTGAACTTTTACCATAATGATGTAGAAATGAAATGACTATGTTGGTGTCATAGATAATGTCTATAAAGTTTAATTAATGGGGGTTATAAAATAGAAATAATAGTCCTACAATATATTTGTTAGTCAAAGTTAAAAAAAATACTCAAAACTCCATGCAAAATTAATTCTCTCTACATATACCATCAATGAATTGTTTATGTGTACTGCACATAAGCTAGTAAGATAAATCAAGTATGATGCTGTGAGCATATCAAAATATTACATTAAAAAATATAATAACATCGACTGTAAATATTATAATATGTATGGGC
Organism: Timema podura; assembly: GCA_033556935.1. Classification (NCBI taxonomy): domain Eukaryota; kingdom Metazoa; phylum Arthropoda; class Insecta; order Phasmatodea; family Timematidae; genus Timema; species Timema podura. Next base: position 45,701,877 of record JAVRXN010000011.1, on the reverse strand, counting down.
TTATTTAAAATCTATAAGGATGAGGGCATGGTTAGCTTCAGACGCTTACCAAACCCTCTAAGAGACGCTTGTTTGATTTCCGATTGGTGCGTATTGAGCTCACACATTGGTGAAAGAAGTTACCTATACATACATAAATACCTAATCAAGCCGTCCCCTTACGGGGTAGGCACATACATATATACATTCATACACGCATACATACCTATTCATAATCAAGCTGTTACTTTACGGGGTAGGCAAGAAACTGTGCAAGTAGCTCAAAAAACAACTCCGTAATTAAACCATCCTCACGAGCTTTCTCCACACTTACCCATCCTAACATACGCCCTTCGCTTACACAACATACATACATACATACATATACATACATACATACATACATACATACATACATACATACATACATACATACATACATACATACATACATACATACATACATACATACATACATACATACATACATACATACATACATACACTGAGTCAATAGTTTTCTTGAAGTAATTCTAAATAGAGTATACCAGATTACTAGCTTTGATCGTCCCCCCCCCCCCCCCCCCCCCACACCCAGTTAGAATTCACTGTTTACGGTAAGGATGATGTAGGGATTGGTGTAGGCACATTTTAGCCAGTATACGAATATGACCGTTTGCTCAGTCTTGAGCTCCATTTACAGACTCCGGATCCGTAAGGTGCGTATTACTCCGTAAGAGATCAACTCCACACTAACAGATTCCACTGCCTACAGAGTCCTTATCCTTTATCCCTTAGTCCTTATCACTCCGTACAAGTCTCGACTTAACTTAAAATTTCTAAGGAATAGTAGAAACTAACTGCTAAGGACTACTTATCACAGCAAAGTAAGCGTGCGCACGCATAGAAATGAAAGCACCAATGCCATTTATATAGCAACTAGACAAACTAGCTTATATTTTAAATATATTATTTGTGATTGTACTTAACCTACCTTCAAAATGTAGCATATCCTGGAAGTTTTAACCAAAATATGTTGTGTAGCTACTTTCGTTAATAATTGTTCAAATGGGATATCGTCTGCTTGCGCCTAGCTCTAGAAAATTTCCTTTCTAAGAGTTTAATTGGAAGTTGTTTCCAACTTTCTCATTGGTTGCCACTGCCACTTGATTACGGATACGAACGCGATTTCTAATTCTAAGAACCATTATGGACTTAAGGATTTTAATGACATGAAGCTTACAATGACATGAAGCTTACGGACTCTGTAGATGGAGCTTTACCATGAGCGCGCTTACCCTATTCCTACAAACCAGTGTCCCTACTATAAAGACTACCTTGCTGACCAGTATACCGTTCGTTGCCCCTCTCACTAGGAGGTGAGGTGGTGCACCGACCCATCAGGGGACAAATGAAAGACGTTACGATACAACATATAAGTAATTCAGAATAATCTATTAGTGAATAAGGATGTGAAAAAATATTGATGCATTCTTTTTACATTATTAATATCTCTGTGGCCTAGTGGTCAGAGTTTGATCCCCAGAGCATCCATATTTATTTCTCTGAATCATTGGACATGAAACGAGGTCAACTCAGCCTCGTGAAGACAATTGAGTAGATGTTTGAATAAAGAATTATCGACTTCGGTCTAGAAAATTCATATTAACGTCCGGAGGGTTCGTTTTGCTTACCAATAATTGGCACTCTCTGTCCTCAAATATTGCCACTATCTTTGTCAACATGTGGCTGCCGCTTGGTCTGTATAGCTTGATTGCAGACTGAAGTCATGGAGTGTTAATTATTTTATTATTTAATCTATATTTTCTTTTCGATATAAATTATTTTCCACTTGATACTTTTGTTTTAATAATTCAATTCAAGTGAGTACTTAAACACTGCTATTGGGCTTGTATCCAAAGAAAAAAATCAAATATATTATATTATTTTATGTGTTCTAATAAAGAAAAATATTTAAAATCACACACTTTTACATCCCGATTAAAAGTTATTTCTGCTTTGTTCGTAAATGAGCTAGACTACGGAGCAAATTTAAAATAAACCAATGGCTACTAGAGATGACCTATATACTCTCATGATTTGACATAATAGTAGTAATATTTGTAATCGTCAGAAATTATTTTTCTACGGCGTTCTTACGTCATAATAATAATCTCGTAGTCCCGCCTACAGAAAACTTTTAATTTAATGGCAAATATATTTACTTAAGGTGTTTGTTTATTGTTTGTTTTTTAATACTAATATAAGAACATATCAAAATTATTTACACGTCATATAAATCAATTTTTGAAAGATAGATTCTTGCAAGAAAATTTTCGTTTTATATTCATTTAATAGAACCATCTTATTGGTTATTAATTATTTTTAATTAATAATGACATTTTCAATTAATTCTACTATCCACTAATGACTAATTAATTCATGTATTTACCACTTATTAATATTAAAGTATTTTCTTACAATATTTGGTATTATTTATGAGTAAAATAACGTTTACATCTTTCATTTTGAGGTAACATAGCTTTATTTAAGGTCTAAAGGTGATGTTTCTCAAATTAGCAGTTATTCTTTTGAATAGGTTTATACCAAGGCTACGAATTAATTTAGGTCACATTCATGTTCAGTGACCCGGTTACATTTTTTTTAAATAAAAGGAACGTGAACGTGACATTCATTTGTTGTAATTTAAATCTAGGTAGAAAAATAAAATCTCAGAAAATAAATTTATAAAAGTCGTTTCTGTAAAGATCTTTTCTATTTAAAGAAGAAAATAAAAGTATTTGTGTAAGCCATGAGACTACGTGGCAAACTCCAATGCCTTTTTTTTTTCCCGTGGCATCATTAATTTCCGGGATGCAAACAAGACCACATAATGCCATAAACACAAATGTGAGCTGAGGCGTCAAGTTTTTCTCTCACTTGAAAATGTTTCGTCAACGGATGCACCGACTTGGAAAATTTCAGAGAAACTCCTTGTTAAAGAAATGAAATGCCTTGTATACATCTAAATATTTTACTTGTAAACTGTCTCCAGATTAACGATGTGTGTATTGTGAAAAGAGCAAACAAAATTTAGAATACAATAATCACTGAGAAACATATTCATTTATTTTTCAAATTTTATTTTAATATTTGTGTAAATTTATCAATGCTGAAAATAAAATATTTACAATAATCTGATCTAATTAAAATTTACCACATTTAAATCTATGATGAAAACGAATGCATTTATAAAATACATTTTGTTATTTATCTGCAAACCAAAATATAGCACGTGATGGTAGATTGGTTGTTATTAATATATAATTACTGGGAAGCAATATATATTAAAAATGGTCAGACGTTCCCGGGTACTATAAACGGTGATAAACTTTGGGGAAGGATAGTAAAATCAAACAAATTAAAGATCAAAATAAATTTGGAGATATAGACAAATTTTTTAAGATTCCTTTTCTTTCTCACAAACAGCAAAAAATGAAGTAAAAACTCGTTTTTCGCAGAGGTCCTCGGTAATGGCTTAGTATTATTTTCCTAGAAGATGGATCGGTCGCGCTGGACCTGTGGCTTGGCTTCTGCATTCACCAATTAACACCATTAAAACTTTTTTTTTATGGGGAGCTTTCAAGCAAAAATGATGTTTTGTTAATGACCTTCAATCATCACGACAAAGGATGACGCAAGCCTTCCAAGAAACAACAGTTGCTACAATGTCAGTCAACCACTCGTTCTGTCATTGACAGGTGTAATGCTAGTCTCCGGTCTGGAGGCCGTCAATTTGAACAAAATAATGTTAAAATATTTTATTTAATACCTACCTTTTTTTTTGTGTTTGCGCAAGAAGGAAGTGTAAACTAACAAATTTCCAAAATACATTTCAAGTTTGTTTTTTGATCCACTACCACTTCCCAATGTATATCTGTTTATCCTGGGAAAATCATGTATAGCTATAAAAGTATATCAGAATAAAACTTACAAAATAGCTAGCGTAGTGACAAGCCTCAGTGGTTGAATGGTCTAAGACGTCATTCTCTTCATTGGCTGTACCACCTCTGGCAGGGAATTAGTGGCTCTAAACTTATTTGGGTTTACTAAGGGAAGATTTCTCCAAATGGTTTCCCACTCTTCCTACAGGCAATTGCACGTTAATTTCTGCTAAATTATAGCTTACTCATCACTAACACTTTTTTAGCATGATTAATATATATCGGTACAACCCGAATCATAGGTGAGAATAAGCCTAAATGAATACACCTGAATAACACACACATTCCAAGCTCTGGAAGTGTTCCTAGAGCTCCATTAAAATGAACCAGCACAATAATATTTATCCCATCAGGGATCAAACATGGCGCAACTTTTCAGTGAGCCCTGGGAATAGTTTTAGATCTTTTATAGAGTCTCATCTACAGACTTCCTATCCGTAAGTTGCGTAGTAATCCATAAGAGATTTACTCCACACTGACATAATGCACTGTATACGGAGTCCTTATCCTTAATTTTTTAGTCCTTATCACTCCGTTCAAGTTGACTCAACTTTAACTTACTAAGGTTCAGGGTTTAGGGGCTACCAATCACAGAAAAGTAAACGTGCGTGCGCATCAAAATGAAAGCATTAATGGCACTATCATACCAATTGCACTAACTAGCTCATATTTTAAATATATTATTTGTGACTGTACTCAACCTCTTCTCAAATGTAGTAAATCAAATTATATCAAAACATGTTGTGTAGTAACTTGTGTCGATAAATTTTCAGCTGTATTATCCTCTGCTTCACAGATAACGTCTGCTTACGACTGAGCTCTAGACAATTTTCTTTCAAAGAGTTTAGTTGGAATCTGTTTCCAACTTTCTCATTGGTCAGCACGGATACAGATACAAATGCCGTAGACGTGATTTTCATTTCTATGTATTAAGGACTATAAGGATGTGGAGCTTATGGACTTGTAGATCGGACTTAATGATGCATTCATGCACAAGATATATATTATTTTCATTGGGGTATTTGTAGCACGTATTGTATAAGCACAAGACATAACAACTAATCAATCTGTCTTCATCGGTTTTTATGTGGATTAATCATATAGCTCGTCTAGTTAGGTTAAATGGTGAGGGGGAGGTAGAGAAGCGTAAGATGTGCTTATGGTAGTTTTTTCATAAATGGTTTTTCATTGCCTCTCACACAAATATTAAATTCTACCTTCTCATCCCTGCTTTTTTATTTAAATATATATATATATATTGAAGGGTATATAGGTAGAACGCATGTCTTAGCTACTGATATATATTAGAACCTATTTTGTATTAGATAAATCTGCCTTGGAGTGTGATAGTTGTGGAGGAGACGCAGTTTGTCTACGCTGCTGCGGGGATGAGTGGCTGAAACCCCGGTCCAGAACCCCAGGGGGCCAGGAGAGGACACTGTACTTCCCACGTTATTCCCTCATAAGATAGCTCTCACCCCTTTTCTCACCACCCCCTCCCCCCAGAGGATTGTACGAGAAGGATGAGACCATATACAAAGAGTATAAGTCTCCCTCAAAACTGTTTTTTGAAGAATTCTTCTTAAGTAAAAATCCCAAAGTTGGTTTGATGTGATCTCCATTATACTGGAGCTAGGCATGCACTAGCCCTTCAGCTGGCTAGTGTTGCCTTCACCATCTGGTGTAAATCCTATGTACTAAGGGAATTTTAGAAAGTGTGGTAGTTCCACGTTGCCTTCCATACTTAATTTACATGAGCGAGAGCGAAAAAGCCTACCAATTTTGTCGGGAAAGTGTTTTCACATACCTTCCAGGGTTTTTTATACTCCACAATCGAACCTAGGACTGATGGCTTAACTTTCCCTCCGATGGAAGCTGTGCTAAGGATATTTATTTTCAAGAAAAATCGTTGACCTTAGGGTGGTTCAAGCCCATGGCCAAGGGTCCTGCGGCGATAACATTCCCCCAATACCACCGAGGTCGACATTTGAACACTACGTTATTTGAAATCTACGTTAAGCGTCCAAATCATTAGGTATAGTATGCCCCGTGGTCTTTAGTTATCACGTGCAACATAGCTGCTATGAGGGGCTGCCATAGTCCCACCTATTTCACCATCCAATAAAGGTATAGTAAAGTTTCATTCATACGTTTGCCGAAAATAGAAAGCAGAATCCCTTGAGTAGCGTATCAATTCACACGCTGCATGTTGACCTTGATGCATTGTAAGCTAACTTAAAACATATGATTATCAACATATTCTATTTTTTAGTGAATAAACTTATATTATAACGCTGTGTCGGGGCACAATACAATACATCAATACACACGCTTCACATTAATGGGTTATTTCAAATCTCCTTACTACGGCTAATGAAGTTGTCTGTTTCCTGATAGATACACAGCGCATGCGCTATAATATTATGCATATGAGCACTGATTTGAGATGTTTGGTTTTGAGATTTGATTGTTTATCCCGTGCAAAATATCTCAGGTGGTGTGTACAGAGTAGAAATAATTTAAACTTCAGTAGAACAGCTCTCACCGGTGAGGCGGAGATATTGTGATTGAATTAGAGCTCATCACGTGAACACGTTTCTGTTCTGCGCTTGTTTTTCGGCGAAAATGTGAATCTGCAGTAAGTAGGAGGAACTCGATAGTAAAAACTTTTAAATATTTAAAATAACAAGGTAATTTAGCCAACACTACAAAAAATGTCACTATATAATTTCACTCTCAAATATCAATATACTACGTAACAAGGTACACTCTGGCTTAGGAACCCAAGAAATGAGATTTAGAAACGGTTTAAAGGGTGAAATAAGGTAGTTTATGATGGCAATACAACAACTCTATCACCCGCCTCGGTGGCGTAGTTGGCTAACGCGCCAGTCGTGTTGAGTCAGACCACCAAGGACGGGGAGATCGAGGTTCGAATCTCGGTCAGGTGAACTGGGGGTGGTTTTTCCTAAATGGTTTTCCACTCTCCCTCCACGCAAATGCCGGCTCACTTCCTCTAAATTCAACCTTCCCAATTCCTAATCCATTAGTGTAATTAGTACTTAAGCGTATAACCCGAACGGGTAGTAAGACGCGGTACTAAAATTAAAATTAAAACAACTCTATCGTGTCTGACGCATGCATTCACCGTCTCTGCACTTTCTAGGGGAGGTCACGTTTTGACTTTCACCCTACTTTATCTACCTCTACATTTCTTTCTTATGCTCACACGCCATTAACCAAGTTTTTTTACTTCACTTTACTGTTACCGTTGCGAATGGACTACTCTTTAGTTATCACGCGTCATATTAAACCAGATTATTTAACACTTCAGTTAAATCTTGAGCTTGAAGTTCCTAGGAGGGTCAGTTTCTGGCGGAAGAGGTTTGATACGTGTTTCCCCCTATCTGCCCTTCTTTCTTTCTTCGACATGTCAGCAAGAACATTCAAGTTCAAGCGTCCACAAAATATTACCAAAAGAAACGATTACTCGTGTATACATAATATGATTGAGTTAGGAATAACTCTTTCTGACAGTTAAAATAATCCATAGCTACATTCCTAAATCAACTGATATGATTTGTACCTGTCACTTATGATAGCTAATATAAATAGGCCTACCTGAAAAAACTAATCATATAGTAAAATATAAAAGCGTCGACCATGAACAATTATTTTTGTATTTTTGAAAACAATTCTTCATTCTAGGATATTATAGAAATTATTTAGTACACTTGTGAACTTTTTTGAACATAAATGAAACAAAAAAAGAAGAAAATATTTCACCTAATTAGATGTAATGAAACAGCTATATGCTGCAAATTAAAGTCAAAGGTAAATACTTGGCTTACATTTATTATCGACATAATATTTCACTATAGCAAATATAATGAGCAATTTAATTTTTTAATTTTCCGTAGTGGACTCTGGGCAAATCTAGTCAACGTTTACCCTCACAGGTGATCGAGTGGTTTAAGGCGTCTAAGTGCAATAAGAGAGTAGTATCTTCTAACATTCGGCATTATCGTGAATATCTGCAGTACATATCACTAACTAGGACTGTCCCAAAACTGTTGCGTAAATGGTGACATCGCAGTTTACAGATTGTATTTCGTTTCAGTTTTTGTCAGCTCCCGAATAGTACACTGGAAATTAAAACATTTTAATATATGTCTTCTAACCATAACCCCCTTTCAACTCCCTGTCTTTCCCCTTACAAAAAAACTACAAAATTCCAAACTGAAAAGGGGTGACAAAACACACTCCTAATAAACCAGGACCTAAACTCCCCCACTTTTCGTCGCCCGTTCGAAGGGTCTAAGCCCTTTAGAACCGCAACAATTCATACTTAGTTACCTATCTGGCCACACACATACATAGCCTACTCTATATAGCCATCGTTCCTTTCAGATATCTGTATCGATCGCAGGACAATTTATCACGCAACTGACCGTGACAAAAATAGAGGAAGGACAAAAAATATAAAATTAAAAGAGTTATGGGTGAGTTGTCGAAACGTGTTTTATTGTACTTCGGGTCAGACTGAAGTTCATACCCCATTTTACAGAGCACCTGTTTCCGCATCGTTGTTCATTTCTGCATTTTGTCGGATAATGATGGATATATATCGGTAATAAGTCAATTTACTACCCTTTTTTTATTTCATTAGAGAGGTGGCACTAAACTATTATAAAAAAATTGAGAATATATATCTCCTACCTTGAATGCACATAAGAGGAAAGAAAGGGTATTTCTTAATTCAACTATTTTTTAAACTACTATTTTTTAAACTACTATTTTTTTAATTTCTTGTTTATTTATTATTTTATATTTTCAAATAATTACGAAATTTTCATATTTTATAAATGTTTCGCGACTCACAAAGAACTGTCTCACGACCCATATTTTGAAACCACTGTATTAAAGTATATTTAATTGTATGGTTGAAATAATTTTAAAATATTTGTTTCAACTTAGTGACAGTTAACATAAAATGAGAGTGAACATTTTAAAGCAGACCAATATATCCCTGTAGATATTGGATTTTTTTTAGCAACAATAGCAATATTTATATTTAATGACAAAGCTTTACAAATCAACAACCCCTTTTAAATAAAAGCAAATAATTGCAATATTATTTTGAAAATCGACAATATTTTCATCCCTTTAATACTGCATTTATATTCAGAGGATGGGGAAGTATAAGCATTTATATGCTTGGCATGCAAAATGTAAATAGAGCAGTTAGGAATTCATCCAATATTATTCCGTATTATTATACCACAAATTGATAATCAAGTGGCACTTATAAATGATTTAATACCCTATATCACATTATATTTCAAATGTATATTAGTCTCGTTCAGTCTAATTTACTGGTTGTGGCTAGGTCTGGGTTCAGATCTAATCCGGGAGAATAGAGGATTTTGCTTTTATAAATATCTTCCCTCTTTTCACCCCCACGAAGGTGAGTGCATTTTTATTGAGAAATGTTTTCCTTATCCTTACTTTCTTCTTTTATAGACAAGCATCAGAATGTTGGTTTGATGTGATTTCTCTGCATCAGGAGCTGGGCTTGCACTCAGACCTTCAGCTAGTTAATGCTGCCCGCACCGTCTGGTATAAATCCCGCGTACTAGGGGAATTCAGGAAGTGTAGTAGTTCCTCATTGCCTTCCACATTTAAATTTTTTGAAAGAGTGCGAAAGAGCCTACCCAACTTTGCCGGGAAGAAAAAATTTCACTTACTTTGCAAGGTTCTCTTACACACCACAACCTGCATGAACCCGACTCAACGACTTTACTTTCCCCCCGAAGAAAGTTGTGCTACGGATTTTTATCACTTGGTTGGGTTTGAACCCCAATAATACCGAGGTTGACATCCTTACTCTATTAGTGTAAATATAAGGATGGTAAAAACGGATGGTAAGGCTTACGTTGTGATTACAGGGTTGCCACTATTTTCTTAAGGGCCTTGACCCTGTCTAGTGCAAGTCTAAAACCTATTTTGTGGGATGGTGGTTGGGAGGGTGAAAGGCGTGGATTGGCATACCAACCAACCAACCAAAATATCCTTTCGCGCTAACAAGAACAGATGGATCAGGGAAACCGTAGATAGCGCTAGCTACCGGACAGGTCTTGCGGAAAAATCACACGTTTGAAAATATCAGTTTTCTCAAGAACGAGTGAATTTTTTATGTTAATTTTCTCAACACCCCTTCTAAGATAATGTACCGATGTTTATTAATTGTAATTTTTTTCTTATTTGCTATAATGGAACCGGCAATTTTCTATTGAATAATGTCACCCGCCTCGGTGGCGTAGTTGGCTAATGCGCCAGTCGTGTTGAGCCAGACCACCGAGGATGGTAAGATCGAGTTTCGGATCTCAGTCGGATGAACTGGGGGTGGTTTTTACAAAATGGTTTTCCACTCTCCCTCCACGCAAATGTGAAGTTCACTTCCTCTAAATTCAGCCTTCCCAATTCCTAAGTGTAATTAGCACTTAAGCGTACAACCCAAACGAGTAGTAAGACGTGGTGCTAAAATATATTGAATAATGTCAATTTTATCGATATTTGATCACTGTTAAAATTATAGAGGAGGTGTGTCTATAAAAAGTACAACCAAAATTCACTAAATGTGGAGATTTATTGTATAAATAATCTTAAACGTTCCTTACTAAGTATTCAATTTTTAAAAATAAATTTAGCTTTATCAACATGTTTCTATTCTTTAACTAACCGTTTCCGAAAAGAAAATTGCAAAACAATCAAAAATTTTGACGATAACCATTTTACCCCATAGTTCTGCATTTCCATGCCAAATGAAAAGGGCCAATCGCCTTAATATAAAATTCCCTGTTATTTCCCGGTTTTTTCCAGACACAAGAAATTCCCATAGTTTTCCAGTTTTTCCAGGTCTTTGGCAACGCTGGATTATAGGGGAGAACAAAGGAAAGGAATTTATATTTCATACATTTAAAAGTGATATATTTGCTATGTGTCAATGTTTTCTTCATAAACGTTACATCAGTGATAAAAAAAATTTCATTTCACATAAAACTATCCTATCAAAGTAATACATACACTCCCATTTAAAATAGATGCGAAGCATAAATGCGCGCTATATTTTATCTACATGAATACGCAATAAAATTTAGATCATTCATATTCCACAGATTGGATTTCTCGGCTCGTTAACTATGTATTTGAATCATTGGACATGCGAAATCAAGTTTATTAACCAATTTAATGGTTGAGTGCGTTTTGAGATGTGGAGAGAAATACGTTACCCTCCCCCTTACCTCTTTCCAGCATTTCCCAACAGCTCCCTTTCCATCCACCCCACCCACCTCATGTCACCCCCCCCCTTTTTGTCTGGAAGCCGGTACGATAAAATGTTCGTTTACAGCCATATTTTCGAACTCCTCCTACACACACCAACGCTTGCATTTATAAATACGCGGTAAAAATATAACACCACTAGCAGTGTTTAGTGTTTGCAAAAATAACAGTCGTTTAGCTTTAATATTGCTATTATTTTTTGTTTTGATCTCAAAAACGTGGTAGCGCGCAGTTTTTATGAAATTGATAACACGCCAGATATTACCTAACAGTTGGGTTAGTTATGTTAGAAGTCCGACAGGTTTTGACTTTCGGGATAGCTAGGCTTCGAATTTTAGCAAGCTGCTCTAGATTAACCCAGTCCATGTTTCCAGCCTATCCCTAGCCAATAGTTAGTTGATTACTTAAAAGAAATATAATCCCTATCTATATACATTAATGTATCCATCTCTCATAACCAGTACAATAAAGTTTACTAGTCAAAGGAAAAAAATGTCTAGCTCTGTATTAAACATATTAGGAGAGCCCTTTAATTGAGTGCTGAAACACGTTGCTAATCATATAATATTTGTTACTTTGAAATAAGGCTATCAGCAAATTAGAAGTGAAATAAATAAACATGCATTGTGGAATTACGTTAAAAGTTTTATGATTTTAAAAAGATCATGAAAAGGTAGAACTAATTCATTTCTACGTGTTTTGATATCAAACAGAGGCAGATCCATGAGTTTCTTGAGTGTACGGGAATGGGGTTTGAGGGGCGGGCGCTCTACTATTTTTTTATGTGTAAGTTTATTAACTTTAACAATTTATGGAAGTATATTTACATTTTCAGCAAATTATTTAGTTAATTAATCGTTTATCTTTAGTAAAAAAATGCACTTATTAATGATAGATATTTTTAAAAACAATGCAGACAAATTCTTTGTTTATTTATGTTTTTTGTTAATTTTTGTTAATTTAGTAATGTGTAACAAATGTTAATAAATAATTGACAGTGATTGACACAAAAGAAACTAGCTACTATATAGTGAGATATTAAGTGACAGTAGCCTACAACCAATAGTGACTATAATATAGTTTGAATCGGTTTAATTTTTAAATTATTATTTTAAAATAAACTTTAGGAATTCTGGAGGGGGCAGGGTTGGGTCCCCCACCATTACCCTCTGGATCTTCTCCTGATATCTAGTGAATTTTATTAGATATAGAACTAAAACTAAACGCATTTTAAATTGGGAATCAATAAAATATTCTAAAATAAACGAGTTTCATATTAGTAGTTATAAAGATTCAAGACTGACATTCTCATCAGAATTACTACATTGAGAGGAGATTTACCTTCTAGTGGGCCCTTAACCACTCAGGGGTATGAACTAGGAGGGTATCTTAGAGTAATTATACCCGCATTAGCAGAGAGATAAATCGGTAAAACTACACAAATATTAATTTTGATTTGAGGAAAATTACCCTACCACACCTTACAAAGATTAGGGCTTTGAACTCCACATACCGGCAATTTGGTCTACTGTGAGAATGACAATTTGCCCAGTTAGCAGCCTGTGGGGTTTAATGTAATGTAATATTAATAAATCATACACGCATTGCATATATGAATTAAGATATGTATTCATATATCCATTAATCTTTCCAGCCTGTGGCCTGAGTCAATTTTTTTCTAAGCAATATATTTTACACTACGGATCGCTAGACCCGTCGTAGCTTCATGTGCCTTAGCTAGCCTAAAACTAGGACAGGCACAACATCCAGTCCCCGGCCGTTAATTCATCCCTGTGAAAGGGTAAACCACATTGCACCAATGATAAATATTCCGGCCATCCCGGGAATCGAATCCGGGACCCTTAGTTCAATAGACAGACACGCTATCAACTGAGCTAAGGCGTTGAATGATTATGATATATGCTTTAAATATAATTAAAACTCTTATGTTTAGTGAGCATTAATGAACTTCAACTTCTTACATTTTAACTCATAATTCACACGAACGACCTCAAGCTAAACAGTTTTCCAATAGTAATATATAAAGGATTTCAAAACCACTTATGGAATACCTCTGTCTTCCATCTTCGCTATCGTCAATACGAATATCTCTTTCTACAGTGTATAAACACAACCGAAGAAAATAAGTGAAAATACTCTCTTACTCAAGTTTGGGGCTCTTAAACTTTAGTGAATGTAATTACTAGAGTTTGTGATTAATGATTCTCATGAGAGGTAATTAGACGTCACCCCCTCTCCCCCTTCTCCAAACCTCCTCCTACACACTATCTGCTTCTATTACATGCTAACCTTCTACCCCCCCCCCCACTCACTCTTAAAACTCCCTCCTCCTATCCATGAAACTCTCCGATTCCTTGAAACTAGAATTACGCTATCGATAAAACAAACACTACGGGATTAAGAAAGGAAATATTCAACAAATTCGTAAGGGCTGTTTGAGAAAAAGGGAAGGTAAGAATTGATAGGAATAATGTAGCTGTAAGACATAGAACAACCGAGGGTGGAATATAAACTGGGGGAAGAAGATAAGCTCACTCCTATGAAAACTCTGTGAAAAATACAGAAACAAAACTTTCTATAAACCTTAAGTTGTCTTATAATATTTTATATATATATCTATATATATATATCCTATATATATATATATATATCCTATATATATATATATCCTATATATATATATATATATATCCTATATATATATATATATATCCTATATATATATATATATATATCCTATATATATATATATATATATATATATATGATGTTCCCGGATAAAACGGCTAAATTTTGGTAAGTGGTGGTGGATCAATAAATTAACTCAAATTGTATTTCGGAGATTTGCTCGTTTAAGCTTCCTTTTCACGCAAACAGCAAAAAATAAATTAAAACGCGTCCTTCTGCTTAGGTCCTCTGCAATGGTTACTTTCCTGGTCGTGCTGGACCTGTGGCTAGGCCTCTGCGTTTAACTGATTAAACTCCATTAAATTTTTCTGTATGGGGAGCTCTCCATAAAAAAAAAATTATATGAAGTGCCTGTTAATGACCTTCAATCATTAAGACAAAGGATTACGCAAGTTTGCGAAGAAACAACAGTCGCAAAATATCAGTCAACCACTCGTTATGTCATTGATTAGTGCAATGCTTGTTTCTGGGCTTGAGGCCTTCATTTTGAACAAAATAAATAGATAAATAAAATATTTTATTTCATACCTACCTTTTTTGTTTTTATCTAGTTTTTTGCTGTGTGCGTGAAAAAGAAAGCGAAAACGATCAAATCTCCAAAATGCAATTTGAGCTAGTTTTTTGATCCATTACCACTTCCAAAAGATTAGCTGTTTAACCCGGGAACCCTCTGTAAATATATGTATATCTACTACATATATGTAAAAAATAAATTTAATTTTTATTTTTCAAATCTAATAATTTAGTTCTATCAATTTTCATGAATAATATATTAATATTTAATATATGCATGGTCACATCATCCTTTGATTTTTACAACCTAGTTTTAAGTGTAGCTATGACTCAATTTTGTATTATTTTATAGTGTACCTAATTTTTAGATGGTTGTTATAACTTCAACACATTTATGACTCAAATGTCTATTATTTTAAAATGTACCTAATTTTTAGATAATTGTTATAACTCCAAAACATTTTTCAATCAAACTGTAACATTGCTTGTAATTAATACTACCGAATATTTTAAAATAACATTTAAATATCGTGTTTTATATATTATATTTATAATACATATATAGGTTTTTTATGTCAATCTAATACAAACTGTCCGACCTAAATTCACTTAAAATTGAATTTTATCTTTCTAAAAAGTAAATATAATTATTGTTTAGGAGCTAAATATATACGTCTAGATACATAAATACGTATTGTACAGTCAAAAGGCCTGCATCTTTTTTTAAAAAACTAGAGTTTTTTATATCCACGTATTCCGATAAATGTAAAAATATTATTTTTAATTTGCCAAATAACCATATAATGAGGCTAAATATTGAAAACTGTCTTCCCTATTAAACATAATTATTTAGTAATAGTATTGAGAATTGTAATACTTTTTGCGTAAATCTATAACAATATTTTCGCGATTAATTGATTTTCGGGCTTTATAGTTTCCTGCCTCTTTCGTCTAAAAAAAGCTTAAGCTTTTCCCAATCTTAAGCTTTATTGTTTTTATACGTAAATATGTTATCCTCATAACAAGCTCATCATAGTCAGCGTTGACTACATGTAATCAATATTTGCGTAGCCAAAACTAGTACTAAAATTCCCTCTGAAAGTATATTATAGTTTCGGTAGGACACATTATTGACCTATGTAGGAAGGTCATACATTTTTTACACTCAAATTTTCTGGCACGAACACTCTGTTATGGTTGTTTATTCTACTGTTCTGGCATTGTAAATATTTAAAGACATCAATGGGGTCTTACTAATTTTAAGAAACCGTTATATTTTTGTAACTCACAACACTTATTCTTTTTTTTAATTAATATCCAGTATTTTCTTAGCGTTTTTAAAAATATTATAGATTTCCGTATTACATAGACTGCTTTGAAAAACTAAAAACATTAATAAATATATATTTCGTCTCTTATTAAGTTCTTATTATCACTGTGTATCCGTAAGCATAAGGCTTTGTCAGGGATTTTGTCTTCCTTGATCGACAACATTGTATGATTTAATTATATTCAACATAAATACGAATTTGATTCACTGTGTGATGTCATATTCTTGAAATTATTTTTAGCTAGCTTTTACTCGCATATTCACTCACGTTAATGTCAATTTTTAAAATATGTTTACTAAAATAATAATGTTTATCGCAGAGTTTTTTTATTTTCTCACACATAGAAGAAATCACCCAATGATTTTGCGGTAGATAAACACAATAAAAAGTTGGGGTTTAAAAAATATGATCATACAGAATGAAAAAAGTTAATTATAATGTTAATATTTCTGGTTTAAGATTAGAAACACAGAATATTTGTATTAATTTAAGTAAATAAAGTAACTAGATTAACGGCAAGGCCTCTTTGTAAGCGGCGTTAGTGGTTTTATCATCAGGAGCTAGCAGATACAGGCTACTGCTAGAACTATCCTGAAAACCAACCACATAGCAGCCATGGCAACCACCTATATAGACGCCTGACACCTTCAGGGTTTGTTCTTGTGCTGTGTTGATGGTCATCATTACATGTATTTAAACTTGAAGGGCAGGTCTAAAGGAATCATGGGTAATCTTTGTAATGCCGTTCACCCATAATGTAACCTGTCAGTAGCCTCTATGATAAAGTTTATTCCATACTGATTACCTGTAAGTAGGGGTGTGCGAAGGCCCATTTTTAAATGCGAAGCGAAGTCGAAGCGAAGCTTGAAACTTGCGAAGAAAAGTCGAAGTTGAAGTCGAAGGCCTATATTAATAATATATGCACACAGGCTTACTGATAAACTTAGTACATTATGAATAAAGTTTTAATATTTACTTACAATGTGGAGTTCATAAAATTATTTTGTAAAGTTTACATATGTATGTCTTTTTTTAATCTGCATTTCAATTATAATAATAATTATAAATTAAATTCTGTTTTCGTTTCCCACTTTCCGTATTAGCCATTTTGAATATTAAAGAAAACGTGAAGAAGCTATGAAAATCTTGTGACAAAATGCACTAGTAAATTTGTGACAGGCTATTGCAAAGAGATAGAATATTAAGCACTAAACATTAGACGCAAGCTGGGATGATAGCACAACTAAGGTGATTTCTCTGCTTCATTCCAGTGACCTTGGTGTTATTTCTTTTGTGTAATGTAGGTCTAATATTTAGTAAGATAAAATTAAATCGTTTGATAATTTATCGAAGTTTAATCCTTCCTTCGAAATTTTTCGAATATGCGAAGGCTATTGTAGATGTCGAAGTCAAAGCCGAAGGAGATTTGACCTTCGACTCCGACTTCGACTTTTTGAAGCTTCGCACACCATTACCTGTAAGTGGGTCCCATTACACGGTTTAGTTGGGTTCAACACTATGCATTGAAATGATGGGTACTCAAATTTTAATTGAAGAGCGTGAATATATTAATCGAATGGATTAAGGGAATTATAATATTAGACAGGATAGTGCCAATGGATATGTAAGTTCTGGATGGCGCTTCAATCTGGTCTAAATACAGTCGTTAGTTATACTAGACGTTTCATTTTTGGAGCTAGAGTCGTTGCTCCTGGAACCACTAAAGAACCTGGTTTTGCATTAGACGCATATTGAGATAAGTAAACTGTACTAATTCTTGTATATCCTTGACCACGATACATATCCAGGATTTAATCAAGGACATTTTAATTTAATTCTTTGTGAAGATTCTATTGCTGAATTTCAGTAATTTGTTGAAATATAAGTCTAGTTTTTTATCTTCACATAGGAGGATGCGCAAATTGGTTGACGGAAAAGGCTTCACAAAGTTTACCATATGTAGGATATTTTAGCTCTAGTGAATCTCGGAATGATCGGTAGAGTTTATCAGAAGTATCTTGAGAATAATACAATGATTCCAACAATGAGCACATTTTGGTTTCGGATATCTCTCAAATTTCTATTTAGATCTTCAATTGAAGTGTTATGTGACATTGTAATATCATTCCATCATATGAAAATTAATAATTTTAGAATATATAGGATGCGTATGTTACATCTTTCATGGTACGTAAGATTTCAAATAAAGTAGGACCTTTGACTTCATATAGCTGCATTCTAAAATATTAACACACCGTGTTATACAGGCGTACCATACTTTCCCGGATGAGGAAAACAGCCTTCGTTACGCTGGGGTGTTCCTCAACAGAAACACCTTGCTTTCGGCACTGGAATTCTGAAATATCTTACCTATTCAAGCATTGTATGAAGCAACCTCTTGGCAAAAGACTTAATCGCAAAGGGTGTCTTAATACACAGTTTGAAGAGGTTTGGTGATGGTTTGTCACATGGTTTGTTAGTTACTTAAGTTACATTTATTGTTGTAAGATATACACATTGTTCATTTTTGAGAAAAAAAAAACTGATCGTGGTCAAGCTCCCTTCATCAGGATGCCGTCTACGGTATTTGGGACATCCTTCATGTTATTCTACGTAAATCTTTGAATGCTCTATGTATAATTTTTACTGCATTCATAGAAAAAATTATTTAAAAGTCCCTATTTGGCGTGTACCATATAATTAATTACACTCGCATACAGTTGTGGATCGATGTTTTAATCTGATACATTCAAACTTATCACTAAATATAAATCGTTAAGTCTGATATTTTACTGAAGTCATTAACAGTAGATGCACATGTATTAGTATTCGCTTTTACCACTCCACAGTATACATAAAAAAACTTTATAGTTCTAAAACAATGGACATGTTTATCAAGCTTATTAAGCTTATCGAATTTTGAATAATTTTTAAATTAAATACTTGATTTATTATGTGTTGGATGATCGCTAATTGATTGTTCAGTAAACAGTGCACGCTAAAATTTTGACAGGTTTCAATAGTCATTTCTAGAGATTTTTGATTGGATTAATTAATCTTTGGATTTCAAGTGAAAGTATAAGCTTTGACTTCTCTTTTTATTTTCATTAGATAGTTTTCCTTGACTACCTTCAAATCTACAGATTATTTAATGGCGTTTAAATATTCGGAGATCACCACCAGCCTCTAATACGGTATTATCATAATGAAATAAATGCAAAAACCTGCATGGATAAATATCCTACCAAATTAAAAATAGCTTAATGGCTAAAAGATAAGTGGGTCTATAGATATTAATTAACAGACATACAAACATACAGACCGACACTTTGTTTTATTTTTAGTAGAGTAGTGGCTGCTACTCCTACCTTTTCGGTGAATCTCATTCTTTTTCCCACATAGAACGCAACATGTTTTTAAGCGAGAATAATATATATTTTTTACTATCATATAATATTCCTTGCTTCTACACTTTATTTTTCACACTTTGAAACAAGTGAATTAATATTAATATTAGTATTGGTAGAAGGAAGAGTTTATAAAATACAAACATATTTTTCTGTGGTCAATAATGTTATTATCATGATTCGGACACGTGTTGCAATTTTTGGAGGCAAGCTGTCATGTCACGATTCTGAAATAACGGTTTCGGGGTGTGTTGGGTTTGTTATATATTTTACATGTAGACTAATTGGAATCGGCTTTGAAACTGTCAATAATCTTTTTTTTTAACCAACACATTATTAATTCCAATAGTAATAATCATGAATAAATGAGCGTGATCCGATATCACATATGAAAGAATTACCATCGCGAGATTACCGTGTTACATCACTAAGTGTCAAACACCTTTTCAAGTGTACATACAAAGGCTACTATTCTGCTTATATGGCTTTCATAGAAAAGGCTCTACAAAGAACAATACATTATTATGAGATATCATCTTACAGAAACATAGGAAACATCAGCTTTCATGAATGTTGATGGATACTTCATGTAAACGAGAAGCATGAGCAATCACACACTTTTGTACGGCTTGCAGTCTATAAACCAAACAACCAAACTGAAGCATTTTAACAAAAATATGAAGACTAGGTACTTGAAAGTGTGCTAAGCACTCACACAACCTTAACTGTATGCTTCAGCCTGAATACAACTGACAAAGACTCCAAACATCTCCTGTATAATGAAGTCCTCAGTCAAATCACCTTCACAAATAAAAAATTGGAAAAAATGCCGGAGAGGAGCTGACAGTGATATAGGCAAAACATATTCTGTAATACCAACAGACCCAAAGAGGTACTTCATTCACCTGTTCTTACTTCATGTAGAAGATACCACTTTACTCCATAACTTGAGAACAGTAAGCTATGTATCATATCCAACGATCCGTGAATCAGCTGTTGCAATAGGAATTACTGATGAAAGAAGTAGTGAATACCCTAAAACAACAAATGTTTGAATTCCAAATGTCACCAAAACTTTGATAACTTTTTCCGTGTGTATGTTTATCTTCCAATCATCATCACCACTGGCCCCATGGAATTCATTTAATCATGACTTCATGGAAGATTTAATTTAGGTGTTTGGAACCGAACCATCAGAAAATGTTACATTTTACAGAAGAAATTACAAAGGTGACTAGTCTTGCACAAAGATTCGATTATTTGCTACACGTATGACTGTGTTACGCCCAACTATAAATTTTATTTTTGATGATCGCATAAAAAGAGGAGGAAATTCACTCTCAATGATGAATCTCAACCAAAAAATCGCTTTTAGTTAAATCCTACTTGCAATAGCTAAAGAAACAAACCTCAAGTCCTCTTACAGTTTTTCTTGGAAGCTCCAGTAGAATGTGATAAAACATTTTTACACAATACCCTCATTGAAATTATAAAAATTAGTATTAAAATAATATTGGCATTGACATTAACTGAAATCTCAGTATTACTTTTGGAATGTGGAAAAACCGTTCATAAGACTTTTCGGCTTTCCACTGGCCTTAACAGAAATGTCTGGATTTTCCATTAACATTACTCCATCTTAATAAACTACCCTAAAATATTTATTAAGTGTAAATAGCCGAAGCTATATTAATGGTAGTTGTTCAGTTAGATATCAGTAGCATGATCCTCTTCTAGGAAAACTAATGCATAAATACTCACCAATGGGCATCAAAATAATGTTTTTGGATGTGATTTCCGGCAGGTACTTCCATTTGTTCATCATAGTAACAGAGTTTAAATGATCGAATCTTACATTTACAATTCTAAAATCTGGAAATTTCTAAAACTACTTTGCTTGACTTTTAATGAGGACTGTGATGAACTAAACAGAAGTCTTGAGCCTCATAGGTGGATTGGATGAAGAATAATTATTTAGCATTGGCTCCATTGAAACAGAAGGTAAATCCCCAAACAACATAGCTACAGAATAACTGCACACTATGTATCCATCAGGCATGCCACCTCATCTCTGACAGCTGAAAAAAGGTGTAATTTTTTAATATTGATTTGAAACAAGAATATAGGCCATATCTTCTTTAATGGAGTTCACAGGGCTCTCCAGCAAATACATCAAAATACATTGCAGCTTAACGCGATAGTAGGGAAATCCCGGGAACAGGCAATATATTCCTACCCAGGAATAAACTTATCTCCACAGATAACATTCTTACACTCATCTTGGAATGAAATCAGTTCCTTGTTTGATTAGCCTTTGCAATAAATATATACAAGTCCAAAGGCTAGATATTTAAAAAACTTGACATTTATCTCATAACGTGTTCATTCACGGACAGTTACATGTTGCATTTAGCCGCGTTTCTTTATCTCATGATGTAAACATCAAAATTGAACCTATCATGGATCATGGGTAAATACCCGGACACAAAGAATGTTTTAAAAGAATTGTTGCTTACAATAAGTTTTTATTTAATCTACAGTAATCAATATGTTATTTTGTTTGTTTTTATAATGTATTGACTATTCAATTTAATAGCTGTAAACAACATATGTTTCACTGTGTTAACTTTATCAAAAAATTGTTTCTTCATCTCATCTACAGTCATTCTTTGTTTACGTCATCATGTAAAAATAAGCTAGAAAAACTTTAACGTTAACTGCAAAATTTCCAACACAATCCCCTAGAATTCTTATATTTTATAGAAACAATTTTTTTATTTTGTACCAAAGGGCTTAAAATGACAAGATAGATAGGGTTTAATACCACATAGCAAAATAAAGATAATAAAAAAATATAGACA
Source organism: Timema podura (assembly GCA_033556935.1). Classification (NCBI taxonomy): domain Eukaryota; kingdom Metazoa; phylum Arthropoda; class Insecta; order Phasmatodea; family Timematidae; genus Timema; species Timema podura. Next base: position 45,679,729 of record JAVRXN010000011.1, on the reverse strand, counting down.
AGAATCGTTCTGCAGTCAACATTAACAAGATATCACACTTCCAACGTTCATAAACTTTGAAAAAGATATTCATTCAAGTAATAAAACTTTTAATTGCCATCTAAAATAAAAATATATACATATAAACACTTCACTCGGGGCACCTTAAAAAATTAGTGTCAATGAAATTTAGTGATGCAAATATGCAACCAGAAAATAAAATATTAAAAGAAAAAAGTTTACATAAATTTCTAGTTAAATAAATGTATGTATAATTAATGTCGTTTTTCTTAACTACCCTTAATAATTATCCTGATAAGGGCTTCATGTAGTTACTACAGTGTGAGGACTTTTTTTTTTTTTTGCTTTTTTTTAGTGACAGACGTGACATAGGAGATGCGTGCCGCTACTAATTCCCTTTGCCTCTGTGGCTAGTTGAGGGCTCTGAACTGGTAGTCGTTTCGTTGGTCGGTAGGTTCATTTTTATTGCGTCTGTTTCATTCGCTTGGTCCCAAGAGAGAAGTAAATATTCCCCTCGCTCCATACCCCTTCCACTCCGTACTCAACCACCCCCACACATACACACATGTGTATTTCTTTCTTTCTCTTCATTTGTCTCTACATTCTCATAACTCCAACTCCCTCTGACTAATTCTTTTTTTGTGAGGGATACTCTATGTCCACCAGTTACTCTAATCCATGCGTTCTTTCTCTTTAGGGTCAATTTATTATTTTATTTCTTACAAAGCATTTACACATCTCAATATTTTTATTCGTCCTCTGTCTCTCTTGAATGTGTCTATATAGATTATTTTTATCTTTCCCTCTCTCTTTGCAGATATAACCAGATTTTCTATTAATTGCTTCCTAAAAGGTATTTTTTACTACCAGAACCTTACGATATATTGAGATTCCGGTAGGAAAAATTATTTGTTAGATAGGTATTCGTAAGAAAATCCAGCTATACTCATTTTATTGTTGTGTCTCTTTCCATGTAATTTTATCCCACAAACGCCTATAAAAGATATTAGCAAAAGTTGACAATTTATGACTACACTAGAAAAAAGTTTATATGAATTTAAATAATCTAAATTCAGGAGAATCTGTAATCAGGGCATTTGTATCTTTACAGATTTTTAAAAACTGGACATAGATATATTATGTCGCGGAAATTACACATTTGCTTACAGTATGATACAAAATGAGGTAGTAGAGGTAATGATTTTTACAAACTAAGGTCTACAACTGATTTAAAAGATTTAAAAAAAATTCTATTAGCTTTCATAATTGCTTGCATGCCAGTTGTTCTAATGGTTCTTTTTAGTAATTAGACCATTAATTGGATAATCTAGGATCGGGTAAATAATTTTCTAGTGTACATTAATCTAATCGGAACATAAGTCCAGACGTTACTTGACAAAAGTATTAATAATTTTGGTTTATAAGTTAAGTTTGGTAACTATTTTTACACTTTCTTTGCTTTACGTACACTAGCACAATAATGCGAAAGTGCTGTCTTTTGATTTCAAACTAATAGCTGTAAATATTTTATACATAGATTAATATTTTTAGCTATCCATTTGGATTAAACACATGTGTACAAATTACGTTAATGTGTTAGGAATAAGGAAGGTTGAATTTACAGGAAGTGTATATAAATTTGGATTGGAGGGAGGGTGGTAAACCATTTAATGAACATCACCATCAGTAAACCTAACAGGTATTAAAACCCCGATCTCCCCATCTTCGGTAGTCCAGTCTATTGTGGGGGTGACACGATAGACCATTGGACCACCGAGGTGGATATCAACTAGCCATTCCCAGGGACACTCGCTATAGGCCAGGAGTCAGCAAATTAATAACTAAAGGCCAGACCAAGCCCACTGCTTTTTTTGCTGACCCATGTGATAAGTATTTTTTACTTTCTCTCTATCTTACAGGTAGAGAAAGTATGGTGATCGTCAAAAAAATCGAACTCGAGATTTTGATGAATTTTGACGTTTCATGACTTCCTGAATCCGAAAAAGTGGTTTTTGAATTTCCGTCTGTCTGTCTGTCTGTCTGTCTGTCTGTCTGTACCTCCAACTGGAGCCTAAACTATTTTACCGATTGAGCTGAAACTTGATATCTAGGGTTTTCATAGGGTTGCCCCTAGGGGTTTTTGGAATTGGATATCTACCCCTAAAATTAAGGGTAGTTTACTGAAGGGAAAAAAGAGAAAAATTCGATTTTCTCAAAATCGGCTCTAACGATTTTGATTAAATTTCATTTATGAACATTAATAAATAGTGCAAACAAAATGGCTACTCTCAATATTTCGGCAAAATCGCTTTAAGGGCTCCGGTCTGATGCGTCAATTAACATTTTTACTTTCTCTCTATCTTACAGGTAGAGAAAGTATGGTGATCGTCAAAAAAATCGAACTCGAGATTTTGATGAATTTTGACGTTTCATGACTTCCTGAATCCGAAAAAGTGGTTTTTGAATTTCCGTCTGTCTGTCTGTCTGTTTGTCTGTCTGTCTGTCTGTACCTCCAACTAGAGCCTAAACTATTTTACCGATTGAGCTGAAACTTGATATCTAGGGTTTTCATAGGGTTGCCACGAGGGGTTTTTGGAATTGGATATTTACCCCTAAAATTAAGGGTAGTATACTGAAGGGAAAAAAGAGAAAAAGTCGATTTTCTCAAAATCGGCTCAAACGATTTTGATTAAATTTCATTGATAAACATTAATAAATATTACAAATGGCTACCCTCAATATTTAGGCAAAATGGCTTTAAGGGCTCCGGTCTGATGCGTCAATTAAAATTTTTTTAAATAGCTCCGAAACTATTTGAGATATGAAATTACTTAGCATTACAAATATGTATATATATTTATAATACAAATATTTTATCCGAAACATATTTTTATAAAATCAATAACTTTCAATCTATACGCAATTATATGAATTTTTTAACTTTTTGGACATTAAAGTTTAAGTATTGCGACCGTAAAAAAAAACTAACCTGAAATGTTGATGGATGTCGACGTCTCATGACCCCCCGAACCCTAAAAAATAGTCTTTGCAATGCCGTCTGTCTGTGTGCCTATAAAAACTTAAAATTAAGGGTAGTTTACTGAAGGGCGAAAAGAGAAAAATTTGGTTTTCTCAAAATCTGCTCAAACGATTTTGATTAAAATTCGTATCTAGGCGTTGATTAAGATTATAAATAAACCGGCTATTTTCATTTTTCTATGAAAATGATTTTTAGGGTACATTACAGAAGCGTTAATTTCCGTATCTCCACAACTATTGGAGAAACTAAACAACTTATCATTGCAAAATTGTAGGACTATTAGAAATAAAAAATTTTATTTGACATATATTTTTATAAAAGAAGCAGTTTCTGAAATATTTGCAAATATATTAATACAATTTTCGAGCTTTAGTTGTAAACATATACTACTTAAGTCTTAACGCAATAATTATCCAATGCCATAGAGTAATTAAATATAAGTATCTAAAAAAGTATGTTATTTTTCCTTAAATCTCTTAGGAGAAATGTTTGAATAGCAATGATCTATCTCCATTTTAGACTCAATAGTAAATATTTACATTTTTTATTGGTCAAAATGTATAAATGAATAATTAAATATCAATGCGATGACCTGAAGATCTGCAACACTTTATAAAATGTTAAAACTTTAACCAGAATCGAAATTTTAATACGAAGTGTTGACCCTTGTGGAAGACATTAAACTGTTTGAAATGCTCTTAGGTGGACAAAGATGCGACTCTTTTCTCATTGATTATATATCATTGTATATTATTTTATGCGTGCTCTTATGTGGAGTGGTGATGATACCATGTACATTATTCCGTTCAGAAATCTTACGAGTTTATAGAAAGAGAGAGAAAGTCTGTGCGGTGCGCCGTACCATTTATTTTTAATTAATTTCGTGAATCATGAAACTGTTGTTTCAGTATTCATTGAATAGTGTTACTGTGACGCAGTCAATCCCATTCGTATTCGTACTTAATGGATCAACTTTCGTGTCACATGTGTATTTGTGACAATGACCGTATGTTGTTGCACTATTATCGCCACGAGCTGCCACCGATACCACACGCACTCATTCAAAATGCTTACCTAAGGGTGTTTTTGAGTGCCACGCGTTTCTTAGTTGCACGCATTAGGAGTTTACAAGTGTGAATATTGGTCCAGTAGGTACCCATCATGTAAGAGAAGGTAGCTAGCCACTTGGAGTGCACCTGTCTACCAACTTAAGGATCCTACGTTGGTATACTCTCATATGGTACTATAGGGTATTTTTTTCCGAAAGGGGAGATTTCCCGGTGGTCACCAGGGGCTGGTTGATTAGGATTAAGTTATCATAAGAGTTTCTACTGATTACATGCTCTCATATTCACTATCCCCATCACCTCATCTCATCGGGACATGAAAAGATCCTCCACGGAAAGAATGTACGATTGGTACACTCGGGCCTCCCCTGGTCATAGGTACATATGTACCAGCTAATCTTTCCACAAACTGTGCTATGAGTAATGGAGCCTTACCAAACACACACACACACATATATATATATATATATATATATATATATATATATATATTATATATATACACACTAGTGGACCCGACAGACTTTGTCCTGCCCGAAACGTTGGATTTTCGTTTGGGTGGCATAAATGATTTCGATAATAAAACATATACTATGTGTTCATCACAATTACAAATTCACAATGAACTCCAATTAGTGAGTAACACAAATATTACAAATTCAGTGTTTGTCAAGACAACATACAAAATAAAACCTTTTTTTTATTTTTGGCATTTCGCCCACAACTCCACAAATATCAGCTGTATCGAAAAACAAACATAACTATGAATTATTATCAGAAGTTCAATTATTAATGAACTTTTCAGAAGGTTTTAACGGTCAATTATTAATATTATATTCATTATTATAAATATTGGGGGGGGGGGGAGGTGAAAATTTTGAGTTTACATGTTCTGATATGCAAAAAAAAATCCTAGAACCCGATTGCAGCGCCACCTACCGGGTCCAGTTGTGAATCCAAACCATCCACGGACCCACTCAAACACACACAAAAAATTTCATCAAAATCGGTCCAGCTGTTTAGGAGGAGTTCAGTGACATACACACGTACAGAAGAATTATATATATTAAGATGTGTGTGTGTGTGTGTGTGTGGTGTGTCAGGGATGATAAGTTACTCTATTGAAGTAGGTATAAGAAAAGAGCCATCTTAGAGTTAATCTACCCACCTTTCCTTAGAAAGAGAGTGGCGAATCATTTAAGTAAAAAATAAAACTAGATAGATCCAAGCATTATTCGAAACCCGATATCCCCTTCATAAGCAGGCAAGTCTAAGACAAGAATTACGCCTTAGACCAATCGGCCATTGAAGCGAGTAACTTTGACTATCACATACCCGCTTTGGTGGCCATTTGGTTTAGCACGTCATTATCACAATATACCAGGCTGGAGATGACGAGAAGATTGGAGTTCGAGTCCCAGTTGGGTGTATTGGGAATGGTTTTACCGAATTGGTTTTCCACGCATCTCCACACTAATACGGGTAACTTACTTTAAGTTCAACCTTTATCATCTACACGTTAGCCTAACTAGTACATATTCGTCAAAGCCAACCGGACGTAGTATGACGCGGTGTTAACAAAACACATGTTTAATGAATGGTTGAAACGTTAATATTTTCATAGTAACCTTTTTTCAGAATTCATAGTAAGTTATAGTTGAAAGAATTTTCTTACTTTATCAAACCAGGGTAACAATAACTCTTGTGTTTTTTTAATGTTTACCATGCTGACATTAAAACTAGCAATTTAGAACCGGAAATTCTTTCAAGATTTCCCTGAACCAGGTGTTAAGTTTTCTTAAGGCACTCAAAGTGACCTTGGCCGATTTATTTTTAACAAGGGAAATCGACCATGTGGTTTGGATCCTCTTTTGGGTTCACTAGGGTAGTAATAGCCCTTACGACTCATATCGGAGGAACACTCGTGGTCACCAGAATGGACGTGTGATAATCGAAGTATGGAGAGGACATAAGCAGTCCTATTTGGTTTTAACGTAAATCATATAGATAATAATAATAATAATATTTAGCACCGCGTCTTACTACCCGTTCGGGTTATACGCTTTAAGTACTAATTACTCTAATGGATTAGGAATTGGGAGGGTTGAATTTAGAGGAAGTGAACCCGCATTTGCGTGGAGGGAGAGTGGAAAACCATTTAGGAAAAACCACCCCAGTTCACCCGACCGAGATTCGAACCTCGATCTCCCCGTCCTCGGCGGTCGAGCTTAACACGACTAGCGCGTTAGCCAACTACGCCACCAAGGCGGGTTAAATCATATAGAGAAATGGTAATACTCAATATGTTAACCACGAGTATATTTCAATAAATCAACCAAAATTAATAAATCAAACATTTTATTTTTTAACATCATAAATTAATAAGCAATAATAACGCTAGTAGGACCTACCTGGTAGGTAATTAACTACCTGGCACCTGGACCAAGTAGAATAGCGCTGAGTTGTAACTAGCGCACGAGAATAAAGTAAATCAGGACGTAAACTAAACCAGTTATGATCTTAACCTAGGACATCCAGGGCAGATAAAACTTGTGCCACTAGAACGTAGATTTTGGTTAACTTTATAATTAAATTAAATAGCAAATCATTGAAATTAATTATTTTTAGGATGAACATTTCCATTCGATTTTGATGAATGGGAACACCAACTTTGAGCCCCAATTTAGCCAAATGATATATCATAAAAAGTAATTCAATACAATTCAATTGTCAACTTTTTGGTTTTCTATCTTATACATAAGCACACATTATCTTCGATTTTACTTTTTGGCCCACCAAGCTTAACATTTTATCATCCATCCCTTCTCAAAAAAAGTTTAACAACTCCTTGTCGAGGCGATGTAATCTGATTGTACTTGGTCACCGTTGACGGAGATATTAAAGTCTGAGATTCAACTATGTGCAGAGATTCGAGTTATTCTTTTTAGATTCATCCCATATTTTTAGACCCCCTTTTCACGCTAGTGAGGGTGAATTTCCTTTAAGCAGCTCTCCTCGACCATACCTCTTTAATGTTGATATGGTTTAGATAAGAGGTGGGCAACATATTTTTCAATGTAGCCACAGATGTAGTGAATCAGAGGTGAAATTCGCCATTCCATATATAAATCGAGAAAATAGTTTGCTCAATCGAACAGCAGCAGCACACTGTCTTAACAAGTTTATTCACAACATGTACACTTGACTACTCATCTACAACTGCCCCAGATGCAAATGATGAAGATTGTTCAATTAATAAAAAAAGTTAAGATAATTTAAATGTGAAATTCAAAAATGCTTTTGCTTCCAATTACATGCACAAAATATCAAGTTACAGCAAACTCACGCCGTCAGGAAAAAGTTTATTTTACTGTGAGAGCTTGAAAACTCAAATTCGCCACACGATTACGGCCAATTCGTCACTTGTGGCGAATGGCGACTGTTTTAACCACCCCGGGCTTAGATAAAACCAGAATAAGTTATATTACAATTTAATTTCGGTAATTTTGTGTCAGTACGCCCATACGGATACAAAATATTTTTGTTTGTTTGTAGACCACGATTTAGCACCCATTCAGGCTATTTGAATACTTATAATAAAGGTGAGAGAAAATAGGTAGTAAAAATGTAAATAAAATGTACCGGCATTTGCATGGAAGAAAAGGAGAGATAAAAACATTTAAGAAAAATTACGCTGAACACCCAGCTGGGAGTTTAACCCTGACTTCCTCATCCCCTATGAACCAGACCAGACAAGTTCGACATCTTAGCCCAAGTGCCCACCAATTCAGGTTAAAATTTAATTCAATAATCTATTCATAAACTTGGTGAGTTTTTGTAACTGCAGTATTCGTGGTGAACGTTGTAGTGACTTATAAGGAGATAAACGCATCGTTAGAAGAAAACTTTTCTTTACTATGATAAACGGAAATACATTGACTAACAAAAGATACAGCAAAATAATAATTTGCTAAATGCTCTTCTTCGTAATATCTCCTTGTCTTGAAATCACGTAGGACGCTAATTGATGTTAATTTACACATTTATACTCTCTGGATTTTAATGTTTTAAGCTTTTTAAAAGGGTATTTTGTATTTACTAAGATAAAATGAAGAGAAAGTCCTAAGTCTGCAAAAATATATTCCGTTCTTCATGGGGATAGGAAGGAAATTCGTAATAATATATTGACTAGGGCTAGCCTATAGGAAAGAAGGAACTATTTTCACTTATTTAGGGATTTAAAAATAAAGTTTATAGTACTCGCACAGATGGGCAAGTGGATAGAGGTATCAATCTTATATTTTATAGCTTATCAGCGATGGGAATGTTAAGGTTCGATTCTCGGTCAGGTGTGCTGAGGTAATTTTTCTAAATGTTTTGTCACACTCTCACCATGAAAATGGTGGTGTATTTTCTTTAAATTCTACCGACCTCATCCCTATCATATTAGTGTAGATATACATTGAGACCTGATGGATAGTAAGAAGTGAAGCATGAGAAAATCATTTTTAGTTAGTTATACATATGTTTATTAATTTTATAATTTTGAAAGCAATTAAATTTTAATTCAAACATATATAAGTTGAATTTATTTGGGTGAACATGACATGAATATTTCCAATTTATGATGCATAAACAAGAAAAACTATTTTTTTACAATAAAATGAAGATTTTCCCAAAAACAGAATGTTGATAAGTTACTACCTTATTTTAAATATTTAATTTCCATTTGTAAGTAATTTTACTATGGCAAAAATTGAACAGTTGGATGATTGTAATAGATACTCTCTTTTAAAACCTACCTTATAAACATCATTAACTTTTTTCTTCTCAAATATGAGCTATGTTCACAACACACACACACACACACAACACACACAGATAGGCCATTTAGTCCAAGGTCGGTAGGCTGTATGGTATGCACATCACACAACCAATCTAGTTGATTGCCTCCACACGATTGTTCAATTTTTTTCAATCAAACAGACATGAAGCATCAACATAAATTTTAAAAGTCATCACACGCACGTTGGTAGCTATCCTCTATTTCTGTAAAAAAAAAAATAATAAAAAACGCATTTCATTATAATTTTTTTTAACCATTTCACGAACAATTCATTGGCATTATTAACTCGACACATTTTCGTTTTATTCTAACCTAGCTTTTAAACCATCCACTCAAAAATCTAAAAAAAAAAAAAAAAAAAAAGAATTCCATGAAGCTTTTTACGTGGATGCGAGAATGTACGAATAAATTAATAGAGTCTGCGTGAGAACAGTAGAAATTCGTCAGACGTGAAATATGCTGTTGTACGTTGATGCATGGGATTGGCATAGTGTGAGAGGGTAAGGGGCGGTATGTTGCGAGGTTGGCGGGCGGTGAGCGAGTAGAATCGGAACGAGAACGGATAATTTGGTTTCCAGGCTCATTCAGGTTACACCTATCCCCCACACTCCCTAACCCTACACTCCTCTTATTCCAAGCAACGCTTGCATTTTATTCACGGGAACGGTGTTAGAAATGATGTGAGGTTTTTTTTTTTCCTATCAGAAAGTGTCGGGTTACCGCAGTTAGCATATTGGGTAGATTCAAAATAGTTCGATGCTTAATTAATTTGATTAAGTGTAGAGTTTAGATAGAGTGACAATAAAATGGTAGTCTGAAACTCTCTTGCGAATATTTTTCTCACTACATTTTTTTAGAAACTGTTTTTTAAGTTATCTTCGAGAGAATTGTTTAAAATTAAAATTATTTGATTATTATTTTTTAACGTCATATTTAACTTCTGAAATATTTAGTAAGTTAAAATAAGACATCGATAGCTTGATCTTAACCACACAGAATCAATTTACAATGTTAAAGTTTGTTCCGTGCTTCTTAAAATATAAATTTAATAAGAATGGAACATATTTTAATATTATAAATTGATTCTATATATTTTTAAAGGTTGGTGCACACATTTATATGTGTATCGCATCGATTCAGCTATATATTAAATTATTTTTTTATAAAAAACGAGAAAAATTCAAATAAGGAATAAATATTAAGCCATTGTAACCTGATACGAGCCGTTGGTAGACACTACCATATGCGTCTGCAGTTAATCAACTAGAGAGAAAAATTAAGTTGTTTGTCTGGTTTAAAGTAACAACCCCTCTTAAAAATAGGAATGACTATAGAATATATACGTTATTAATGTAAAACTGGTAACCAAAAACACGTGTTTCTTCAATCTTTAATTAAAATGAATATAATCGGTATTTAACATCTATGACAGCTTAGAGAACAAATGTAAGGATGATAACCCTTAGTTTAAATCCAAGTGTTGATAAAAAGGAATTAACACATTTAAGCTTATAATACCTAATTTAGTTAACCATTTTAAATAGGGGAAGTGTGAGCTGAATGTAATATTGCAAATAATATTGTTTCAAAAAAATATATAGTTTTATTGGTCTTGTTACATTATAAATATTTTTTTAAATATCTCACAATTTTTTTTATAAAATCTAAGATATATTGTTATCAGGAGTCTAAACAAAACACATATTCAATATAATTTCAGATAGTAACCGATTTTATAAAAAATCTTACTATATTTGTAAAAAAAAAGCCTTCTGATTTACAAATAATTAATAAGCAATGAAAAAACCTTTCTCAAAAGCTGTAGAAAAAAAATTCAGACATATTCAAAATAATGCTACATCTTAGAACATTTTATTTTTATGTATAAATTTAACTAAACTCATAAGCTTGATTCTAAATTGTTTCATTTATGGCTATATAAGAAATTGTATGAATAAATAAATAAGTACCGGTAGTCAAAAATTAGGTAGGTACTTAAAATAATATTGTATAATGTATTTTTTAAGGCAATTATAAACTATTTTATCATATTTAAATAAATTCAATAAAGAGCCTTGATGAATTATGCCCATAGCATGTATTTTAATTTAAGGACAAACATCAGATTGAAAAACCTAGGCTTAGCTTCTAATACGTATATAACACATATTAATAAGTAAAAAAATTATATTTCAAGAGAATAGCTTTTTCTATATATTTTATTTTTTTGCGTTAATAATACTTTTTGCTAAAATGATCAAAAAAGTTGCAAATATGGCCTTAATTATTTTTTATTTAGAAAAGTTTTTTTATTTATTAGATTAAATATACAATAGTCACCTTTATTTGAAAAAGGGACTTGTTGTGACCCTAGTGCTAGAAGCAAATCTGTTGTAGAACAAAATTTGTATTAATATACCTGCCCATTCAATTTGGGCTAAACCCTTAATATCTCTTAAAGGTAATTTCAAGCAGGAAACCAACATATTTTAAATTCTTATTAAATAGTTCATATTTTAAAATTAACTATAACATTATAATAATTGTGTAAAAGATTGAATTATGCTAAAAACCTTGTGTTAAATTATATTTTTTATGATCACACAGGGAATTTATTTAAATTGCTTTCCAAATAAATTTTATTCACTATTTTTGCTGTCGTACTTTAAGTTGATAAAAGTGTTATGCAATCATCTCTTTTTCTTAAAAAAAAGCCACATGTATTATGTTTATAAATATGTTTAATATATAAAAAGTGAAAGTGTTTAGACTTGTGAACATTTGAAACTATCAGATTATTCTATTAGGCATTCATGATTGATTAAGTGTGTAGGTCATCCATCGAGGTTGATGACACTTTTAGCTGTTAAAAGTATTACCCATGTTAAAGTTAGTCTATTATAGTGCTGGAACAACCTTTTTTTTACTCAAAAGTGAAAAGTAATTAATCAAATCCTATAAAAAAATGTTTGTTTGTTTCAAAAGCAAGCCATTCCCATACCAGAAATGTATCCTTACCTGAAAGAGGTATTTTGATTCCAACTCTCTAATGACTTATCCCCTCTCTCCCCCCCCCTCCTCCTTACTCTCTAACCGAAAAAAAAAGGTAGTCATAGAAAACAAGGGAGACTCTCTAGCTTTCTCTATGTATGTATCTGTACGAGTCTGTCAGTCAGTCTGAGGCAATCCCGGAGATGAAGTTTACCCAGAGGATTAGTATGTTTACACTGAGATGTAGCTAGAAGGTAGAGCGGGAATGGCCCACTCACCCCATGGAACAAGAAGAGGCTTCTTCTACTGGGTTAAGAAGGGATGAAAGATGAAGTAGTCAAGTCTACCTCCACCTCCCTATTGACTGTTTGTTCTTCCTTTCTTCTTCTTTTCAACATCAACACATGAAGGAGTATCAAGTGCTCAAACTGCTTTGAAATAATACTAGGATGGTCAAATATGCCTTCTTCCCCTACCCGGGGCTATAGTCAGGCTACACAGTGAAGTGGTTGTCTTTCCTGTTTTTAGTATTATTACAAGGGTTTGAAAAAAATATATAAATAGAGAGTTAAATCGCTTTATTGTTTTAGAGATGGAATTTTTAAGAAATAAATAAGGCTGTTGTCAGAGATTTTATATGAAATAAAATTTAAACAATCAATATTAACCATCAAATAGTTATAAAAAGGCAAAGGGTAATAAACTTAACTAAAGGATGGGTAAAAACATTACTATATTTTCGAAATCTATTTTTTAAAGCACATGTCTACTGCTTAGGTATATTTTTTATTATTATTAACACTAAAACTGAAAACCTCACAGAAAAAAAATGATCACTTAAATTAATAGATACTTGTTATTCGTATAATTGAAACATGTTTCTGTATATTTAGTTCTAGGAAGTTGAAATAAAGATGGTACTATTGGAAATACAGCAATATTCACCTTGAAAGAGAATGAAAATAATATTAAGTGTATTCTATTAGAATTAGATTCTGATTCTAAAGGTTTGACACTTTTTTTTTTAGTATTAACATTATTGTTAATGTAAATATTATTGAATTTATTAAATTGTTTCATGCTAAGTTCACTAAAAAATCAAATAAATTAAAATAGGCCTAATGTAAGTGCTGTTATCTTATTTTAGTAGTAATATTTATTATTAGGTTTTTTTTTATTACGACTGATTAATTCCTTTTGTCAGTGAGCTTAGACCTCCAAGGCGTTCTTTCCTCTGCCTCTTCCATCATTTCCCAAAATTTACTTCTTTACTTCAAGTCATCCAATATTTGAATCCTCCTTCCTAAGCTTCTCTTTTCCTTAACCTTGCCTTCTATGACGTCTTGGAGAAAATATTTTCTCCAAAGGATATGTTCGATCCAATTTGCAAATGAATAATCAACTCACTTTTAAATTAAAATTTCTATTCAAAGCATTATGGGGATGGTATTCGCTAGTTATTGGTAGGCCATATATTCAACACAAATATGTTGACTATATTTGTCAAAATAAACACTGTCTGCCAGTAAGACTCGCAAAAGACGGTATTGATTGTGACGAGGAGGCCTAGGTTCCAGTTTCCACTGGGTTAAGTAGGGGGTCGCTCAAATGCGGACACATTTTCTTTATCTGCCTTTTAATCATTTCCCTGAATATTAAGTTTCTATATACTTGTGTTAAAATGTATGAGAAGAATACTGGCTGTCAAAATCCACATAACCAAGAGGATGAATGGCCTACATCAAAGTATATATAATATATATAACACTGTCCAAAAAGGTTTAATGAAATGTGAATTTTATTATACCTTGTATATTAATGGCTGCCTCATCCTTATTCATCTCCACCCTCTCCTATTTTCAACTGCGATAAAACATTATCTACGAGAGATTAGTTTGATAAATGTAAGGGAGGATAAATTCTGCTTTGAGCTGTTGATGAAGACTGGAGGTGTAACTTCCCATATTTTGATGGAGCTCTAATGGATTAAAGTGTTTTGATGGGTTTAAGACATAATATTTTAGTTATTGTAGAATATATGTCAAGCACGATCTTTAGTAAATACTTGCGTATAGAGTTTATTTTTACCATAATAATTAAATATTCTAACCCGGAGTTTGCTTAGAATAATATTCAGAACTTTTGAGACATTAAATTTACCTTCTAATCGTTTAAATAGATCCCTGATTTCGAGTTTGGAATTGCTTGCTATTCACGATCTTGGTGATTATTTTTGGACAGTGACCTAAATATTTGAAAAATTGGGGATGATTACTAAAAGTTTCTAAAGACTTGATAAGCAATATACACTATTAATTAATGTATACTTACTTTGTTTCTGAGGTGGAAGAAACAAAAAAGTTTACGGATTGATTGGACGTGCAATGTCATGGAGTTTTACTTGGGCGGCCATGATACTTTGAACTACACGGGGTGGGCAATTACATAAAGAAGCAAGGTAATATCAAGTTAACTTAAGTTCTGTTCACTTTAGCACCGTTGTTTTTAACACATACATAGATAAATAAATGGTACGGTGCACCACACAGACTTTCTCTCTCTTTCTAAAACTCGTAAGATTTCTGAACGGAATAATGTACATTGTATCATCACCACTCCACATAAGAACACGCATAAAATAATATACAATGATATAGAATCAATGAGAAAAGAGGCGCATCTTTGTCCACCTAAGAACATTTCAAACAGTTTAATGTCTTCCACAAGGGTCAACACTTCGTATTAAAATTTCGATTCTAGTTAAAGTTTTAACATTTTATAAGGTGTTGCATCGCATTGATATTTAATTATTCATTTATACATTTTGACCAATAAAAAATGTAAATATTGACTATTGAGTCTAAAATGGAGATAGATCATTGCTATGCAAACATTTCTCCTAAGAGATTTAAGGAAAAATATCATACTTTTTTAGATACTTATATTTAATTACTCTATGGCATTGGAGAATTATTGCGTTAAGACTTAAGTAGTATATGTTTACAACTAAAGCTCACAAAATTGTATTGATATATTTGCAAATATCTCAGAAACTGCTGCTTTTATAAAAATATATGTCAAATAAAAGTTTTTTATTTCTAATAGTCCTACAATTTTGCAATGATAAGTTGTTTAGTTTCTCCAATAGTTGTGGAGATACGGAAATTAACGCTTCTGTAATGTACCCTAAAAATCATTTTCATAGGAAAATGAAAATAACCAGTTTATTTATAATCTTAATCAACGCCTGGAAACGAATTTTAATCAAAATCGTTTGAGCAGATTTTGAGAAAACCAAATTTATCTCTTTTCGCCCTTCAGTAAACTACCCTTAATTTTAAGTTTTTATAGACACACAGACAGACGGCATTGCAAAGACTATTTTTTAGGGTTCGGGGGGTCATGAGACGTCGACATCCATCAACATTTAAGGTTAGTTTTTTTTACGGTCGCAATACTTAAACTTTCATGTACAAAAAGTAAAAAAAATTCATATAATTGCGTATAGATTGAAAGTTATTGATTTTATAAAAATATGTTTCGGGTAAAATATCTGTATTATAAATATATATACATATTTGTAATGCTAAGTAATTTCATATCTCAAATAGTTTCGGAGCTATTTAAAAAAATGTTAATTGACGCGTCAGACCGGAGCCCTTAAAGCCATTTTGCCGAAATATTGAGGGTAGCCATTTTGTTTGGAATATTTATTAATGTTTATAAATGAAATTTAATCAAAATCGTTGAAGCCGATTTTGAGAAAATCGACTTTTTCTCTTTTTGCCCTTCAGTAAACTACCCTTAATTTTAAGTTTTAATAGACACACAGACAGACGGCATTGCAAAGACTATTTTTTAGGGTTCGGGGGGTCATGAGACGTCGAAATCCATCAACATTTCAGGTTAGTTTTTTTTTACGATCGCAATACTTAAGCTTTAATGTTCAAAAAGCTAAAAATATATATATAATTTCGTATAGATTGAAAATTATTGATTTTATAAAAATATGTTTCGAATAAAATATTTGTATTATAAATATATATACATATTTGTAATGCTAAGTAATTTCATATCTCAAATAGTTTCGGAGCTATTTAAAAAAATGTTAATTGACGCGTCAGACCGGAGCCCTTAAAGCCATTTTGCCGAAATATTGAGGGTAGCCATTTTGTTTGGAATATTTATTAATGTTTATAAATGAAATTTAATCAAAATCGTTGGAGCCGATTTTGAGAAAATCGACTTTTTCTCTTTTTGCCCTTCAGTAAACTACCCTTAATTTTAAGTTTTAATAGACACACAGACAGACGGCATTGCAAAGACTATTTTTTAGGGTTCGGGGGGTCATGAGACGTCGAAATCCATCAACATTTCAGGTTAGTTTTTTTTTTACGATCGCAATACTTAAGCTTTAATGTTCAAAAAGCTAAAAATATATATATAATTTCGTATAGATTGAAAATTATTGATTTTATAAAAATATGTTTCGAATAAAATATTTGTATTATAAATAAATATACATATTTGTAATGCTAAGTAATTTCATATCTCAAATAGTTTCGGAGCTATTATAAAAAATGTTAATTTACGCATCAGACCGGAGCCCTTAAAGCGATTTTGCCGAGATATTGAGAGTAGCCATTTTGTTTGGAATATTTATTAATGTTCATAAATGAAATTTAATCAAAATCGTTAGAACCGATTTGGAGAAAATCGACTTTTTATCTTTTTTCCCTTCAGTAAACTACCCTTAATTTTAGGGGTAGATATCCAATTCCAAAAACCCCTCGGGGCAACCCTATGAAAACCCAAGATATCAAGTTTTAGCTCAATCGGTAAAATAGTTTAGGCTCTAGTTGGAGGTACAGACACACAGACAGACAGACGGAAATTCAAAAACCACTTTTTCTGATTCAGGAAGTCATGAAACGTCAAAATTCATCAAAATCTCGAGTTCGATTTTTTTGACGATCACCATACTTTCTCTACCTGTAAGATAGAGAGAAAGTAAAAATTATGATCAAGTGGTTAAATAATAGATTGTTCTATCAAATAGTAAATTAAACCTATATTCCTAAGATTGAAAGCTCAAAATTTACCTCATTACATTAATACTAAGTCTGTCACCTTACCTCAGTCAGTAACTTGTCTGCCTACTGAGTCAAGGGCCATGAGCTCGATTCCCGTCGTGGCCAAAAATGTATCATAGATAAAAATCTTGGTTTACACTTTCACATTACTAAATTGGAGGTCGAGGATTGAATGGTGTGCTTGTCCTAGTCTTAAGTTTTATTATAAGGCATATGAAACTATTGCAGGTCTAACAAGCTGGTAGTGGAAAAATATAAATGGCCTGAATTAAAAAAATATAGGATGGCCACAGGCTGGAAACACTAATGGATGTAAAAAAATTATATTTCTAACAAAATAGTATCTAATATTATTGATTCATTGAAATATTTTTATTTATTCGGTCTTGCAATAATCTTTGTTAATCCAATAGTTTGAATCCCGTTTACTTCATCGCTCAATTTAAATTACTTTACTCGTCTGACTTGTGCTTTTAGCAAAAGTTAAAAATACAATGTTTCTAAAACGATTTAAATTAATTAAGATTGTTTAAGAAATCAAAATTAATATGGATTGTACACATCTTTTAGCTTTAAAAATAGCAGTCTAATCTTGATTGATTACACTGTGACCTTATCTTATAGGCTATACCATACCAAACGAAGGGCATCATTTTGCTACAAGTCTTGTAAAAAATTATTTCTTACTTCAAAACTGCATTCCTAATCAAATTTTATTTGTATAGTGACGTCGTTTTTATATAAAAAATTGTATTCTAAATCTAAACGACCCATTTCAATGACTGAATGGTCTAAGGCGCTACTTGCACAGTAGACTAGACTTGCGATGATGAGGAGGTCAAGGTTCGAATCCAGGTGTACCGACGATTGTTTTTTCCAAAATTTATTTCCACTCTTCTTCCACACAAAAGTGGGTAAACCTCCTCTAAATATAGTCTTCTTAATCCTTAAAACCATAAGCATAATTAATGCGTAAGCGTATAACCTAAACGGATAGTAAAACACGATACTAAAACAGAATTAAAGGACCTTTTTTTTATGTGACTAGAAAAATTACTTGTTGGAATTCGTTGGAGATTAAATTCCTAAATAAAAATATATTTTCACTTTTGCATGGTAAAAAAAAATCCTTAAAAGAATACTTGACTTGGATTAGCTCAAGTAAGGCTAAATATTTTTTATTTATTTTTTTGAATTTCAATTAATAAAAGTTGTTTCAAATATTAATTATGGTAGGATTTTCGCACATTTATTAAGAGGGATACCTAAATGTAAAAGAAGATATAAACGTTGATTTGGGACCCTCAGATTAATAATTCTATTTACATAACAATTTGTTATAAAAGTTAAATTATCATTTTAATTTCTGTCACAAAGCCATTTATATATATTTTAACACGTTTGGAATACCTTTCGCGAATTTTCAATTTAATTTTAGTGAACAAACAATCTACATTTTTATTAATGATAGTATTATTATTTTAGCAGATTGGGTGAGAAGTTTTTAAATACAAATGGAAAGGGAATGAATAAATAGACAATGCTTATCAACAACATTAGTCAATAAAAATATATTTAAACTTTTGAAATTCAACAAAACACCGTACATATTAATTTCGAGGTTGCACTGTATTGATTTCCTAGATTAGGCTTGGAATAAAGTATATTTAAGTTCATTTTGGTTTGTTTTAGCGTGAAACTCCTCCCATTAGTGAAAAATAGTGCTCATTCAAATGTTGGTAAGGTTGTTGTTTTATTAAATATTGAAAGGTGTTTTTATAAAATAAAACAGGAGTCTGTTAAACTTGGTGGATCTACCAGATAATTTTTATCTTAAAATATAGTAATTTAAATTTATCTAGTATCTTTACTTGTGATTGGAACAGTTACCAATTAACTTTTCTCTCGTCTGAATAATTAATTTTTTGAGTCCCCGAGAAGTCGTTGTGGTATTTAAAGATAATGAAGAGGTTTTATCCGTATTGGCATTGTCTTAATACCAAAGGTATTGGTGACCATGAAGGAGAGAGATATTTTAGCCATGAGCTTACAGAGAGAAAAATTGCAGGGCACCCAAGTACCAAAACTTGAGTACTTAAAAATGGGCTATTTTACAAGTTGGACAATAATCTGTTGCTTCTTGAAACAAATCCAATATTTGGGATTTATCTTAAAAATTGCAGGAGTGTGAGATCTGTTTAAGTATACTTTCAGTCCCACACCACTCCCTTCTCATCTCGGGTAAGGGTACTCGTCTTAAATTGATATTTTACTTAGAAACATTTTCCCTTGAACCTAAATTTGTATACCTAACTTAGGTATACAATCCATGATATATGTAAATTGTTATGCTATTTTTTATTTAAAAGTATTTAAATCGTTATCGATATCTTGCAAAGAAAAATTTTGGTCCAAACAAAAATATAAATATAAGAGATTATTGAGACTACTTGCAAAACCACTTTGTATGCGATGGGAGAGGTGAACTCTGAAAAGCCCAAATTTAGATATAGTTTATAGAATATCTAAAGAATAAAGAGCAATCTACGACCACAAAAACTATCATCGTTCCCAGAACGACCAAACATGATTTTAAAATTAGTCCAATGTCAAAATTAAATCGTTTGTTTATTATTAATCTAACCTAATCCAACCTAAACTAATGTCTTACACATACACATATCACTAAAGCATTAGACTAGTTACTCGATTAAGTGGTCGCGTGGTCTAAAGCGCTACTATCGTAGTAGATTGGACTGCCAATGTCGGGGAGTTCGAGGTTCGAATCTTGTTCGAGTGTATTGAGGCTGGTTTTTACAAAATAGTTTGCTACTCTCCCTCCACGCAAATGCCAGTACAGTTCCTATAAATATAATCTTTCTAAACCATAGAACCATTAATATTTTAGTATAGAGGCGTATAATCCGAACGAGTAGCGAGACGCAGTGCTAAAATGTACAACTAGGTACGTAAAGGGAAAATGTCTCATAAAAATAATGTCACTTCCCAACAGGACACCTTTAAAACGGATAACATTATTTTGAGCATCCTCCAAGGTGAAAGTGTAGGGGAAGCAAGAAAAGATACCTAATTGTTTTTGTAATTTTTAAATCTAAACTTTATTTGTTAAAATAAATAAAATATTTATCCAGTATAAACATTGAATTTTTTTTCACATGGGGACCTCAATCAAATTGTTCTTGAATATATGCCAAGGGAGTTCTGGAATTAAATGACGTTTTCTCTTTATTTAAAAGGTTTATCATCTAATACAACAATGCTCATGAGTCATGACATATATTCAAGAACTGTTTAGGTCACCATGCTAAAAAAAATTAAACACTATGTTTCAACTGGAGAAATAATTAAATATATTCTGGCCAATAAATATTTTGATATGAAAGCTGCAAAAAACATTGATATCAACTAGCTTTTACTTCCACCACATCTTCAAGGTTTTCGTCAATGATAAATTTCCTACAAACCAGATCAAATCTCTGTAATCCTTCCTTATTTCCACCAAAACCTAAGTAACATTTACACCATCTGGTCTGACTACCCCATCTCCCCCCAAAACCCTGCGCCCATCAAGCTGGCAAGGTCGTCCACGAGTGAAATCCACCCAGGGTGGCTGCAAGGGGGTCCTGTGATTCACAAATCAGCCAGGGTGTACAGACCAAGGATGCTGTGAGTTGGAGTAATGAGATGACATCTCATTAGAGGGTGTACCCCCAATAGGAAGGATCTGGTGGGGGTGATGTGGGGTTGGGGGGGGGGGTAATGATGGTCAATGACAGGATAGAGGGAAGGAGGTAGGTTTGGTGGGTTTCGATAGGCATAAGGGGACTGGGGGTGAATGGGGGTTAGACCCAATCACCACCTCCTGTCACGTACAGGGTTCGTTGCTTGGAAAAACATGAAAAGGATAAAACTGTGTATTCCTGTTAATAACATTCCCAGAAACTAACAAATTGCTGTTATGTGTTTTCAAATGGCCCGACAATTTACAAAATATGGTAGCTTTAGTTCTATTAGATATTTTTAAAGAATATTTGTATTAATTGTTTTTACAAAATATGTTGTTTTCGTTTGATATTTTATACTCATATGTTTAATAATTGAGTAAGAAGATTTTCTCAATTTACTAACAGGTGGTTTTATTTTCATTCTAAATCTGAACACACCCTTAGTGAATTAAACATTAAAAACTAAGACGAAGATACAAAATAGATATTAATATAATATATACAATTCAATATAAATATAAACTATACCACTACATTTTATCGAGTGAAAATTAATACAAAAGTTATGCTAAATAAAAACTTAAAAATGTATCATTGCATGATTTAATTTTGTACAATAGTAATGTTAGTATTATCTCTAACCTACTCAAGAAATCTTAAAAGGGGTACATGGGAAGGAAGGGGGGTTTAATAATAGTTAATATTTACTGACTGGGAATTCCCACTATGAAGAGAAGGGAGTGAGAAACTAACTACTTCTATCAACTGAGACTAAGCATTACCCTTTCAGTACAAAAGTCCTCAACCTCTTCAAGGTCTGGATCGACTTACAAACTGATCAAAGTTCCCACGATCACCTTTCACCTTTTTTTCAAACACTCCCAACTTTCTTTTTTTTAATCAATCTTTCCTCAATACTCAAGTCCCACCTTTATAGAAAACATTCGAGAGTAAATAAAATATATATTTTCATATTAAACTATTAAATCTATCTTATAAAAATGCCTACTATAGTCAGCATAGAATTTACACTTTAGGCTTTAGGGGGCGGCAAATTTTGGATAGCATTATTTTCTATTAGAATTATGTTTAAAAATTATTGACTAACACTATCGAAATAGTTAAAGTTAAAGTAAGAACGACAATATTTATTTTTAAATAACTGTACTTTTCAATCGCTTTGTAACTGACGTCATTCTCCCCTTCTTCATAATAACTCAAGTTACTGTAGGGCATGTAATGTACTTGCCTGATTATCTTTCGTAGAAAGCATTTCTCAAATACTAACTTCTCATCCCCCCCCCCCTTCCCCAAAACCTCTTTCCGCCAAAACTTCACTACAGACCTTTTACCTTGACAAAAAGGTTTGGGGGGAGGGGGAGCGCATATTATAATAGTGCCTAGGGGCGCAAAAATGTTAGATCTGCCACTGACCATAGTTATTTTTGCCACACTCAAATCTTAGTTGAAAATACTTAATGTAAGTCGAGTTTAAGAAAATCAAATATTGACTTTAAATCATTTTGTAGTTTTCTTACACGATCGACTTAAAATTCCCGTGATATGGGCCTGTTTTCCGATCCCTGGTCTAGAGTCAGTCAGGCGTCCTAACCACTCTGCTAAACTTGCTGATATCATAATATTTGAAAGTTTAGTACTTAAAATATTAGGATTCAAGAATTATTTTTCAAAAAGTCTTGCAAAGTGGTATTTTCGATCGTAGAATGACTTAGGCCTATTGAAGACAGCTGCAATAATCAAGTCTTAAATGTCTTTGGGAGATTAAAAATATGGTTTACCTTTTTTTTTTACATGCAACATTACCATCTTTAGTTTGCTCCGTAATATTATATAGGATTTAGTGAATTAAGCTGCTGGTAAAACTTAATGGCATTAGATAAATCGTAATGATAATAATACAGCTTCATCGCTGCACATTTTTACTACCTGCAATGACAGGTTTTTTCATAATCTAAGTGTATAGGTTTTGAATGCCAGTCAGGCTTGAAAAAAATCTATGTTTGAAAAAATGGCTTCATTCATTTCACAAGGTGAGAAATTATAGTGAGATTCTTTTGTGAAAAAACTCTTGGAAAAATATAAAATATATTATTTAGGTCAGAATTAATTTTCTTATGTTTCTATATCATTAATATTATTTTATAGGTATTGAAATTATCTATCAAAAGTGAGACCTGAAGTTCCCTATTACTTTTATATTGACGCATATTTTAAAATGATTTTAGTGAGTTTGGTAAGTGTCAATAAAGTTTCTTCCTATATTTATGTGACTGAAGCTGCCGTTGACGCCATAATTAATAGAACAGGTTTACTTTTTGGAGATTGCTTATAAGTTCATGGAACAAGTCAAAGATTTATACCAATTACAGTAGAAATGTTACTAAAATTTAATTTATTGGCTAAATCAATTCAATACGAGAATATATTTAAATTAATTAGATTACTGACAGTAAGGGCTGGTCTCTTAAACTATTATATATTAATTTAATAATACTTCTAACGGAAAGATTAGTCATCAATACATCATATTTAATTTATTAGAATTGATCTAGTATATATCTATTCCACAAAAAAAACCTATCAAATGAGTTTTCTCTTAATATTTTCATTTTTACCTAATATATCTTAAGAACAATACACTATTTTTTAATTTACACTAATAAATAATATTTTGATTAAATCATATTTTAAAAAATAAATCTAGTTACTATTGAAAATGATAGTAAATTTATTTAAATATTGGAAAATTCAGATAGAATTATTAATTATAATTTATTCAATTGAATCAGTACATAAGTTGGATTAAATTTTTCATTCCTTTAATATTTTGAATGATTCCCAATCTTTTAATAATTTAATGAACTAAAATTATTATTAACCTACATAATGATTAAGCTACTGGTGCTTGTATTTACAATAATAGATATGTGGTTAAGTCTTTCATATTAAATACTATACATTTTCATCAAGACGTACTTGACCAGAACTTGACAATAACTTATCCTTGTTCCATTGCTCTATGACGAACTGGTACAAGATAATCAGGGCGGATGGCTTCCAGGAGCCTTTCCTAGGGGCTGGAATTGAGAGGGGAGGGGGGGAAAGACATTTAGGCCCACGGCACGATTTTTCTGTAGTGGTGGTAACGGGAGGAGATGAAGGTTCCAGCAAGGTGAACATTTATTGGTTGAATATAACTTTGATTCGTCAAAGGTGTGCTTTGACGGGCAAGAAATATGTTTTATCTAATTCGGCACGAGTCCTTCATATGATGGTTGATAGTTATTTGGATGGTTGGTTGTTTGTAGGCTAGTATGTAAATATAATCTCGTTCTTTTACATAACACATTTTACATAAGAGAGACGTGTGTTTGACATAAGAGATTTGTGCAAAAGAGAAGAGAGGTGTGCATAAGAGAGGTATTCATAAGAGAGGTGTTAATAAGAGAGGTGTTAATAAGAGAGGTGTTAATAAGAGAGGTGTTAATAAGAGAGGTGTTAATAAGAGAGGTGTTCATAAGAGAGGTGTTCATAAGAAAGGTGTTCATAAGAGGGGTATTCATAAGAGAGGTGTTCATAAGAGAGGTGTTCATAAGAAAGGTGTTCATAAGAGGGGTGTTCATAAGAGGGGTGTTCATAAGAGGAGTGTTCATAAGAGAGGTGTTCATAAGAGAGGTGTTCATAAGATGGGTGTTCATAAGAGATGTGTTCATAAGCTAGGTGTTCATAAGAGAGGTGTTCATAAGAGAGGTGTTCATAAGATAGGTGTTCATAAGAGAGGTGTTCATAAGAGAGGTCTTCATAAGAAAGGTGTTCACAAGAGAGGTGTTCACAAGAGAGGTATTCATAAGAGGGGTGTGCATAAGAGAGGTGTTAATAAGAGAGGTGTTCATAAGAAAGGTGTTCATAAGAAAGGTGTTCATAAGAGGGGTGTTCATAAGAGGGGTGTTCATAAGAGAGGTGTTCATAAGAAAGGTGTTCATAAGATGGGTGTTCATAAGATGGGTGTTCATAAGAGGGGTGTTCATAAGAGGGGTGTTCATAAGAGGGGTGTTCATAAGAGGGGTGTTCATAAGAAAGGTGTTCATAAGAGAGGTGTGCATAAGAGAGGTGTGCATAAGAGAGGTGTTCATAAGAGAGGTATGTATACGAGAGATGTGTGTTTGACATTTATGTAAATATAATCTCGTTATGAAAATGATTTACCACTTTATCAATTATTGCACGAGAAGCACTCGACTTTCCAGGCCTTGTAATATTAATTATTACCTTTATGAATTCAATTGAAGGGGCGTATAGCAGAAATGTGATGTTTGTGTCTTTAAACCATTCCGTTCTGTGAATTGTGTTCATTATTTGAAAATTGAATCTGAAAAATGCATTTAAAAAACGGTTCCAGAGTCAATTATTTTATCATTAATGCAATTTTTTTTAAAGACATTGATAAGCATGAAAAATGTAACTATTTATTTATTTAGTTGAGGTATTTAACGTGCACGTTCTGAACCTAATGATTATAACAGCGCACGGGAACGTTATTTTTACATACCTCTCAGAGTTCTTTAACATAACAAATTTGACATAAGAGAGACGGTTTTTCCACTTCAAAGGAATTTGTGCTACGGTTCTTTGTAGCTCAAGAAAAATCCATCGACTCTAGCTGTGTTTGAACCCGTGAACATTGGTCCCGGAGGCGTTCACTTTACCACAAGAACACTGAGGTCAACAGCATTGAAATTATTTGGTATCTAATATTAAATACTCCAACTTTAGACAAAGATCCATTTGAACCATTCAAAATAAACAATCGGTGCCAGTATTTCACAAACACACACACACACAAAATCGTAAAACATTAAATGTAACAAGAGTTGTCTACGAAAGGAGAGATGAACATTAAAGGGGACTTGAGGAGGGTAAGAGGGGACATCATGTAGAGAGAACGCAATCACTTATCATACCATACGAGGCGTACCAAAATAATGGTAGTGCATCTTATGAACCGACGGGGCGCCGCTCTGCTCAAATCTTCAAGAGGAAGGAAATAGAGGGTGTTTTTGGTTGGCCACGAGAGGAAGCATTGGAAGGAGAGTGGGCGAGTGGAAAAAAAAAAAAAAAGAGAGAAGGGACGAGGTTGTTGTCGACGTGAAAGGGTCGTTACCGAAGACGAAGACAAAAGGGAGTCCAGTCATCTAGGGATGCCACAAGTTAGTGTTTTTGAGGAAGGGTGAAGTACCTCCCTCCTTCCCCTTCTCATGAATATCATTGAGGAGGGTGCATTTGTTTTAATGTCAACGGGGATTGTGAAACAAACTGGAATTACATGGTTATAGGGGTTCTTAACCATAAATCAGTTTTTTTTTCATATAATGGTTTCCTAGAATTTGGAGAAGGGTCGGTTTATGATTCCTGAAATAATTTTATTGAGCTGAAGCAAAAAATTTGATAATATAATCGTTATATTTTTAGATTATTTTGAAATAAAATAGCTCTTCTAAAATTTAAAATATCCCAAGCTTATTATATTAGACTTAGTATATGATAGAAATTTGAGTATTACATTTTTATCCTTGAATATTATAGATTGGATTTTTTCTCTTTTTTTAAATATTTTAAATCTTCAGAAGTAAGCTGCTTATAAATAGAAACATTGTCTTTATATCTCTAATTTATGAAACATTAAAGAAAAATAAATCAAATTGGTTTAATCTATAAGTTAACTTTGTTAATTTGAATTAGTTTCACTTGGCCATGATAATCGAACCCGTGTCCTTTGGCTTAGCGTGCCAATGTTCTACTAGGTAGCTATTCAGGATTTGTCCTGTGCCGAAGGTAATTTTTCTCTCATAAATTAAGCCTGAATCTGTTATGGACGTGTGAAAATTTTCAGCTCTATACAAGCGAATTGAGATGCCGAGCTATCAGATACTACAGTTGTCTGCAACTCAGTAGGGATGTTATGCTGCCAAGCCCTCCCGAGTCGCAGATGGCTGTAGTATATGATAGCTCGCGATACTATCAGTTGCTCATACGTAGCTTACGATTCTCACACGTACAGGTACATCACAAACTCAGCCTTGAATGAATGATGACCCTCAACACGGGATAAATCCTAGATAACTCAGTGGCAGAGCATTAACGCGTTAAGTCCAAGGTCTCGGTTTGTATTACCATGCCCATGTTTAATTTATCAACTAATTTAAACTTATGAAATGTGGTCCCTTCCATACGGACATTCCAGTAATTGCAATTATTTGCAGACTATGTGTTTATATTCATTATATTATTTTGTGTAGTCCGAATAGAACCTTATAAACCAAGTTAATATAAGAACAACGTACTACTCTCGTTTAGTCTCCTCTATAGAAATTGTAACGTCCCTGTTGGAAATTATTGATTAATATTGAGTCCAGCTCTAAATTAGCCTGGTGTAGTATTTGACCGTACAATTCAGAATATACAAAACCATAATTTTACCGGTTTTTATTTATGAGTGCGAAACACGGCCTTTTATCTTAAAACGACAAAAATAAATTTAGGGTGTTTGAAAATAAAGTGCTTAGGAAGTTATTTGGTCCAAAAAGGGATGAATATATTGGGGAGTTGAGGAGGCTACACAATGATGAGCTATATACCCTGTACTCACAACCAGACATTGTTAGGTTAATAAGATCTAGAAGGTTACGGTGGGCAGGTCATGCAGAGCGAATGGGTGTATCTAGAACCGCGTTCAAGGTATTTAATGGCAAACCCAATTGAAAAAGACCACTGGAAAGACCCAGACGCAGATGGGAGGATAACATTTTGAAATATTTGAGAGAGATAGGATGTAATAAGATAGACTGGAAAAAATTATCTCGAGATAGGAACAGGTGGCGTACTTTTGTGAGTTCAGTAGTTAACCTTCGAGTTCCTAATGCCGTAGAGTATAAGTAAGTAAGTAAGTAAGTAAGTAATTAAGTAAGTTTGTAAGTAAGTAGAATTTTACCAACAAATATCTCAAATAAAAAAAGTTAATATTTAATTCTGCCTTACATTTTTATTTTTTCTACTTACAGGGACCACTGCAGACGCTATTCGAAGACTTAAATAAGCAAATACAAATTTTCTATCGTCCAATATCGACCTATGATATCACCCCGAATTTCGCTTATTTCATGATAAAGATTCTGGAACTACACATAATTCGTTTGGCACGTCGAATTAAGTCACTAAATACTTAATCCCAACTCTATGATATGACATAATGAGTTTACAATTAATCTACAGTCATTTACTTAACCTCAGTTCTCACAACAATTGTTGAGCAATTTACATACACATACAAAAAAAAAATTGAGGAAATACTCGCTATTGATGAGAATCACCACCGCGTTCTTCAACCGCCAGACTCTTACTTTATCAACATCTTCCAAATGACAGTTCCTGAATAGTTTTCACACTACAACTTGTACCCTGCACCAAATCTTAACACTCCGATATATATGAATAATTATATATATACATCTGTATGATTTTATATATATAGATATATATAAATTTAATTGTGATACCTCACATCTAAAAAATTATCAACTCAATACTTTACATTAAACTTATTTCATGCTATGTAAATATAACTAGTAACTTAAATGTTAACTTACTAACTAAATAATTATAAAAAATCAATGTTTAACCTTGAATATCTGGCGAAAGGAAAGTTAAAAACTTTCAGTGGCTCACTGACCTTCAGATTTATCTGATTGCCAAACCCTTCCTTCACCTCTGACAAGACGTGTATTAATTACAACTTGTGAATGTGTGGAATGCCAGACCTCCATCGTGGTTCAGATTAAACTGTAGGTCCTACATTTCATCTCACAATCACCCTACCATCACACATTAGCGTAAGTGCGTACAACCCGAACGGTTAGTAGGACGCGGATCTAATAATAATAATCTAATAATCACTTACCTTATTTGTTGTTCTAGTTAAATTTGTTGTAGTAAACAATAATGCCATCAAACCAAATAACACAATGAATGTGATATGGTTGGAAAGGAACGCAAATTAAGATCCATATTTTTTTCAGTTTTTGTTTTTGATGAAACAACTTTTTTGGGCAAATAAAATCAAATATTGCTTCAGCAAAAAAAATTGAGTTTACTTTTACACACAATGCCAGGTAATTATTTCAATTGTTCTTGAATTGTGATTGCGTATTGCGAACTGTTCTTGTTATTGTGATTGCGTAATTTGGCCAATACTTTTTCTCTTAGTTCAAAAGTTATCTGGTCAACTGCCACGGTGCGCATGACAAATATTTAAGAACTGTAGAGATTGCTTGCTTAAAGTAGAAAATTAAACTAAATGTATCTACTTAAGGGATATATTATTTGTTTTGCAATAAATGTTTCTTGTACAAAAAACACAAAAATAGGGATATTAAATAGTTTTTACTTCCATCTCACCTTAAACACATATTTTATTACTCAAGTATTCCAAGTTTAAATATTCTAAACAGATTGCTGAGTCATCATCACACGATGCTATTTTGGGAAGTGCATTACATCCTAGCTCTTGACATAGGTAAGCACTTTAAGCCATATCAGGCTATTATTACACTTAGACGCCAATGTATGAAATAGAACTAGAGGGAAGAATATTAGAAGTCCATCCTTTGAAGCCTCTAATTTACCTGCTGATAACATTTCTCCTAATTCACTCAGGGCCGGCCTAAAGGGCAGCCAGCAGTGTCACGGCCCGGGCTGCCAAAATTCTTAAAAAAATTACGAGCTAAAATATTATTTTAATAGCATTTACTAACGTAGTTGTCTGTCGCAGGAAACACGCGAAATACATTAGCACATTACAGGTAATAGAAGACGTCTCTACACATAGAGACGCACAAAAAGTGCATGTTTGATTATGCGCGCTACGCATTTTTATGTACATCAACCCAACTGGCATTCTCTGCCAACATGTGTGCTCATGTCGATGGTTATTCCGCTGTGCTTGTTGTTATCAATTTACATTTTCTCTGAAGATAACCGTCTTTTCAGTTAAATTGTTACTAAATTTGTCACCTATTCATGTAGATATATTACATTGAATTCACATTGTGTCGTTTTATCTATTAGTTTTGATTTTAAGCTGAACGGTTTTCAGTGTATTAAAGAGCTGAACATCAATTTAAAATTATGTTTTGAATTTAGATCGCGCAAGTACTCAACTAATTGTACTTGGTGTCCGTAAGTTTTCCCTTATTAATCTTTCTTTTATTTTGAAAGGAAATTTTAACAAAGTTTTCACTTGTTGCTAATATATTACGTTGAAGTATTGTGTGATCCATTAGTTTCATACTATTTTTTTTTTTGAGAAGTGAAACGCATATTATATCTAACAAACAGTGCCTGTTAAATGTATTATACTTTTAGGTGGTTAAGTTTAGGCTATCTAATAAAAAAATTCAATTTATCTAATTGATATTCATATGTGATTATTCAAAATATTTTAAAAACTACATAAACTATATTTAAACTTTCCGTAACGACAGTAATATTTTTTGCATGCAGTTAGATAATTATGAGTGCTAGATAATAACACGGCGATTTCTTGTTGAGTAAAATATTTTTTATAATCTGAAAATTGTAAAATGACACCTGGATACGGGAAACGAACCCTGGATAGCTTAGTGGTTAGAGCATTGGCATACTAAGCCAAAGGTCCCGTATTCGATTCCCGTGTCCAGGAGTCATTTTTCAATTTTCGTATTATGATATTTAGATGGAGTAAATCCTCATTAAAAGAGTATATAATAGCTTTGGCTATTTGATTCTTAAAATATTTTTGCCTAGTAGTCTAGCAGCTATCATAGTCTAAAAAACGTCAAATTGGAATCCAAGAAATTTATATGAGACTATATTCAAAAGGTATATATTATATATTTAACGTATCCACGTGGCTTCCATTTAAACTTTATTCAACAAATTGATATGATCACACTAAATTTGCATAAGACCATATACATTTCATCAGATTTTATACAAATTTTGCAATTATTTTTTCAGTTTATACTGTAAAAATGTGCTGTGTAATGTTTGTGAACTATTAAGATATGTTTTGTATAAACAAATATAATATAATTATTAGATCTCTCCGATTTCATTCAAACTTTTGTTAAAAGCAAAGCAAGATGTGATAAATTTAAGATAAGGTCAAGTAATAACTTCTGTAAATCGAAATTTTATCATGAAAAACTATTTATTGGTTAAGTTGTCAATTCGTTGTAACACTGACAATACAATATATGAATTAAAAATATATTTACAAAATTTTGATACTGATTGCTATTGGGTGAGGTGGGGGTTAAGAGCGAGGCAGGGGCGCACATTTTTCGGTATTGCCAGGGTTGCATGGACGTCTTGCACCAGCCCAAGATTTCCACTGAAGAGAATAAACACTCACTCTAGTATTTGCATCTGGACAAAATTATCTAATATTCAAAATTACCTTTTTCTTGCTTCCTATTTTATATATACATATTCTTCTACGAACCTTTTAATCCACATCTTGGCAGGACGATTCCTAAAAAAAATTTCGTAGATAGTCAAATAGCTTGAGCTGTGTGATAATGTTTTAAACATGTTTGCAAAAAAATCTTGATAAAAAGATAGTTTTGTGATAGTGTAAAACTATTTTTGTAAATACTTAAGAATTCATTGACATAGAACAACATCTAACACAACAGTTATCAATTTTCATGACTTGATAAACTAATAGATCTATACTTAAATTATAGATTTATTTAGGCATTGCCAAGAATCTAACCAGAGAACTCATAAACTTGTTGTTGACCTCCTTGCCTTCCAGTTTCTAGTTTGAACGTCCTTGATAATGCACAAAAGAAAATTATAGCACCTTCTACAACATATAATGTAAAATGAACTAATTTAATCCATTCTACTTCTTACATTCTATCACCATTACCGCTACCTGGTGCAACATTAATATAATGTATTGGTGGTTGGTACTGTGGCGACAAGTAATAGCTTTACTTGTTGATGAAGGGAGGAAAGTGGGTGAAAAGGGGAAGGCAACAACAACAACAACAACAACAAAGAACTGGATATTTGCAGAGAGTGGTTTCATATTCATAAAGCACTGAACGCTGCAGGGTGCAAGGAACAAACAGCTGCATACATTCAAACACTACATTGCATGGAAGGTGTTATTCCAACACCTGTAAAGCATTCATTAACAGAGCAACAAATGACTATCTCCACAATTTCATAGCTGAGGACGTGAGTTTGTAATTATTGTCTTTGTTTTGAGTATTAATATTTTGTTTGATTGTGTGTTTTCACCCCGTCTGACTACCGTCCCACAGATTTACAACATTGGGATAAGGATGAGTAAAGTTGAAACTAGACGGATTTTACCAACATTTGTTTAAATAAGTTACTGAGATTAAAATAACCTCAGTGCACCCAATTGGGATTCAAATCCTCAGCTCCTAAAATTAGAATAGATTATATATACACTTTAACCCACTTGTTTACGGATACGTGTATTAGTGGTAGTGGTAGTAGTAAAATGAGTATTTAATTTGTACTTTCTAAACCAAACCAACTGTTTACATTGAACCTATACCAAATATCAGGAAAACAAAAACGTTAATCCAGTATTTTCTATTTGGCTGAGTGTAACGAGGTGCTTTTTCCAAAATTGTTTCCCAATTTCTCTACAAACAGATTCTGGTAAGCACACTTTCTAAAAAAAATATATTTGTGTTCAAATTTCCCAAAACAAAATATGTGGATAGTCTGGACAAGCTATCCCAACATTTGACTTAAAAATAAACTTATCTCAATCTCCCGACCATCAATCCATCACTGTGAACGGGGAAGTCATAATTTCCCCAAATGATATATTTTTTAGCTTAGCTTACCCGAGAACTTCCAAGCAACAAGAACTAATCACTATCAAAATGTTATAAGAATATGGGAGAGGGGAGGGAACACTTTTTTCAAATGAGGGCACTACTATTGTGCCATAACAGCCCACAGCGAACTTAAAGAGAAAACGTACAACAGAAAATTCTGGCCCCCCAAAAAAAATGTGTTCAATGTTTCTTAAGTACAACCTACCACAGTAATAAAAGGTTTGATTAAAAGACCGTCTCATATAAGTTTAGATTGACGTGATAGAATAAATATGGAAATATGTTCTTGATCTTTTAAAAAAATATGAAATATAGGAGTAGGTTTTAGTGTCACTGTTTGTCGGTGTTTTATAAAGTTATTTTTCCGACAATGCAAGAGAATATGCTTTAAAAACACAATATTCAAAGGTAAAAAATATTGTGACCAGTAAAATCACAGCCCCTTGCAAGACTATACTGCCAAAATTGTTAGATATATCTCTTTATCGATTAATTAGTTCATTTATATCATCTCAAGAATATACATATTTTGTTCCTGTTTCGTCCCATTCTTAAATATGTGCTGTTGTTAGACGCCGATCTCACAGCAGATTAACCAGGAAACTACTCTTGTGCTAGACTGAACTGTTGAAGACTGGGAGATCAGGTTTCAAATTCTGGTTGGGTCTACTGAGGGTGTTTTTTCATAAATGGTTTCCCATTCTAGCCCCACTCGAATGCGGTTAGATTTATTCTAAAATACTTTCTTTCTCATCCCTACCCCATTAGAGTAGGCCTAATTATCATATTATATGCGTATAACCTGAACAGGTAGTTTTAAATAATGTATCACAAAGTGGGGACTTATGGTGGACCAATGAGGGAAACGGATAATTTTTTTTTTTTTTGTCGTTTTGAAAAAGCTCGAGGTCTTGAAAGATTTTGACTGTGACCTATAGATAGTAAAATTATTAGAATTTGAATTTGAATTTGAATTTTACATATTCATCATGCGATATCTAAGCACAGGACTATACCACTACAACATCTAAAAATAGCTCAAAATGGGGTATAATACAAAGCATTATTATCCAACACAGTCGTTAGGTATCGAGAGGTACAAGCAATTAAACCTACCGTTGACGGGGAAGTCGTGGTTTTAATTTTTGTTTGGTGCACTTGGAAGTGGCTTTATAAACGTGGTTTTATCTTCTACCTTCCCAGCTAGTGTGTGTGCATTTATTCTGAGACCTTATTATGTTACAAATAGATTCTTGTGCATCTCTTGGGTTCAAACCAAGCTACCCCATCTCATGATTTTACTGGTAAACATGATCAAATAAATGCTTCTACACGAAAGTCTTGATATGTTGATTAAAACCTGTATGATAGCAACCTCGACTAATTTATTTATTTTTAAATAACTGAATGTCTTAATAAAACTAATTTCAAGATATAGTTTTGTATCCTAATATAAATGGAATATAACCATTAAATTAGTTTTGAAATAGAAACGTTAAACATTATGGCCATGCAGTCCATTGTAGCTTCGGTTGTACAACAAATTAAATAAAATATAATAAAATAAAATAATAATAAAATAAAATATAACCAATATGCCTTACTAAATTTTAATATTTTAAACAGTTAATATTTTTTAATGTGAGCTTGTAATAACTTAAATGTAGAACAAATATGTATAAAAAATTTTTACTTTCTCTCGACATCTCAGAGAGAAGGTACTATTATCGTCAAAAAAATGTAACTAAATATTTTGATAGTGTAGACGTTTCACAACCCCTGAAACCAAAAAAAGTTTTTTCATATTACTGTCTATGTGTCCCTCGGGCTAGAGCTGAACCTATTATACCGATTATGCTGAAACTTGGTATCTGGTGTTTTCATAAGGTCCCCCAAGGAGTTTTGGAACTAGATATTATTCTCTAAAACTAAGCGTAGTTAAGTGTAGGGCAAAAAGAGAAAATCGATTTTCTCGAAATTTTCTCTAAAGATTTGGTTAAATTTTCTATCTGGAAGTTTTTATCATAATAAACCAGATGACAATTTTCAATTTTTTTGGAAAATGTCTTTGAGGATACTTTACATATGTGAAGTTTTTCAATTTTTATAATTTCTCCGCAACTATTTGAGTTACTCAATACACTTATCAATTATCATTGTAAAATTTGTAGTACTATTAAAGATAAAAATACTTTATTTGAAATATATTTTTACATAACCAATAATTTCTGAGCTATAAGCAAACATATATACTTTTTACTTGAGGTCTTAGAAAAAGGGAATTTGATTCTTATACTCTTTGGTAGATAAAGATGTTTCTCTTTTCTCAATTTTTCTGTATAATTGCTCTTAGTGTTTAATACCATACAGTCAGTAATTGACAGTGTATATTATTTCATTTATGAGATTTAGCACAGTGTTTATACGGCAATGTATAGCCCTATAATTTCATTTCACGATTCTTACAAGTTTTCAGTAAATGTCTATTTCAATATAAAAGAGGGAGAAAGTGTGTGATGCAGCGTACCATTATTATTATTATTTTCCAATTTAATCCTCTATACTATTTACAGCCTTTCTAGAATACATTTTTTAAAGGTTCCTACTTCTATTTTCTTGAATTTAATTTTAAAATTGTCTTTACACATGAAGAGATTACATCTTCAGGATATAATTATATCTAACTTGTAAGATATTTAAGTTATATTTAATTATCTTTATCGAACATTTATTATCAAAAAATTATATTTTTGCTATTGTGTCAATTACTATCAGAACTTAAGGATTACCAAAAGCATGTGACAATATATTATATCAGTCAGACATATAATAGGTTAGGGAGGTTAAAATGAATTGGTGTACAAATTAAATTAAATTAATGTCTGCACACCAGAAAGATTTATTTGTTAAATTCTCATCATAGGGTTTATAATTCCAACATTGTCCAGATTGTTGCCAATAGTTTCAAAATATCTATTTCAAGCACCCCGTCCAAATGTGGAAGTCATGTAACGTGTCAAAGTGCCCATAAACTATTTAATTGACAAGAGCTGTGACCCCATCATCTTCAAGAACGATAAAAACTAGTTGGATGACCATTAATTGACAACTTTAACAATCTCTCCCACTTCGGGTACATTCTATACCCTCGGGAAGAACTCTTTGTGTAGTTTAAAATATAAAACCATATAAGTTTATATAATACCCATTAAAATAATTCATCCTTGTTAGTGTTAAGAGACGCAAGATAAAATCAAATATATTTTAATAAGGTTAATCTATTGTATAATATCATCAAAAGAGGAACATAAATATCTGTTGTTAGTTAATAACGTCACACCATTGCATTAAAATACACATGTGAGACTAGCTCCTTCTGGGTCGCGGCTTGTTTCGGGTGTAGTTGCAATGCTAGTTGATGCTATGGATTTATATATATATATATATATATATATATATATATATAATTTGATTTTAATGACTATAGGAAGGTGTAAAATTCAACTAGAAAAGTAAGTGGCTAAAATGATCGGATCTGTTAAGTTACTGCTTAGGTTCCTTTGGATCACCTAACTTGACATTAGTTGGCCTAAGGGATCTTTGGGTATAGTGCTCGCCTCATGACCCAATATTCGTGGGTTCAAGCTCAGCTGGGGTCAACTGATTTTTCTTTGGTGATCCGTATCACAAGTTCTTTCTTTCCATCGGTCACATATCGGTTGAGGCATTTAAAAGAACCCTGGAAGTTATGTTAAAATATCTTTACCAGAAAATTGGTAGGCCCTTTTGCTCTTGATCATAGACATTATTGTGTGCTGATATAATCAGTCGATTTAGAAAGTACACGTTAAATACCTCTAATTAAAAAATAAACTTGACAGTTGCTTGCTGACTTTGTTTACTTTTGCAATCTCTTGTGTTTAGGCAAATTTCTATTCTAACAAAAGTTCAAAAATATCCTCTGGACTGGTTGATTCTCTTTTGAAACACCTCAGATGCATTCTTATACTCATTATACAAACTATTATAATCATTAAAACAAACATCGGGGGGCACGTGTCACGCTGATTTGGTTTGGTTTGTGGACAATGAGGTTGGGATTCAAACTCCGACAGAGTGTACCTGGTATGATCTTTCCTAAGCGGTTTTCCCCTTCTCATTCCAAGCAACTAAAGGTATGTACGTTCCTCTAAATTATATCTACCCCACAAGTGTATTAAAGGCGGAAAGCCCGGACGGTTTATAAGATTCATTGAAATAATAATTAAAAAGTTAGGATTTGAATGCTTGTGTGTTTTTAAAGGGTCGCAATGTTCTCAACATACAAAAAAAAAAATTAAAAAAATGGGGTCACACCTTGCAAAAGTTTGGAAACCACTGCTCTAACGAAAAGATCTAGAAAAATTCAATACCATCGGGACTAGATCCAAAGTAAAATTATAAGTTTGTTGATCTTTGTCCGGAAAAAAACATCAAAACCATTTATTTTCATTTATCAAGGATTAGACCTTTAAATACATAGTTTAAATCAAGGGATTCGAACTCAGCATAACTTTTTTGGTCAGATAAGAGATAAATATACAATAGAGGAACATAAAGAATGGGGGGGGGGGCGAGTATAGATAAGAAATAACAAAATTAAGAGTAAAAAGGAAGGGAGAGAGAGGGATAGGGGTTGGGTGGGCAGCGATGGAGCGAGAAGAATAGTTTTTCTCCAAGCCACGAGATTCAGTGTTGGGTACTGGAAGGGAAAAGGGGGGGGGGGGGTAGAATCAGGGGATGTGATATTTCCTGCTCCAGTGAGCCTGAACACAGTAACCAGCTTCATCATCACCACCTCACTCAGTCATCAGAGGCATTCCC
Source organism: Timema podura (assembly GCA_033556935.1). NCBI lineage: Eukaryota > Metazoa > Arthropoda > Insecta > Phasmatodea > Timematidae > Timema > Timema podura. The sequence goes on along the minus strand of JAVRXN010000011.1, from coordinate 45,642,138 downwards.
CTGAAGGGGAGGGGAGAAGAAGGAACTTTCTCTACTCTTCCACAATCCTCCCTTATTCTTTTTCTTCACTCCCAATCTGTATCACTTTTTTAATACTCTTTTATTTCTATCTCCATACTTGTGTGCCCGTTTAATTCTCATCTTCTCTTTATTGTCACTGTTTATTCGTCTCTTTTCCTAGTTTCCCATGACTAGGTATATCTCACATTCTCATTTGTCTCACCTCATATATTATTTTTCTCTTCCTTCCTTTTATCAATATATTTCGCTTATTGTTAATCTTTTTTGACCTCTTTTTATGTATTTAATTCTCTCTCAATATATTCTTTCCCTATAGATTATTTGCTAAATTGGATTTCCTTTCCTTTATACCAATCTCTTTCAATCTCCGCGTGTGCATGCAGTTTGGTCTTTCTTTCCGAGGGACTTGCGAGGAAATTGTCTGTTTGACGCATGCGCGCATTATTTCTTTTTTTTTAAATCTATTTCTTCCTTCAATATGACACCACGAACTAATGTGAAATTTTTATTTACAAGCCGCAAAAGCACACATGTGCCAGTTATAGTATAAATTCATAAGATTCTATTATTGTGTGATACCCATAAGTAAATGAATTTTTATGAATAAAATGTTTTAAAATGGATAATATTATTTGACTATCCATAATATTCTATAAGTTTTTTTACAAATTTAAAATTTTTTAAGATAAATACCAGTCTTTCTTAAAATGCTCGATACCCAAAATAAGTAAAATTATATATTAAAATTACCATTATAATAAAGTAGTTTTTTTGAATTGTAAATTTACTTTTAAAACAGCATGATTAGATTAGCTTTCCAAGTGCTTATCCGATAAAAAAATATTAAAAAATATCGATACTTTTACATACATAACTGGAACTATTTGGGTCTGTATTTAGACCATTAGGCTACCTAGTACCTTATTAATACAAATTTTCTAAACCTTACCCTTTACACCCTTTCAGCCAATCCCATAAATTAGAGCCAAAGTTTATTTGAAGTGGCTGGACATTATATGAAACAAAGTGCGACAATGATCACGACCATAGCTGAGGCAAATATGATAGCTAGAGCTATAATAACGCAGAGACCTATGAGCCTACCCAGGTTAAGTTGACATAAACCGTTATTCAAGCACATATAGTTGATGACACACGCGATCTTACGTATAAAAGAGATTTTGAGGATTTGCAGCTACCAGTCCTTTGAAATTGATAGGAAGGACCTCCCAATGACACCCTATTCATGATACCCTGCGAGGGTTAGATCACAGCCAATTAACAGCGCTGATAACAGAAAGGTCGTGCGCGCTATTTCCAAGACTACTGGTCGGATTGTCATAAGAAGAATTTTTTATAACAGGGGTGCAGAAACTTGCCCACTGGCCACATGGAGACCACAAAGCTATTTCTCACGACCTACCAGTATCTTACATATTAATACATTTAATAAAAAAAGTACCACTGATTATAAAAGCTCAAATGTAAATAATATGGTTTCTAGAAATGATTTTATGCATGGGAAACTATTTTATTAATCCTAATGTTTAATATGTATCATGAATCAAGATTTATCCATTGTAGTACATCATAAATCGTGAATTAAAACTTATAGTAATACATAACAGAGGTATGCATGTGTACATTTTTCTGATCAGTTGTGTTGGTAGCCATCAGTAAAACTAATTGATATTTTATAGACTCTTACTTCTTAAAGTTTTCAGTAACCTACGTCACTAGATAGGCCAAATATATTTATTTGCCAGCAGAAAAATAACATTCTCTATTTGTGTTTAAGAGATTTAAAAAAAATGTCTAACCTCGACAATAATATATCTAAGATATTTTTGTTTAATAGTTGGCCTTTCTTTACTTTCAAGACCAAAGCCATTCACGACTTATTCTAAGGGTTGGGTATTGGGAGGGTCACTTTGAAGAAATGCATCATAATTATCGTGGAGAGGTGTTGGGGGAATCAAAATTTTAATTCCACCTTCAATACATTCGGCCAAGAATTGAGACGACTTAAACCTCACTGTAAATAAAGTATATTACGAGCTTGAACTCCATTGTAGTTGTTTGAATCTTTTACTAAAAGCCTCCATATAACATTAATAAAAGATACAAAACAAATGGCTTGGCGTATGAATATGTATGAGTGTATATAGTTTTAAACCGTCAAAGAAGACAGGACTAAAAATCAAAATATTTAATGTAGTTTAAATTTCTGTTTTAAGATTAGACACACAGAATTTTGAAGAACCCGCCTCGGTGGCGTAGTTGGCTAACGCGCAAGTCGTGTTGAGCTCGTCCGCCGAGGACGGGGAGATCGAGGTTCGAATCTTGGTCGGGTGAACTGGGGGGGGTGTGTGTGTGTTTCTAAATGGTTTTCCACTCTCCCTCCACGCAAATGCGGGTTCACTTCCTCTAAATTCAACCCTCCCAATTCCTAATCCATTAGCGTAATTAGTACTTAGGCGTATAACCCGAACGGTTAGTAAGACGCGGTGCTAAATATTATTATATCTAATTGAAGAGCTTGATTGGATAAACTGATTAGATTAAGGGAATTAAAATATTAGACAAGGTAGTGCTTATGTACATATAAGTGTTAGATGGGACTTTAAATGGGTCTAAAATACCGACACTAATTCTATTAGCTGATTCAATTTTGGAGCTAGAATAGCTTGCTCCTGGAACCACGAAAGAGGCTTGTAAAATGGACTAATTCCTGGATACCCTAGAGTGCTCTGCGAGGATTCCATTTCCAAGTTTCAGCACTATATTGATAGTCTAGTTTTTGACTTCGAACAGGTGGATGGGCATGTAGGTTGAAAGAGAAAATTTAACGTCTGAGCATAAGTAAGGTATTTTCAGGCAGGCATTGACCTCATCAAATATTGTGACTCTTGGAATAACTGGTAAATTTTTTTCGGAAGTTCCCTAAGGAAAATACGGTGACGCCTCATATGAGCAAATAGTCGCTTCTGAGATCTATCAGAGCTAAATATATATATCTCTTTAATTAAGTTCTTATACGACATTGTACTCTCACTCCATAATATAAGATTTAATTTTTGCAATAATTTTGATGTGAAACTTTGATTTGACGTGTTTTACATGGTGATTAAGTCGTTAATACAAAGGTAATTTTAATATTACATTTGCTATTCTTCTTTCTTATAGCAATTAACGACTAGAACCGATGTAGCCTCTACTAAGGCAACACATTCCTCAAATTTGAGTTTAATCAAGAATAAATTAACTATAAAGGTATTTTCTTTACCTTTGGGTGCATCTTAAAAGAACACTTTTACTACTATATCTCGAACATACTAGAGTACTTTTATGTACACGAAAATATGTTATGTGTTTAGTAGAGGCTTGTTTTCATTCAACGTTTGTAATAAAAATGTTCGTTCATCTGTCGTATCTCTCAAATGGTCTCTACAGAATATAAATCCGTACAAATTGTTGGGTATAAGAAGACTCAAGTCCTCAACGCTCCTGTCCAAGCGATACCTTACGATTTGGTTGAGTTCACTCTAACCTGCATTAAAAATCTCTTCCTTGATGTCCACAATTTATACTGATTGCTTTGTTCTGATTCTATCTTCAATATCTTCCGACATGCGAGCCTTGAAAATGCAAGGTCATCTATTACGTGAAAAATATTAATATGATAGAGAACAATTATCTGAGTAAAGAAGAATGATACAAAGCGGCCTTTGATAAAGTACTTCTCCAGGGTGAGTCACCCTCTAAGGATTACAGTGTTTTGCAAACTAATTGGTAGGATGTGTGAGTTACGTCGTTCAGTTTTACGTTCGACGTGAAGTTTGAGCTTTAACAGCATAGAGCCACATTCTCACATAGTAACAATCTATGTTACTCGGGTGTACGATTTATACCCAGGTCAGGGAATCATCCCTCACTACTCCAGGGGGTTACTTAACAGAAACACCTAGCTTTTGGCACTGGAAATCCTTAATTTTTCAAGCATTATATAGATAAACCTCATTGTAGGTAAGCGTTTTCTCTATGGGATGTTTGTTTCACAGTTTGAAGAAGATTTCTAATGGTGCGTATTGTATGGGTTTTAGTGATGTAGCTAACAATAATATTTGTAATATAATCACATTCTCCATTTTCGAGATGAACATTTAAATAATCAATACCTTGAATAATCTCAAATGAAATTGTTCCACTTTATAAGTAAAGGTGATATTAAAAGTTACTTGATCAATTCCCTTATTATTTACTTCTATTGATAATGGATTTGATGAGTCTGCACAGCTCCAACTTAATTTGGAAATCAAAAACTCTTAGCGGGATGGGGTCTTGGGTTGGGTTCCAACCCACAATTGTCAATCTCCAAAGCTCAATAACGAGTCGTGGCTAAGTGCTCTCCATTGTCGGGATGCCGTCTACGCTATTTGGGATGTCTAATATAGACGTAGCTCTTTGAAAGCTCTTTGGATAGTTTTTGCTGAATGCATGGAGACAATCGATTCAAAAGTCCGTATTGGCTGTGTACCATAAATTTTCTTACACTTTCATGCAGTTGTGATTCAATGTTTGAATCCGGAATCTATGAATCACCAAATCTATATCGTCAGGTCTGATTTTATTTCCTGAATGCAAAACATTTGCTGCACGTGTGTTAGTCCTCACTTTTGCCTGCACTTCAATTGAATTTCACCTCACTTCTCATCTCCTTGAAAGAATAGATAATGTTTCAATAGCTTTTAATCTTTCTAAAGTAATTCAAAATATTATAAAAAATAATGCATTCATATATATATTTAGTAGAGCTATCTAGTTATAAGCGAACATATCATAGGTAGTTAGAGAAACTATTCTTTATAAGGATCTGTGAATTCCAAACAACCAACAAAATTAAATAAAATTTCTCTTTGGATTTACCATTGAAATGTATTATGTAATTACTCTTTGGATTTGGCAATCAAGTAATAGGAAAAATAATGAATTCTTCATTCAGTAGGAGAATTCATCATTGATCGAGAATTTTAGCCATTGATTCAAATCTGAGAAAATGGAAGGCTAGATGGTGAAATTGACAGACGGGTGAATTCATTTTGAAAAGTAGCTGAGTGTATGTGGAGTATTGCAAAGAATTCAGTAGTATCGAAATAGGCAAAGATGGCAGTATATAAAAGAGTTTTAACGCCAACATTGTTTCATGTATGTGAAGCGTGGGTTTGTCAGGAGAAACACAAGATCAATGTAAAGGCAGTTGGAATGAGATATCTAGGAAATATATGTGGAAAAACTTGTATAGGCAGAGTATGAAATAAATGGGCACTAAAGGAGTGAAGTTTTAAAGGGAATCCAATAGATCAATGTGAAAGAAGCGCTTACGTTGATTTGGGAATGCTAAGAGAAAAAGTGTGGATCTAGGAATGAAGCAAGTATATGAAGGTAAAATGTATGGATTAAAAGGAGGGGTAGGCTATGGAATACGTTGTTACATTTGATAGATGATATGTGTGAAAAAGAAACACATTAAGAGTCTTACAAATAAAATAGTATGTATGACTCAGTGTATAGATGTTGTTGAAGCGAAGGGAGTATGCAAGGAAAGGGAGGTCTGGAGAATGTTAGTGAGGATGTAGTAAGTACAAATTTTTTTTAGATATATTTCTTGCCTACCTAGTAAGATTAAGTGTGATTAAGTTTGTGTGTGTTTAAATAGCTAGGTGCTTTTTTTTTTATTTACTACAGATCGGGAAAGATAATTACATGTGTTAAACATTCTAAAGTTGAAGACAATTATTTCTTCATAGTCCACGCACACATTAGTGGACATTTTAAAGAAACCTTAAGTTATTTCTTGTGTATATCTTGAACAGGTAGTAAGATGAGTTGCTGAAACTAAATGTTCTAGAATAAATATATCATCTAGGTGGTTAACATAATAACTTACCTTAGGATGGTCCTACATTTTTTATTCACAAAGACCTATCTGACTACCAGCTAGCACCACGGGTTGAAGATATATTTAGTAATCTCCATAAAATTAATATAGGCCTACAAACAACACTTAATAAATGATTATTTTCAATACTCATATAAAAATTGTATTTTCTGTATATATAATTTTTTCGAATTTTAATGCCAAATAAAAATGTTCTGATATCCTAAATATGATATATAATATTTACGCACACACTTTGACAAAACAACTTATATATTTTAAACATACTTGTCCTAATTAAATAAATGGATAATAAAGTGCCAATATGACCTTTTTAAATAAATATTTTTATTTGAATCATTAGCTATTTCACATCTAACACCAAGTGTTTTCATTAAATTCTCCTCCAGGATACTGTGAGGCCCAAATTTCCAGTGATCATGGGCCACATTTGGCTAACGGGTTGGCAGTTGGACAACACTGATTTAAGCCAATAACACCTTGCCATAAAACTATGTAAAAATTTTTTTATAACTTCGTTATTTAGTTATTCTATTTGAGGGTCTGAACCATGAATCATACATACTATTTGAAACATAAATAACAAAATGAAACCTCGCGTGAAGCTCACAATTAAAAATGTAATTAGACATTAAAAGGCTTAGCCAAGCTTAAAATCAAATGGGTAAATATGAGCGTGGAAATGCGTTTGCTCATTCGTCAGCCCGATATTGAATAGGAGTTGTGCGGGAGAAATCAGGATAGAGAGAGAAAGAGATATATACCACCTCCAACCACCCAGATGATCGTTTAACGAGACTATTGTTAGGACATTACGTTCCTGTAATTTCTAGGCACAACCAAGCATGAATGTATAGAGTTAAAGCTATTTAGTTTTTGCCCCAAACTCTAAATGACCAACTTGGACATTGTCATGGAAATGTTAAATAGCTGGCGCGCGCATCACTACATTAATGAGTTGCCTACTGTTGCCTGATTTTGTGTGGGGGACAGACAGACAAACTCCTGTTAAAGTTTTCTCAGCGTTCTACCTATAGTGTGACGAATGAGAATTTGGTAGAAAGGAATGGTTGCTGTTGTGTGGAACTAGAAAGTTCTTGGAAGCGAAATTTAGTGTTGTAGAACAATTCATAACAAAATATAGCTAACACATAAAATGAAACATAACAAACTCTCTTGAATTCAATTTAAAATAAATTTCTACAAACAAGCAGTCAACAGCTACATTAATAATATACAGTTAAACCCCAATCCACTTCGGTGGCCACATGGTCAGAGGTGCTAATCTCGCAAAAGACTGAACTGCCAATGACGGGGAGATCGAAGATAGAATCTGTCGGGTGTACTGAGGTTTTTTCCCAAAAGGATTTTCCATTGTCCCCAACGCAAATGCTTGTACACTTTCTCTAAATATAGCCTTCCTAATCCCTGAAACCATTAGGGTAATTAGTACATAAGCTAACACAAACGGATAATAAGACGCTGACCTAAAAAAACATAGGTGGTTGGAGCGGGGAGAGGGGGTTGGGCTGTAAACAAACCTAGTCAAATGTGAAATATATTTTATTGGTAACAAACAAAAAAGATAAGCAAGAATTGTCAGCCACATGATAATAAAAGCTAGATATTTACATGTCGTATTCAACACAATGCTTTCTCTAATGTAAAATAATAGTAGGCCCCCTACTGTAAAATAGATAAAGTGTAAATGTAAAACTGCAGTACATATTACGCAATATAGCATTATTTAAATGAATGACAATTTTATAAAACTCATTTAACTGTAATTTAGAATTTATGAAAATACTGTATTTCCGTAGACCATTCCGTATTCTCCCGCTCATTCCCAATTTTATGATAATCTTAACGAAATTCGGTCCTTATTATTTCGAATCAACAAGATTACAATGTAAATTTTTTTTTTCCTCTTAAATTAATATAGAATGTTAGTATTGGGAAAAGTTTCAAAAAATAATCTATATTCCACTCTGAGAACTAAATAGGTTTGTCAAAAAATATTTACAATTAAAATAAACATTTTTGTTAAACTTTTGGTCATCTGTGCTATTGTGTATACTACCAATAAAAGTGTACATGCCAAAAATTTGTAGTAATTTAATTTCATGTTGTAATAATAACCAAAATATCAGCTCAGGTAAAAATGTACTAAATATTTTCGAGGTAAAAACTACTCAAATTATAAATTATTGTATAAGGCTATACAATTATTAAAACTATAATATGTTTTTAACATGAATTAATAAAAACAATCAATTTTGATTAATTTCTGAAAATATATAATATATGATTAACATATACGAAATATATATATATATGAATATAGATATGTATAAAATATACAAACAGCACGAAAAAGAGATCACAAAGGTAAATCTAGCCACTGATTTGCTTTTTGCTTTATTTCTGGCCTTAAATATTGTTTTCTGTCTTATGTGACTATGCTGGAACCATCTTCACTCAATGAACAATCTCACCTTATTTATGAGACAACGAAGTTGTATGTTCACCCAAAGTCTTTGTATGGTTTTCCTTATAAATATATACATTTTTGTCTTATATAATACAATCTTATTTTGCCGCTGAATTGTTATCTTGGTTCTTGTTTTGGTACAGCACATTAGGATTAAATAAAAATAATTTTACATAAATATATTGTGAGACTTACGTCTTAAACCAGTTAAACTTTGGTTTGTTTGTTTGTTGTTCAATCACTCCCAAACCACTGTACCGATTGACTTGAAACTTTTAATGGGAACAGCAAGGATGACGTTTTATCACATCGTTTATGTTGTATATTGTAACTTCCATTCAAGATTAGTTTACTTATAATGTTTACAAAGTGTCTGACTTTGAACAGGTGTCAATTTTCAAATAATTTAAATTAGTTGAATTGTGATTACATCCATACCGACATTTCCGTAATTATCCTTCATCAATTTACAGATTTTGTGTTAATACTCTAGACAAAGATTCTACAATCCCAGCAATAAAACGATGACCAAGTGTTCAAAGGAGGACAAGTCAATTATAACTTAATGGGGTCAACTTATCACCAAAAAACCCCCACCTAAAACACCTTTAATAATTAATTAATATCCGTATGCAGATAAGAATGGATCTGAACGGGGAGAATTAGATCATTTTGACAAAAAAAATATGATTGCTCTTGGTGCCTAAATACATTTTACTTTCTCGTATGTAAATGTGAAAAAAATTCCCCCTCTAGATTATGATGAATCTTGATATTTTACATGACCCCAAACCCAAAAATACGGATCTTACAAAATTATGTTTGTTTAACGTTCAGTCCCTTTGGCTAAATCCTAGACGGTTGATGAATTTTATTTTAAACTGGATATATAGACGTTATAAGGCCATACTTAATTTTTTTTAAACATTTGATACTAACCCTTAATTTGAGGTTAGTTTATTTGAGATTGTTATTTGAAAACTTGGTCCCAAGCTATAATAGACTATATGAAAACGTATTTACTATTGTATTTTATTTATTGATTTTACATGTAGAGCAAATTAACAAGGGCTGATAAACAAAAGTAAAGATTTCGAGGCGAATAAAAAAATAGTTATGCTCTTATTATTTGCTAAATCTAAAAAAAAGAAGCTAGCAATTCCTAGATCAATGTATCCATTAATTGATTTATTAGAACATCATTTATAAAAACAAATATAAAACACATTTTATAGCACTACGTTGTAGCTAGGCCCAAATTGCAAATTAAGATATTCACCAATTTAGTTATACTTTTTACACTAATTTACACAATAAATAGAAGTAAATAGTAGTTATGCTTACTTTGTTAGTTCAAAGGAAAATAAGTTTAGGTATAATTTCAATACATTATTACTAAACATATTTAATATATGTATATATTTTTAATATCTCTTCCAAACTTTTATTGAGTGGTCTCTTAATACTGTTATAAAGTTATTAATTTTGAATCTTGTGAGGAACTATTTACATATATCATATATCTCTAAAATTTGTCTATAAGTATTGCCATATAGGCTTCCTAAAAACACTCTATATTGTCTTAACACCCTCCCGGTCTACGAACACTTTTAGTTACTCCAATGAGGTATATATGAGGAAAATGAATATTATTTTACCCAAAATTGTGTGGAGGAAGAGTCACAAAACCTTTAGGATAAATGCTCTTGAGACACTCGGCCTGGGCTATAGCCTCATCCTCCCTATCACCACTAAACCTGACTTAACCAACCAAATACACGTGGCCACCAATACGAATCTAGAAACACTTTAAACTGTTGTGTATCTATTGAAATTAATATTTATATATATATATATATATATAATATATATATATATATATATATATAAACGAGGCAATAGTAATAGAAAATATATAGTAATTAATATAATTTAATAATAACTATGAATTATAATGAAATAACTAAATACTAAATTTTTCAACTAAAAATTCCTATAAGTTTGCGAAATAACTTTGCCGGAAACTATCGACATGTTTGGTTTCCCACTCAAAATGTCGGACTTCCACTCAAAATAATTGGTGAGCCCCGCTCTACAAAGTAGAGATTTATAGGCAGAAATTGAATTACTAATTAATATATATCTATTTTATATAAATTACCTCACCTGTAAATATTATCCTTGCATTGAATTTTAGTTAATTATTTTAATTAGTACTTACAATGCATAGGCTATTAAGGAATGTATTTAAAGAGTAGAGCTGAGTAAAATATATAAAATATATAAATACTGTATATATATAAATATATAAGTATATATAAATATATATATTCATATATACTATATATATTTATACATATGTTTTTTTAGCACCACGTCTTACTACTAGTTCATGCTATATTCTCCGGTACTAAATACACTCATGTGTTATGGAATATAAAGGTTTAATATAGTCGAAGTACATTCGAATTTGCGTGGACGGAGAGTAGAAAACCATTTAGGAAAACAACCTTCAGTGTGACCTAAACGGTATCGAACCCCAATCTCCCCGTCTTCTTAAGTCTACTCCAACATGAAAGTAGCGCGTTAAACCATGTGGCCACCAAAGCGGGTGGGAATACGATAGATAAGAACTAATTGTATCTGCATTATCGTGAGAAGGGTTACAATGGCCCTCAGTGAATTCGAATGGGAACTAAACCCTGACTTCCCTATCAACGTCAACTAATAATATTGATTTAGAAACCATTGTTCAATAATAATATAAAATTATTCATCCCACAGGCTGTGAGCAGTTTGCATGGGTGTAAAGTTTAGCACCATATCATTTTGCAAATCATGTGTGTGATAGCTTCTGAATAAGGCCTTAACTAGTCCACAATACTCGCAAAAAAATAAAATGGTAATGAGTCAAAGGAATTACTCAATAATAGACATTAACGATGCTAAGTGTCGTTAGAAGGCATGCGTTTTTTATTTATTTTTTTACGTTTAGAAAATTGTCCCGTGCATTAGCTCGTCAATATTATCATAGTTATTACTACCCACTTTGATGGCCGCATAGTCTAACGCGCCACTCTCGCAGTAAACTAAACTTACAGTAAGCTTACACATCTGATGATGGGGATATTGAGGTTCGAATCTTGGTCGGGTGTAGTGAGGGTGTTTTTTCACAAAAATTTCCACCCTCCCTCCACGCAAATGTGGGTACACTGCCTATAAAACATAATCCTACTAGGCCCTAAAAACATTGGCGTAATTATTACATGAGCGTGGTATAACCCTAACGGGTAGTAAGATGCGGTGCTAAAGATAATAATATTAATATTAGTGAGTTAGTATTAATACTATTGGTTTTAGCATCGCATCTTACTACCCGTTAGGATTATACCACGCTTATGTACTAATTACGCTAATGGTTTTAAGGCCTAGGAAGATTATGTTCTATAGGCAGTGTACCCGCATTTTCATGGAGGGAGGGTGGAATTATTTTTTGTGAAAAAAACACTCCCACTACACCCGATCAAGATTCGAACCTCAATATCCCCGTCATCTGCAGCATATATTATTACTGTAAGTTTTAATAAAAGTAGTGAACGTCATTTAATAATACAGTCGAGCCTAAGAGAATATGATCAACCCCTTTATAGATAATAAAAAATCATATTATTGAAAAATCTAAGTGAACCCAATTGACACTAAGCACTGGTATTTCTAATTAAGGGCAACGTCAATATTCGTATCAGACCACTCAGTCAAAAGAAACTATTTTTAGAAATGGCCACATACATTTTCAGGCAGAAGCCATCACACTCGTTTTCATAATGTTTATAATGATGTGACATTGAAGCAGCAGTAAAAATATACTCAATAATTACCAAAAAAATTACAATATTTACATTTTCATTTTTATTTATTCACAATTATTTTTTGTACCTGTATTTAGATACGCTTACTCCAAAATAGATTTGACTAATCCATTTCCGTTTTATGGTAACATCTTTATCAGACTTCCAGTATAAAATTTGGTTTAATCTAGCGTGGCCAAGCTACCACAACTGAAATGTCCAATAAATTAAAATAATATATTAAAAGGTTACCCAAATATATATTAAATAATCAACATCAAAACATACCAACGTTTTTTTATTGATTGACCGATTTGTACAAATACAGACGGATCATGAACTGGTTCGTGAGAGTATAGCTTAAACCATGTAAGCCTAGTTCACAAAACATATTGACAGGAAAATATACCTACACTTAATCAACATATACATGATGGTAAAGGTCTGGTTTACTTTACCAAAATTGATCAATTATTAATGAAATTTGTCTCATTTAAATATATTTAATACATTTAATATGATAAACAGACTTTGTCTTACTTTTAGACACTTAATTTTTGACCAGTCTGGTTATCCTAGCCTTAAAAACTTAAGTTGGTCGTTGGTACATAAATAATAAATTGGCCATACAAAAATGTAAAATCACTTTACCAAATATATTAAATAACATATTTAATTATTTGGTCAAATATTAAAATAAAAACATTTTTTTTCATAATATATTTTAATTGACTAAAATTAAGTAATCCAATACATGCTTATATAATATTTTAAAAATAAACAGACAGGCCCTAACATAAATATATTGTGGTATTCTATATTTGAAATAACCTAGACACAAACATATTTTATATTTAGAAACAAAATAAGTTGAGATGTGTTTAGCTTGTAAAGCAGATAATGAAATATTGTTATCACGAAAAAGACTACTTTAACAAATTTATCCAAACCAAATATGTTGCTTAGTAATTATCAGCGAATAGCCTTAATAGGTAGTAAGTAAGACACAGTGCTAAAAATAATAATTTTATTATTATCTTTTAAAATACTTTTACTGATATTATGTGAAAAATTTGATTTTTAGGGAAGTATAGATTTAAAGTTTTTGGCAGTTAATTGTATGTATTTTAATTATTATATTTCAGTACGCTAATTAATAAGCCTGAAGAGAGAATGATGAATCACAATCAAAACAAAAAAAATCACAAAATCAATTCTAAATTTGGTATAATTCGTACCAGTGGTCACATGGTCTAAGGTGTCACTCCAAAAATACATTGGCCCACCAGTGGTATATAAGTCTAGGTTTGAGTCTCAGCCATGCCAGTTGAGGGTGATTTCATGATGGGATTTATCATTATCTGCTATCGATGCTAGTTTAAGTACATTTCTTTAAAAACAAAATTTTCTTCCCCCTACCTCCTTCACTAAGCCATTAATAACTATAATATTAAAGATAGCATATACATTTAATCTCGTTAAAGATAAAAACAAACTGGAAAGTTGAAAGAACGCAACCTCACTACTAGACATTGGAGTTTTTTCAGAAATAAACGTTTAGAAAATAAAAATATGTATTTGCTATCAAAAATGAGACTTTCCTTTATTATTAGTGTCATTTTATAGATATTGATAATATTTATCAAAACTTAGAACTGCAGCTCGCATGATCTATGATTACGGGAAAAAAGCTCTAGTAAACTTTTCAGCTGTCAGATAATTTTTCCCTAATGGAAGTTGGACTTTACTCTAGTACCTTTAAAAATTCATTCTATCAGAATGGCTGACCACAAGTCTAGAAGACCCCAACTCGATTATGTTGGTACTGAATAAGATATTTAGTATTTGGATTTGTCCTACTATTTAAATAGTAGTTATATAGGTACTGAGTGTATAGCTCTAGGCGTAATGGATCAATGAATTAAGTTTCTTATGTTCTGATCAAATTAATGTTTCTAGAAAGCATACGTTGCATATTCCAAATAAAATAATTAATAAGTTTTAGGTCATAAACCAGTCAAAGGTCGTATTTTATATTTAAATACTCGATAGAATAGGTTTAATCTCTAGAAAAATGACTCGATTAGGTAATATTTGAACGTAAACTATTATTTCTTATTTAAGTTAAAAAAATTCTATTCTCTGTTAAATCCTATTGTTCAACATTTTTTAATTGAAAAATAATCGATTTTCATACCGACATACATGTATTGATTTTAAAAAAATAGTTATAAGAAGTTGTTTTTTTACCTCACAAATAATGTCTCCTCCCCACCCTGCCCCCCTTCTTTTTAGTCTTGTTTTCCGCCTCTTCCCACTCCCCCACCAACTTCTTCAACATCTTTTAACGATAGATAAATCACTTGAAGCCATCAGGTTTCTTAGCTGTAAGTAACGAGAGAGGACATTTATCGGATAATGTGACACAGCCAGAAGTTTTCACCAACTTTTCTTCTGGCCCGTGGATTCTCCGATAATACACAGCCCCCCCCCCCCCCATCTCCCCATCATACCCTCTTCCTTCTAACCTCCGCTCCCTCCTAAAACCCCCACAACCCAACCCCAATCCAAAAGGTCTGACTCTCTTACAAGTCTGCAAACAACCGCACTCAATCAGCGGTGATGGAAAAAAGGTCCTCCGTGAGGCCATCCAATATCTTTCGTCAGATTGTTAACAATGATGTAGCCAGCCCCTTCTAGTGTGGTCCGAGTAAATACTATGCGAAGCATTAAACTAATAAAATATCGTCAGAATAACAGTGGACTCTTACTAGCATTGATGGGCACGTGGTCTAAGCGTTGATCTTGTTGGGTTTGGTTTGCAGATGGAGGGAAAGTTTGGGCTCAAATCCTGATTAGGTGTACTGAGAGTGGTTTTTTTCCCTAAATGGATTAACTTTCTTTTACCACGCAAATGAAGAGTCTACTGCAAAAAGGATGAACGTCACTTTTTCGCGAAAATGAGTTAAGGCTGGCAATATAAACTTCAAGTAACGTAGAATTATATCACGAGAATCCACAGCATTAATGGTTATGGTTCCTGAGTTACATAGGAGATAAGAAACACCATACAGGGAAAGAATGCTGTCTGTCACTGGTAAACATAGCAAGAATGATTGATGTCATAAAAAAAAAAGCTCCATTGACCTTGCACCGCCCCTACGGGGTGCACATTTTACATAGGTTAAGTTAAAACATTTATGAAATAAATTAGAGAAAGAGGTGATTAAAGTAAATGCAATTTAATAGTTCACAAGACATAGACAATATTTTGCACGTAATCTCCTTAAGAACAATGTATAATAAGTAAATACAGTAGGAGGTAGCTTTGCCAAAGCCAGCCGGCGTGAGGCGTGAAGCGCCACAAGAAATAACTCGGACAATTGAGTTACGTTACTAGTAGTTCTACCATGAATGAACTTCGGCTGTGAAAGCACAATAATGGCTTATATTGGGCAAGCTTCAGTACAGTTACAAGAAAGGACCTTGGGTACAGTACAAAACACCTACAAAGAGCTACGAACAATTCATAAATACCTCAAATACTACGGGCCATGCCCGGTCGATAACGCGTGCTACTATTTTGGAACCTAGAGGGCGATCGACCTCATTGTACATGATCAAGCACTCAGTGACAACTCCAGTCGAGCCAGAGGGGCAGAAGCGACTGAAGAGTTGTATGCCCCCAAGAGGAGCAAGGCAACTATTGAAACTCAAATAAATCACGGGCCAATCTTGAGCAGCAAGAGCGGCCCACAGGTTAACTACCAAACACAAGTTTTTGTGATTCATCAATAAACCTAACTAGGTATAAAACCTGGGCCTCCATTTAACTTGGACTGTCGCTTTCCCGGGCAAGCTACCTCTTTGTTACATGAATGGACACATGGTGTGTGTCATTATTATCACCGTAACGTCTAGTGGCTGGCCCTGCGGCTCAGTCACGGAAACGCGAGAAGCGCGGAATTAAACAAATACTATTTACAACTTGTTCTCTAGAGCAAGTAGACAAAACTCTGAATACTATTTACAATTTGTTCTCTAGAAAGAGAAGACACAAAACTAGACTAACAAAGCATACTTATAACGCCCCAAGACAGACCATGAATATTTCCTATTCCTATCTAACAGTTTGTCCTAATAAAAAAAACCTGTCATGTAGTCGACTTATCCTAATCTTAGCCTTTCGACTGATGGTATTCATCCTGCCATGTAGTATCGCTGCTATAGCGGCTTCCTCCTATCCAGAGGATCCATTCCCCAAACTGTATGTGCACGTTGAAATGTTTATTAACTGGAATCGATGAGAGCGTGTAGCAAGACAACGGTGCCGGTTCGGTCCCGGCGTGTTCTGTGTTTTTCTTCGAAGCGGGCCAGCGAATATATACCATGAAGACTTCACGTGGTTGAGTGGTCAGACTGGAGTGGAGGGGGAAGCTTCCATAATTATCCAGAACCCCGAGTTGAGCAGGCCAACAGCGTTCATGTTGCTTTCAGTTGCCTCGTATTCGTTGTTGAACGTGGAGCTCTCCCTTGCGGCCACGGTCGGTCATTTCTCAGGTGTTGTTTATTCCAGTGGGGCATTCCGCTTGCAGCCAAGGTTGGTGAAGTTGGTATGTAAAACAAATAAACATTTGTTATGGGCGTAGCATTTAACACAAGATTGTCATTTATTAACTCTTAACGACTTGCTTGTACTAACAAACATTCGTATCTTATAATTGAACGGGGCTAAGCCCGATTAGCCCGTTGCCCGATTAGCCGTGTGTTGCACCACACAGATTTTATTGTGCTCCATCAGTTTTCCAGTAATACAGATAGTGTACAGTCTGTTGTTTTAGATAATTGTTGTGTTTGTATAATTGCTTCTTTTTTGTTCGGTTGTGTATACAAACATAATGAATCCAGAAAGTGATGGTGAACCCGTATCAACTGCAACTATAAAAAGGAATAAAAGTGGTAGGATGAGGGAATTTTTGAAGAACATGAACATGTAGTAACGAGGTTGGCCCAGATGGCAAGAGTGTGTGGCTTAATTGTTTTAAAAATGTTTCTGATATACAAAGAAAACATAGAACTGGTTAATTCAATCAAATGACAAGCTATTATGAACAAAACTCATATCTGTTTGTTTTAATGTCAGTTAATGCAGTTAGAAAACATAAGACCAGGAAAGAAGAAAACAATGCAAAATTTCATAAAAATGTTTACACCTACAGAGTTATAATTTGTAATGATAGTTCTGTGAGTGAAATTTCAATGTTTGTGAAGGCTTTTATATCTCTCCATGGCATAACTTCAAGGAGGGTACATATATTACAGGTATCGTATAAGAAGACTGGACTGGAACCAAACGATAAGCGTTGGAAATATAGTCACTCACGTTGTAAAATCCTTCATAATGGTGAGAAAAGGGTAACCAATCACATAGCTGCTTTTAATAGAAGGCCTAGTCGCTATTGTAAGCGCAAAAATGATAAAATCTACCTTCCCACTGTGTTAAATGTGAAGAAACTATATGAGATATACAAGGAAAAAACTTACCAACAGTGTATTATGAGTTTAACAGAACTATTTTTAATACACAGTTTAACATAAGTTTTGGATACCCAAGATGTTATACTTGTGCCAGCTGTGACAAGAACCAAGCAGAGAAGAAGGTTGCTAAAAATAAATTGTTGGATAGCTCATTATCAGATAGATAGTGCAATTATTTTATGATTCTGAACATCATGTTACAGATCTCCTGCCAATTTCGTATGAGAAGTTCATAGACTTGCAACAGCTCATGCAATTTTGGGGGAAAGAGGCCAGGGAGTTATATAGTATAGAGAGAAAGGACAACAAAAAGAAAGTAAATGATCATGGTGACAAGAGCTGAATGAACGTTACTAATAAATTTCTTTATAATAACTTTCTTTGTAACTTTCACATGTAACATCTAGTGTTCTTTGGTTCTATAAGTGCTAAGTTTCTACCCCATAAAATTCAGCATTCTTGGATCGTTTTCATACATTCAGCGTTTTTGCACTTTTTATTGTGTAGTTAACAAATGTTTTTATAAATAAAAACTGTATTTTATGTTTTGGAATTATTAGATGGTTCAAGTTTTTTTTCTACTGTCTTGAAAGAATAGATAAGTTAAAATGCTCTTCTAAATAAAATATAAGGGTTTTCAACTTTAAAAACTCTTTCCTGATAAATAAGGATTTTTGACATCCATCATTTTTGCAGTGGCTCTTCAAATGATGGGCACATTTTCTCTAGATTTTACCTGCCTTGTTTATACCTCATTAGTGATATTTAATGCGTATAGCCAGAACGGGTAGTAAGAGGAAGTTTGAAAGAAGAATAGCAGACACTTTTTCATTTACCACATATTAGTTCACTGACTCTGTCATCAAATCTGCCGACCACTTTTTCAGTCATTCCCAATAAAGATAAAAAGCTGAAGCTTTGTATATATTCCTAATTCGCGTGACAGTGAATTTTATTAAAATTTGAGCTAGATCCACTGGCAACGATAATCTTTTTTTATATAACCTACTTTCTTTGTCATCAAAACTTGTTTTCATTTTTTCAGTCACTTCTAATAAAAATAAAAAGGCTGAAACTTTGTAAGTTTTCCTAAATAACGTGACAATGCATTCTATTAAAATTTGAGCTTAATCCCTAATGTGGTGCTCTGTGTGGCCATTGTAGGTAATAAAGCTTATAGATAGGCCTATCAGCTATCCTGAATGCATAGTACCTTACCCGAAATTGGAACTTTACATCATCCGTACAAACATATACTATTTAATTTTACATATAAATATGTAAAGTATTTTTAAAACTCTACCTTCTATCGACAAAAGATAAGGTTTGAAATTTACCCCTGCAACATATAGAAAGTACATGAACATGACCTACATGAGCCGACGGGATCCTCGAGAGGAGCTTGTGAGGTGAGGGATTCTATGTTGCAGGAATTAGTGCCACACCTTAAATTTTACTGGCATAAGATGTATTTTTTTTAAACCTATTTTATTTAAAGATGGCTTTATCTCGGGAACCATCGAACACAGGATATATGCTCATAAATAATGTTTGTTTTGTTTTGAGATCTACTATCAACACACCAGTTACTTCCCACATACACTCTGTATAGTATACGAACCCAAACTTCCCACATGGGTATGATTTTATTCCTCATATTTAAAATATGTCAACAGTGGTAAACTAATGGTTTATTGCTTGGTATCTATATTTTGTACCCTTCAATTGTGTTGGGCTACTAACCAAGTACTTCCACTAAACAAATTTTTAAAACAATCTTTAAAACGAGACATTAATTAGCCCATAGATTGAGTGCACAAACGAACGCAATCCATAAAAAATGTAACAATTCCCTTAGAGCGATTCAAAGATTATACATTATATACATTGTTACAAACTATTTCTGGCAACCCATATTTTAACAAAGCGCATAAATGAAATAAATGTCGGAATAAAAACCTAACCAATATTTACAAGTCCTGTATTGGTAGGGTTTCCTTTTATGAAGAAAATAATTTTAATATTGTACTTTGAGGATATATTATTCACACTGATGATTCAAAGCTTTACCTCACTATTCACCGGGTAAGAAGTCCCCCAAAACCTTTCCGCACGAAATTTGTACTCACTCTTTCTTTCTCTTTTATTTTGTTGTATTCGGGATTGGATTTTACTTCCTCCACGTGCATTTCAATAAGACTGACAGAAAAAAAAAACAGGGAGTGGAATTGCGACTACAAAGTTACAATTTGGGTTGGATGTGTCTTCCTTCTTATATACTCGCTACTACGCACACCGCTTGTAAGACGCGCGCCTTTGCCAGAAGAAGTGGAAAATTGTGCCCTCTCAATGTAAGCGGATTTCTTACCGACTGAACCCTTCCTAACAAGACATTTGGACGGGAAACTTTTTTTTTTTTTTTACCATTCGTGTCCGCTTCGCAAGTAAATGTGCACAGGATGGTTTTGTGTTCACGACGAGTAAAATCTAAATAATTTTTTTTTAAATAATACAAATACATAAATACATGTCAGGGGCATGGTCGAAAGAGAATTTAAGATGTTTTACCCCCTCCCTTCTTACCAACTCTTATTTAACTGTCTAAACTACATTTATATAAATATTATGATAGCTCTAAATTATGTTCACGATGAATTAGTTAAACATCTATGTAATCTGGAATGTAAGCTTTAATAAAAACATATAGCCATATATAAAACTAATTATAGGAATATATACTCATATATATTTAAAAATAGGTCTTGTATAATTTATACAGTGCATAAACAAGTACATATTATGAAAATGATTATTCCAAACCCTATATCCCAGAGTAAATTTCTTTACACGCCCCAACTACATATTATAAATAATTGTGTTAAGCTTAACAAAACAGGAGAAAGTTACATAACGATGAATTTTATACCCTGTACTAGTCATAGGACATTGTTAGAATAATCCCGTCTCATAGATTACGGTGGGCAGGACATACAGTGCTAGTTGAAGAATCTATAACCCTATTCAGAGTATCGACTGGCAAGCCCAATGGAAAGAAACCAATGGGCAAATCTAGATTCAGATGGGAGGATAACATTAGAATTGACTTAAAATAAATAGGGTGTAGTGAGGTGGACTGGATATAACTAGCTAAAGATAGGGCTAGGTGGAGTACTTTGTTAAGTGGGCAATGAACTTTCGAGTTCATAATGCCATAGAGTAATTATGTACGTAAAAAAGCATAAATATTTTTATTTGAGATCTAAGAGTGCTGGTTTATTATTCTGACTAAAAGCCGTTGCTGTTTTAAAAATCACAAATGTATATCAAGGGTATTATTTTACTAGACAATGATTTTCTCCTAGTCAAGGTTACCACACACTAAAAAATATATCCTCATCAAGAGGTAAATTATCTGGTTTAGCTCTATTTTCTGTGATTATTCTAAATTATTATTTTACCGCCCCCTAAATATCCAAATCAATGATATTAGAAGTTTCCAGAATACTAATGTCAGATTCTTCAGTAAATAGTGATCACGGACACAGACAGTATATACTCAAAAATATTGTGTATAAAATATACAATTATTGAAATGGAAACTATAGAAAACAGATGATTATCAGAGGTGTTGATATTTATGAAGGATTTAAAAAATTCAGCTAGAACTAGCTGAACTGTAATTATTAAATAAATAAATTATTGCTCAAGTATCAACGTGATACTTTAGTTGTCAAATTAATTGAAACGTTTCAATTGAGTGGTTTTAAAAATTCTTGTGAATTTTTAAAAATTTTGAAACGTCTTTATACACAAATTTTAACAGTGTGTGGGCCTACAATTAATATTAGACCTACACGTGTAGAAGTATGGTAAATCTTCACAAGTTGTTTCCTTGGATAACTTTTTTTTAAATTTTGACACCCTTAGAAAAATGTAGTGCAGAAAAAAATAAAATTATAAACGTATTCACCGTAATACTATTTCACTAGTAGGTTCAGGGGCATTTTTAACTGTCCAGAATCTCATTAATAATTTTACCAATAGTTACTTGAATATCAAACACATCTTTAAAGTAGGCCCTCAAAGTTACAGTGCAATTTTGTATGCAAGGCCTTTTTATAAAATCGAACAAATTTTACTATAGTATTATTAATTTTATTTTATTTTTATTAATAATATCTATCAAAAGTGACAGTGTGATAAAACATTACTTGACGTACGATTACTATGTGAAAGCACCAAAAAAGATTTTCCAATCTCCCTCCACGCAAATTTTGGTACACCTCCCCTAATTTATCTTTCCTTGTCCCTAACTCCACTAGCGTAATTAGTACACATGTGTATAACCTAACAGGTATTAAGTAAAATGCTGTGCTAAAAAAAAGTGAAAGCTAATCTATTAACTTTTTTAGTTATTATAGTGCGTTCCCTAGTAAAATTGGAATTATATTAATATGGCCTAGGTAATAAAATAGCAGGTTAGATTTTATTCAAAATTTTTTGTTTTGTTTATGTTTTCTTTTAATTATATCCAATTTTAATATTGTTATTGTATACATTTGACTTTATTTAATGTCATTATGTACTAACCTAATTCTCAAATTCTTATATCTTTAAACTTTTTTATTTCAGTAGTTTTTTTTTAATATTTGGAAGCTTTTCAATTTCATAATTTTCAGTCAAAATAAAAACGTGAATGCATCAGTCTGAGTCATAAATAAAAAAGTAAAAATGACTTGAGAGGTGTTTAAACTTTACTTATAATCGTAAGTTATTCGATATATAAATAATGGGGTGATATTTTATATTTTAGAAGAAAAAAATGGTCATATCAAAGACTTCCTTCACCACAAAATAGTAAATCCTCTTAGTAGCAACACAATTTTCCACGTCTATTGACAAAGGTTTTGGAATCTGTACAAGAAGAGCGTGGTCGCTCGATTTTCTACTGTCGGGTGTGTAGGAATCGGATTTGGTTCTTCTTTTTTATAGTGGGCAAAATAAAATTGGGAAACTTTTTAGAAAATCTTTTATATGTGTCTAATGCTGTTTTCATTCTTTTCTATATATAGAAATATAATAGAATATTATTAAGTTGTAATTTGTGGAAAAAAAAATATTTTCTGAAAGGTTTTATGTTAGCTAGTGTTATTAGTTTTACATTACTGGTGTATGTTTTGTGTTATTAAAACAATATTAGATTGATCAAATAACTTGTTTTTAAATAAAATGTATCCAATATTTAAATATAATTATAACCCTTCTTCAGTGTTCGAATACCCCAAGACATCACTCTCGTAAAAGACCGGACCAATGACGAGGAGATTAATTTTCGAAACCCGGTCAGGTGTGCTCACGGTGTTTCTCCCTAAATGGTTTTACCACTCTCCTCTCACACAAATGTGTGTACATTTCCTCAACTAGACCATTCTTATCTCATATCCACTAGCGTAATTAATAATATATGTGGTGTGAGAAAACTATAACTTATAAAAAAGAGAAATTTACTATTATTTTTATTTCTCACAAATGTATTAGTTGCCCTTTATCAATGCCACACTCATTATTGATGTATATTGTGATGAAATATTAATAATAAAAAATAATAAATTTCTAAAACGCTTCTATGCATAACCATTCAAAATAATTTAATAAATAGTTTTTATAAAAATATTTTCCACTATTTGGTTTTAAAACTTTGTAATGCATGTTTTACGATAATTAAAGCAAATAATTATACATATATTATAATTAATATATTAATTAAATATCTAGTGTTAAAAATATATTATAATACTATTTAATAATCATTATGATACTTAAATAGTCCACTTTTCCACACAAAATTACTAGGTGTAAACAAGTGACATTATTAAAAATTATTGGCATAATGAGCACACACTTTCAAAAAGATCAGCAACCCTGATCTGGGTGATAATTATGAGGGTAATTTAAGTCTCAAAAGTTATCCTTCAAGTCCAAAAATATTTTGTCCAACCATGGATATCGAATATTACTAAAATTCCCAAACTATAGATGATACTTTGACAAATGTCTTACCTGAATGTTCGAGTTGGAGCTTTTTACCTTTTGGAGATTGTTTGATTAGACTATAGAGATGGGGGGCTCTGGAAGGATAGGGAGTAGCTTCTATCCGAACTATGGTAGGTAAGGACTTCAATCATTTACTTTTTTATATATAGCACCGTGTCTTACTAACCACTCAGGATCTACGCCTACGTACTAAAAACAGTAATGTGTTAAGGACTAGGAAGGTAAATTTTTTTTAAAAAGTGTAAGGAAATTTGCGTGGAAGGAGAGGGGAAAATAATTACTTTTTAAACTCAGTGCACCCGACCAAGATAAAAAAAACCTGTTCTCCCCGTCTTCGACAATCTAGTTTAACATGAGAGTAGCGCGTTAGACCATGCGGCCATTGAGCAGGTTTCATTTACTTTAATAGTCGAAATGGGATTACTTTGATGGCCCTTAAAATTTAAGTCAGGATTCTCATCAAATCAACCCTGAAGAAAGATTTGTATTTCTAGTACTGAGCTCCTGTTTCAATATTAAACAGCCTTGTTAATTAACCTAGCTTGCCAATTCCATTTTCTCTTCACGATAGAAAATAGTTCCCCCTAGTAGTTTTTATCAAAATAAGCTTTGTCATTTTGTAATACAATTAAATTACACAAATTGAATTAATTACCGACGGTGTTTTTCTGAATTACATTAAGCATTAAGTTGATCTTTATTAGGATATTTAACGTTCACTTTCTAAAAAAACAATATTATATCAGCACATGAACTACAAACTAGCTTATTATATAGCATTACAATACACTATATATCCAGCCCTAGTTAATCTTAGAAATTTATTAATTGAAGCACAGGAGAACTTATTTATAAATAGTAGATCTATTAAATATCTCCAACTGGAATCTAAATTTACTGTGATTATTTCATCCAAAATAATAATGATGATAGGCCTATGTATGTATCTATCTATCTCTCTATTCATCTGTCTATATGGTGGCCATATGAATTTCTCAGAAATATCTATTTGATGGTTAAAGCTGTTCTTTATAGCCCTTTTTCCTAACTCAGATATTTGCTCTCCATTATGTTAAATTTTTCACACCTGCTTCAGTAGCCACATGGTTTAAGGCGTCACTCTCGTGTAACTGATAATGACACGGATATTGGAGTTCAAATTTCAGTCAGGATGCCTGAGGGTGGTTTTCCCTAAATGATTTTGTACTATCTTTCAACGCAAATGCAGGTAAACTTCTTATAAATTTAACTTCCCTCATCTCTAACTCATTAGTATAATTAATAGACTACATAGTATGAGCAATTATAAAAATATATAAATATATTTTTTCACGTGATAGGACTCTCACACTTTGGCTCGCTCACAGGAAAGCATGTCGAAAGATATTGAGCATATAAACAGAATAGATCAATCGGTAGACAATTTGGACCTCAATTAAGATATTTTAATACAGGTCCAGCCAATTGAACCAAATTATTATAAGGTATTTCTTGGACAAGGGCGTGAAGAACTTGGGTATTCGTCTACCAGACAATTTGTACGAATTTATATTCAATAGAGGCTATTTGAGAGAGACAGTAAATGACTGGCCATTATTTTAAAATCTTTGAGTAAGAAAAAACTTCTACTAAACAAAAAACCACCTACAAGTATTTTATAGTATTCAAAGTAGTGTAGGAAAAGTGTTCATTTAAGATACACCCAAAGAAAGGCAAAAGAAAAACTTTTATAATTGATTTATTCTTGGCTAAGCTCAGGTTTGAAGCCCTTTGCAGTGGCTTCATCGGGTGTAGCCACTTCTTTATTAGGAGGTGGAAGAGCATCCAATGCAACATTTAGATTTTATTTCTATTTTTCTAATGACTAAATTCCCATGTGCAGCATATATAATCAAAGTATCACATCAAAATTACTACAAAAACTATCTCTTATACTATGGAATGAGAGTTTAATGTCGTATAAGACATCAATAATTGAAAATCTAAATGAAATTCTGGGAGATCTCAGAAGAAGAAATCTGCTTATAGGAGGCGTCACCGTATTGTCCTAGATTTCTGATAAGCTTTACCGGTTATTCCGAGTCTCTAAAGCTGATGAGGTCAACGCCTGCCTGAAATGAACCTATATATACCAAGACGTTGTGAAACTTTCCCTGTCAACCAATGGGCATCCACCTGCTCGAAGACAAAAGCTAAATATTTTTGTCGATATATTGTTGAAACTTGATAAGAGAGTTTTCGCAGAGCACTAAATCAATGTGTCATGGAAAATCTTTCAGATATGCGTCGTGGTCGAGGATATTCGGTAACTTGTCTATTTACCCACTTCGGTGGCTGCATGGTCTAAAGAACTTGTCTAGACTGCCGAAGACTGGAAGAATGGGGTTCGATCCTGGTCGAGGGATGTTTTTCCTATATGGTTTTCCACACTCCCTTCACAAAGATGCGGCTGCACTTCCCTATACGATCTCATTCAATTATATTTTCCTAAAAAGTCAGTAAAGTAAGCCAAACTATTGTAAAAATAGGTGACGGTCCTACAGTAAATTGAATAAATACGAGTAATAGTGACGTAGTCAATATGGTAAATGGAGTGTTTCAATAGGCAGTATGATAATATTCCCTAGGTACTTAATATTAAACAGGGACTTTGCACTTGAACTTCAAAATTGGATGATAATAATAATAATAATAAATAATAATAATAATAATAATAATAATAATAATAAATAACACTAATAATATTTAGCACCACGTCTTACTACCCGTTCGGGTTATACGCCTAAGTACTAATTACGCTAATGGATTAGGAATTGGGAGGGTTGAATTTAAAGGAAGTGAACCCGCATTTGCGTGGAGGGAGAGTGGAAAACCATTTAGGAAAAACCACCCCCAGCTCACCCGACCGAGATTTGAACCTCAACTCCGCGTCCTCGGCGATCGAGCTCAACACGACTAGCGCGTTAGCCAACTACGCCACCGAGGCGGGTCATCAGAATTGGATAAAAAGGTAAAATCCATGCAGTGATTCTAACAGGGCTTATCTCAAGGAAATGTATGTTTATTACTGATAATCAATTCGGCACAATTAGACCCTGGCCTTTTTGTATAAAATATTATAATTCATTTAATAAAAACAGAATTAAATTTAGTTAATTCTCTCTACATTCACTTTCACAACATTGATATACATCTTACGAACAAAGCCTAGCATTAAATGTGGTAATTGATTTGAATTTTTGGTTATGTTAGGTTAGTTGATATTAAGACCATCCTGTTGTCTACAGGTATAAAAACTAGTAAATATATAAACATCTGTATGTTTCTTAAAATAAATGTAATTAAAACACAATCTTCAAGAGGAAACTCACTCCTAATTTCGCACCCACCCACCGAACAACTAACCGTATTTCTTGAATTTCGTATATCTGTAGTGCATGAACGGTTCAACCGCCACCGTTTATAATTGATGGAGTTACTACCCGTTCAGTTAATATTCTTATGTATAGATTATGATAATGGGTTAGGGATGAAGACGGTTGAATTTAGAAGAAGTCAATCCGCATTTGAATGGAGAGAGAATAGGAAACTATTTAGGAAAAACCCTCTTTAATACAATCGACTGGGATCATCGGTAATCTAACATATTGAGAAGATAACGCCTTAAACCATGCAGCCATTGAAGTGGACGCCTACTTTTAATATGGTTGTAATTCTTAAAGTTCTGTGAGTAGGATTTAATTTCACTTTCTACACATACTTACATCAAATATGACCTTTAACAGTGATTTTTTTGTTTTGTTTTTAGAATCTCATGAATATGAGAAAGTTTAATAAATCTATATTATCTAAATTTAAAAAGTTACTATTTGTTTTTAAAATTATTTTAATCCATGGAATGTAATGTAATTAAATTTCCAAAGTAAATGCTATATAGAGCTTTACACCCTAATATGTATTATATTAGATTGAACATAGATGAAATACAACACCTAGACAGGGGTGTAGAAACCGTAAAGTTTAAGTTACAAGATTTCAACTCACGTTTCTAGGTGCCATTTTTCAAATGTATTTAATTTAATTTTAATAAATGTGGTTTAGCTAAATATTGAAATTCATCAATTTGCCTAAGTTTTATTTTATCTCTAAACATGAAACACTTTCACAGAGATATAACTTTCTTCTAAAGTGTTGTGTTGATTATTAACACTAGCAGAAGTGTATAATTTTGTTTTAAAAAAAATCTGGCTATGATTGAAATATGAGAGAAATTTGCTCCATAACATGTATCGTAATAATAATTGAATTAGCTTTCAAGAGTACATGCTTATATAACATAGTGAAAAAGGAGTGAGGAAATAGATTTGAGAGGAAGTGTACTCGCATTTGTGTGTAGAGGGAGTGTGAAACCTTATAGAAAAAACACCTCAACACACCTAGACTTGTAAGAACGGACTGATGCTTTTTTTTTTTTTTTTTTTTGTTTGCCTGAAAGGGCCTGCAAAGTGTAATGTAGGATTTTGGTAGGAAGAAAATGATAGAATATAAACATAATATTTTGCGGTCAACTTTGATAGAATTTTGTTAGTGCTATTTCATTGGAATTGATATTTAATATCAAAAGTAACAGTTTAAGATAACATTTTTTTTACTTACGACTACTTTAAAGTGAATCTAGTAGCTTTTCTAGATATCAGATAATCTCCCTCCTATTAAAATTGAACTGTAAGCCCGAAATCACAAACGTTTTAGGGCAGACTACTCGTGCGTACATATGTCGTTATCCCTCTGTAAAACCTTCAAGCCACTAGACTCCACTAAACACTTGAGGTTTAGAGATGTACTCTCGCAAGCGAATGGAATGCAGTGTAATTATTGCATACCTGTATAATTTTCGTTGCCACTCCACGTTAACGTTAAATTATTAGCCCCACCAATTAACAAGAGTCTTCCACACACACACACACACACACAAGAGCTGCTACCACATTGCGCGCCACTTGAAGTTATAAACGGTTTAGACCAGCTATGTGGAAGTTATCAAATACTCCTGGGGGCAGCTCTTCAGCTGCTTGATACTGTAGATCTTAAACAGAAAATTACTTCGAGATGACTGTACTAGCTTCAGAGGCATCCTACTAAGAAATAGAGACCATTCTGTCTTGCGGGTCTTGGGCATGACAATATAACATTTGGGGGAGGGGGTAGGATTAGAATATTGTTTTAAATAATAGCATTAAGTAGTTTAGGTCAAATTTTCTTATAAAGAATCTTTTAGAAAATACTAAAGTATATTTTGCGTATCATTGATAACATCTGTGTGTAGTCCAAACGAGTAGTGAAACGCCGTGACAAAACTCAATTAATGATATTTTAAATATATTATTACTATTTATCAAAAATGATTTCTAAAGATCACATGACTTAGCTTATAAATAGTTGAAAGTACACATAGTAACTTTTCTAGTCATCATATAAGGTTTTTCCTATGGATATATAATCGTAATACTAGCTCCAGGATAAAACATTTTATATCTACAGTTTTTATTCATTTAGATGTATGAGTGGATGTAAAAAGCTATAGTCATTTATTTTGACATGAATTTAAACCAGATTTAGTGAGAACAACATTAGCACTGGTTTGGCTTGACAGAAAACTATAGTAGAAATGTGGTATGTAAGTAAGTTAAGGAAACATTCAAAAATTGAATGGCGCCGGACATTTAAAAACTGTAAATATAGTCCCATTATAATTTCATCTGTACAGGAACTATCTGTCAATAATGAGCACTTCAGATCAAATGATTTGATATCCAACACATGAAAGTAGATCCCGCAACTTTTTGAAATGTATTCTACTGGCACTCTTACCATGGTACTACTATAGTTTTCATTTACGGAGTTTTTAGTTTTTGATGCTGAAATATGCGTATACACACATTAAAATTCATAAATTTATTTTGAGTTATAAATAAAACTTCCACCATTATTTTATTTTTCCATTTTTGTGCGTTAGCAAGGTTTTAATTGTGTAAGAGTATTAAAGTATAAACTTAAACAATTTGATACTTATTATTGTTTGTAAAAAAAAGTGATAAATGTTGTAGAGCTACGCATCCTCCTGCCAACTACCTTGTCTGTCCGCAACTAGACTAATTTTCGAGGATAAGTAAAATAAATACTAGGGAAATACACAAGAATTTATCTGGTGAAAGGAAGAGTTAACTATGGCAAGAACTCCAATTCGAACTAATATAAGAAAATATCCTGATGAAGGAGAATTTTAAGAAAAATTCACTTGGAGAAAAACCGGTTTGAACTAAGCCCTGAGGTAGAAGTACAAATCGATTGCTAGCCAATCCATCTATTGAAAATAATCTCTATATGGGAGGTGATACGCTATTGTGCAGACATTGTTTTACTTGAGGTTTTTCTAACGTTTAACATAATTACTAGCAGTGGAAAGTTTTGTGTTTTAAAAAAATATTTTTAAATATTATATTGTCTAGTCACGAATAAAACAATATGTAAAATAACAAAAGCTCATATAATGATTTGAATTTATAGGTGATAAAGTTTAATTACAAATTTAATTTTAAATTGTATTATGTGACATAAATTTATATTATTTAACTGAATAATAAACAAACAAAGATAATGTATTTTTCGACATTTAAATGTATTGTACATTACTTGAAACATATGTATTTAAGTGTATTACTTTTTACTTTCTCTCTATCTTACAGGTAGAGAAAGTATGGTGATCGTCAAAATAATCGAACTCGAGATTTTGATGAATTTTGACGTTTCATGACTTCCTGAATCCGAAAAATGGTTTTTGAATTTCCGTCTGTCTGTCTGTCTGTCTGTCTGTCTGTTTGTCTGTACCTCCAACTAGAGCCTAAACTATTTTACCGATTGAGCTGAAACTTTATATCTAGGGTTTTCATAGGGTTGCCCCGTGGGTTTTTTGGAATTGGATATCTACCCCTAAAATTAAGGGTAGTTTACTGAAAGGCAAAAAGAGAAAAAGTCGATTTTCTCAAAATCGGCTATAACGATTTTGATTAAATTTCATTTATGAACATTAATAAATATTCCAAACAAAATGGCTACTCTCAATATTTCGGCAAAATCGCTTTAAGGGCTCCGATCTGATGCGTAAATTAACATTTTTTATAATAGCTCCGAAACTATTTGAGATATGAAATTACTTAGCATTACAAATATGTATATATATTTATAATACAAATATTTTATTCGAAACATATTTTTATAAAATCAATAATTTTCAATCTATACGCAATTATATACATATTTTTAGCTTTTTGGACATTAAAGCTTAAGTATTGCGACCGTAAGAAAAACTAACCTGAAATGTTGATGGATGTCGACGTCTCATGACCCCCCGAACCCTTAAAAATAGTCTTTGCAATGCCGTCTGTCTGTGTGTCTATTAAAACTTAAAATTGAGGGTAGTTTACTGAAGGGAAAAAAGAGAAACAGTCGATTTTCTCAAAATCGGCTCAAACGATTTTGATTAAATTTCATTTATAAACATTAATAAATATTCCAAACAAAATGGCTACCCTCAATATTTCGGCAAAATGGCTTTAAGGGCTCCGGTCTGATGCGTCAATTAACATTTTTTTTAATAGCTCCGAAACTATTTGAGATATGAAATTACTTAGCATTACAAATATGTATATATATTTATAATACAGATATTTTATCCGAAACATATTTTTATAAAATCAATAACTTTCAATCTATACGCAATTATATGATTTTTTTTTACTTTTTGGACATTAAAGTTTAAGTATTGCGACCGTAAAAATAAAACTAACCTGAAATGTTGATGGATGTCGACGTCTCATGACCCCCCGAACCCTAAAAAATAGTCTTTGCAATGCCGTCTGTCTGTGTGTCCATAAAAACTTAAAATTAAGGGTAGTTTAATGAAGGGCGAAAAGAGATAAATTTCGTTTTCTCAAAATCTGCTCAAACGATTTTGATTAAAATTCGTATCTAGGCGTTGATTAAGATTATAAATAAACTGGCTATTTTCATTTTCCTATGAAAATGATTTTTAGGGTACATTACAGAAGCGTTAATTTCCGTATCTCCACAACTATTGGAGAAACTAAACAACTTATCATTGCAAAATTGTAGGACTATTAGAAATAAAAAACTTTTATTTTACATACATTTTTATAAATGCAACAGTTTCTGAGATATTTGCAAATATATTAATACAATTTTGTGAGCTTTAGTTGTAAACATATACTACTTAAGTCTTAACGCAATAATTCTCCAATGCCATAGAGTAATTAAATATAAGTATCTAAAAAAGTATGTTATTTTTCCTTAAAGCTCTTAGGAGAAATGTTTGCATAGCAATCATCTATCTCCATTTTAGACTCAATAGTCAATATTTACATTTTTTATTGGTCAAAATGTATAAATGAATAATTAAATATCAATGCGATGACTTGAAGTTCTGCAAACCCCTTATAAAATGTTAAAACTTTAACTAGAATCGAAATTTTAATACGAAGTGTTGACCCTTGTGGAAGACATTAAACTGTTTGAAATGCTCTTAGGTGGACAAAGATGCGCCTCTTTTCTCATTGATTCTATATCATTGTATATTATTTTATGCGTGTTCTTATGTGGAGTGGTGATGATACAATGTACATTATTCCGTTCAGAAATCTCACGATTTTATAGAAAGAGAGAGAAAGTCTGTGCGGTGCGCCGTACCATATATTTCATTATATTTTAAGAACAACAAATACTAAAAGGCATATTTTACTTTGTCCCTTGTTAGTTCCTTTTAGGGTAGTTTCACTGAAGAAATGAACGCATGACTATCTCTCACGTCAATTTAGTACAATGGTTTTCTGGACGTTTTGATCACCTAATCTCTCTGCTATAAATAATTACGTATAAAGCTATTTTTTTATGACGGTCTCCTAGAGAGCTTTAATTTATCTTAAGTCAACAAAATGTTTATAAGTATATATGTCCCCTCCCTCAAAGATACCTCTTTAAATTTCGGGGGGTTCAGACCCTCCAAACCTCTTCCTTCGCTTTTGCTTATACTGACAGGTCCACGATAAACTTAACGTTCAATTTACGTTCACGTAACAAAACCAATTAATGTTTACGTAACATCAATAAACATAATTATTTATAGTTATTCAAGTATATAAACGTGGTAACGTAAATACTTAAGAAAAACACAGACAATAATTTGAACTGTTTGAAATCTAACTATTAAATATTATAATGTAACTCAATCAGTTAGGGATGACAAGCTTCAGTGGCCACATGGTTTAACAAGCTGCACTCGCAGTAGACTAGACTGCCGATGACGGGAAGATCGGGATTCTAATCTCTATCGAGTATAGGCCTAATAAGGGTGTATTTTTAAAAAAAATTCCACTCTACCTCTACGCGAATGCGGGTACACTTCATCTAAATATAACCTTCCTAATCCCTAAAATCAATAGCGTAATTAGTACATAAGCGTATAACCCGAACGGGTAGTGATACAGAGTACTAAAAAAAAGTTAGCGATGATTAGTTACCAAGTACTTACATTAAAAGCTAACTGTATCTACACAATCAAGTGTATTAAGAGACATTTGGTCGTTCCCGAGATGCGAACAAACGCACTATTAAATTCCATGTATTAGTTATATTTTAACATAATGTTATGTACATATTATATATTTAAAGTTATCAAATTCACGGTTCAAATTATTTAAAATAAATATAAATTCAAAAGACACCCTTCCATCCTACCTCGAGCTCCCAACGTTTATTCTTGTATATAGCGTATATAAACACAAAGTATTGTGAGCGTAGAGGCATTATAATATGGTTATGTATTAAAATTATCTTAACTGTGTGGTTTCCATTTTAAAAAAAGAGAAAAATAACATAGTAGAAGATCATATTTTACACACAAAGTCCCTTTCTCGTGTATTAATTAGAAACACATTGTCTTCACTGCATTTTTATCGACTTAATTTTCATCTCATGAAAGTCTAGTGCAGTTTAATAAGAACGAAGGTTATGAAAAGAGGGGCGAGGGTGGTGGGGATGGGAGAAAAAAAAAGCATATTATGAAACTTTATACTATTATTACTTACCTCTTGAAAACCTCAGGGATGATTTCCCAAGGGATACTCATTCATAACTTCTACTTCCTATCCAGTCAAGAATGGTTGAATGAAAAACATAGCAATGGAAGATGAGGTCTTTCCAGACAAGAATTTTTTCTGTATATAAATATAATATTAGGAGGGGATAATGAATCATGCGTTGTGTAATTAGTTAATACGACAATTTAGTAGAAATGCCTTTTCATTTAAATATTTAACATACAAGCGTAAAGTTTATTATTATATATAGAAATGACACATACTGTGGCTATCCGACAACTTAGATAAGTCGATAGCTTCTTTGTTTACTAAGCTATATATCCCGGTTCTGATTCCCGGCATGGCCAAAAAATGTAACATTGGTGAAATATGGGTTTACTCTTTCACAGTGATTTATTAACGGCCAGGGACTGTATGTTGTGCCTATCCCAGTCTTAAGTTAGATTATAAGGCATATGAAGGTATGACAGGCCTAGCCAGCCAGAAGTGTAAAATATATGATTCGAATAAAAAACTGACACAGTCCACAAGCTGGAAATAGCAATGGATGTTAAAGTAACACATACTGTGGCTACAGGAAACATCATCATTGCACAGCAAAACTAAATACTAACAAATGTTTTCATCTTTCAAAATAAAGCCTCTTCATAATCACGTTTGCTTGCGGCTTGCTTCGTACAATTTTAGTCTTCACGTCTCTCATTGGTTGGTACGGTCACGTGATTTAAAAATATGGACTGTGTTGATGCGCTTTCCATTTCTAAGGATCATTAAGGACTATGCGGATGCGAATCTTACGTACAGACTTTGTGAATTGGTCTTGGATCGTAGTAGCTTTAAATATGCATTAATATGGGTGAAACCCGCTGCGATGGTTGAGTGATGTATAGGGCAATATTTCTCAACCTTATTTGTCCTATAAAACACTTAAATATTTGGACCCCCACAAAGATTCAGAAGGTATAGCTTTTTTCTCATTATACAAAATGTCACAAATAAAATAGTTGTGTTTAATAGAACACAACATTTTATTTTTGTGTTTTCTCGTGCAGTTTTAGTAAGCAAAACTATATATAAAATAGCTAGTTTAAAATTTGTCAGTCTTAATTTGTCCAAACAAATCAATAAGACAATATTAGTGAGGCAAATTATTTTGCTTTGATCAAACAAGGCTCTTTTTAACTTTGGATCAATTTCAACGTAAAGTCTGTTTAAATTTGTATTTATTAAAATATCAAATATAATTTTAAAAAAATGGGGTGTGGCTGTGTCATGGACACGGCCGTGTGTTGTACGTGAATACGTTTATGTAATGGGTTATATTTTTTAAATAAAATATTTTTATTTATGTATTTAGGATAAAAGTAAGGAAACAAATAATTATTGTGTTACAATATAACTTTACTAATGTTTTATATACTATCGATAGATTGACGACAGCTGATGATTAAAACCTAAATGAACATCGTAGCTTCTCCGAGTCAAAAGTTATACTAATTGCAAATCTCGATACGCAGCAAAATAACCTCAAAATGGCGGCGCTTCCCCCTCCACCACGCGCGATGCGTCACTGTTCTCGCTTATCGTAATGAATTCTTTGATCCTTTAGCCATCCAGTGGTATAATTTAATTTTGAATGTAGAGGAAAAATTCGAAACAACACCAAACTGTATCCCCCGATTTTGTTATCATTAGGTTTTTTGGATTGCCCCCGTATGGTAGCAAATTTAAATACGTATTCACGTCAAAAGCATTTACTAAGAAATGTGGTTTCGAATGGTATAGTCTGATCTCTATGTTGACTCCTGTATACTAAGAGTGGACTGGCGAACCAAATTGTAAATACCCTCCTCCGGTAGTAAGTAGACTAATCATGCCTAACCTCGCAAGGCAAAGCACATTCTATTGAACAAGTTAAGTAAAGTTTAGCCCAC
Organism: Timema podura; assembly: GCA_033556935.1. Lineage (NCBI taxonomy): Eukaryota > Metazoa > Arthropoda > Insecta > Phasmatodea > Timematidae > Timema > Timema podura. Next base: position 45,606,121 of record JAVRXN010000011.1, on the reverse strand, counting down.
AATTTTTCCAACCCAACAACAAGGTACCCAATACCCACCCATAGTTTAAGAACCAATTGTCTAAGTTGTCATTCTCGCAATAGACTGAAGCGTATTACTATGACGAGGACATTGGGTTTTGAACCCAGATCTGGTGTAATGACGGTAGTTTTTCCTAGAGGGCTTTTTACACCATATCTCTCTCTCTCTCTCTCTCCCTCTCTCCAGAAAAATGCAGGAAAATTTATTCTAAATTAAACCTTCCTTATCATTATAACATTAGTGTAAGTAGTATATACACGTGTATAATTCTAACAGGTAGTGAGGCGTGGTGATAACATACATATACATATAAGCGAACCCTCTCTACTATTTATGGATTATTTTGAGACAAAAAATCTTAAAGAGATTATAAAAATAACTCACTTAATAATTAATGTTTTCTTTCCCCTAGGTGTTTTATTATATAACAATACACCTATGATAATTTATGTGCTTTAGATCAGATGATGAACACCTTAGCTCAGTTGATACTGCATATTTTTGTCACCATCATGGGCGATAAATATATCATAGCTGATATTGGCGCACAGACAAAAATACACTAGATACATCACCTAGAACAAATTTATTTAGCTTTTATGGAGAGCCCGAATTCTTAAGCACGAGGATCACTATGTGAAGTCCTATCTAGCAACGTCACTATAAAGTGGGTACTATTTTTATTATATTCCAATTTAAATGTGGTTTTACTACAGAGCAGACAACATTTGTCTTTTAGTGTCAATCAACTGGTTTACACCAATTTATATTCAGGTAGCAGTCCTCCCCTCTTCAATATAAACCAACCTCTAAAACGAGTTTACTCAGACTGCACATTACCCTCTTACTTATCTGATAAGGTTTGTTAATTCAAAGTTGTGAGAGATTGATTTGAGTGGCGGGATTGCTCGTACCTGAACTATTGTGTTTGAGCTGCCACAATCGGAAACCAGCTCTCCATCCTGTAGCCCTTATGACAAACATGTTTAAAGTGAATTGTTTGAATAAATATCACTTGTGAATAAGTGCTGTTATCACTGAAGTCTGCAACTAGAGGTCCCCAGTGCTCATGTACTGAACTAAGCTGGCTCAAGAAACGAAAAGAGACTCCTGTAAATTTGCGTGTCTGTTGTTACCTTGTAGCCTATATAGGCTGGGGTCTACCTTTTCACAATCGTTAATTGATTATCAGGGGTCTATGCAGTATTTCTCTACTAGAGTTAAGCTAGAGTTAATTCTAATGATGATATAAGTTGATTCAGAAACAATTATTTCATTTTAATTTTTTTTAATTTTGCTTTATTAAGGTGCTAGCCAACAGAAAATACCTCTACAGGCTAACACTGATAAATACATAAGAACATAAAATGACTTACCAAATACATTATCGTAGTGCACAAGAAATTACAATGAAACCAATTTAGTGATTAAATAAAAAGTAGAAAAAATAACAGGAAGAGAAATTATTCAATGGTATTTGATAATTTAGTGAAGCGTCGACAGTAAAAAAAAAGAAAGAAACTACTTGGTGTCCTTAAATAAATCTCTAATTTTTGTTTTCCTTTATAATAATATAATAAACTATGTAGCTCTAGAGTTAGCTCAACTTACAAAACAAATAAGAGGGCTGAGTTTGCTATAGCTAATTATAAAAAATATTTTATAATGATGAGAAGTACGAGGAGACACAAGAATACTCACATGTTATAGATTAGATTGACATGAAATTGCACTATTAAAAATGTTAAAAACCAAAAGGGTATAATTATAGAGTCTTCGTGAGAAGAGAGTTTGTAGCCCTAAAAGTATTAAAGTTATGTCATGATCATTATAAAAACGGTTAAAAATGAATTTATAACAGAAAGCAGTGACAAATTTTCGTTGAACATTTTCCAATCTAAGAGTCAGTTAACATTATGTAATACTACTTCACACTAGCATATTCGATCTTGGCCCTGGTAAAAACAAAGTACAAACTTAAGCTAGTCATCGTTAGAGATGGAGGAAGTGATATATATAGGCCAAGTAATTTCAGAGAGTGATAAACTATTGAATCAACATTATAGTAGTAGTAGTAGATCTATTGCTCTAAGTTAACTCCCAGATCGTTAATATAGAAGCATTATTCTATAATATAGCTACTAAGTTTACAAATGAAATTTTAGGGATGGTTTTCCTGGTGAAAGCTATAGACTTATTTTTAGATTTATTGATATGTATTCTATTTTAAATATATTATTTTAATATACCATATACTTCAATTTTTAAATCTAAACAATCAGCAAACTAAGTAGATTGATGTTTTTTAATAGTTTAAGATCATCAGGAAACAATATTGTATATCATTAGTAAACACATTAAAAATAAAAATCCAACATTAAACCCTTGGGCCTCATGGGGCCGGGAAGGGGTTGTAAATAATTAATTCTAATCTCATGGCAAATATATATTTTATAAGTAGCTCCTAAACTAATTTAAATATTGAACTGATAGGCCAAAATTACTTAGTATATAGAGAATAATACTGTTCTGAAGCTAAAGCTCTACTTTAGTCATAATAATTTGTATTAACATAACCTTGGGTGGAAACTTAAGGGGCAATATCACCTAGAAATTCTGCTAAGTAGATTTAATGATTACAAAACCATGTTGATTTTTAAATAGTTTGTTTTACAAATGGTAAAAAATATGCTCACCTATTTTTTTTGATAGGCACATTAAAGAAAGAATCTAGTATATAAACAAGTCAATGATTACAAATATTGGTTTTAGCTCCTTTTAAATGTTTTGCTATCTATATTATGTTTCCTTGCTTTAGGGAATGTTCCACTAGAAAGGCTAAGATGGAAAATATACTATGCTAGCTTGGGATTAATGATATTAGCACAACCTATTACAATTAGGCTTGGGACTCCATCCACCCCAGTCCCCTAAAATTAATTTTTAATTGAATAGTAATAATAATAGGTGACCTGGCGGTCTAGGGGTAAGGTGTCAAACCTCTGTGCTGGGGGTCCGGGTTTCAATCCTCGGTCCCGGCACAGATTTATCGATTGCCAAATTCTTCCTTCACCTCTGACAAGATGTGTATTAATCACAACTTGTGAATGTGTGGAATGCCAGGCCTCCACCGTGGTTCGGATTCCACGTTAAACTGTAGGTCCTCCATTTCATCTCACAATCGCCCTAACATTACATATAAGCGTAAGAGCGTATAACCCAAATGGGTAGTAAGACGTTGGGCTGCTTATAATAATAAAAATAATAATAATAGTGCCTACTAGTTCTTGGTATAAGTTACGAAGTATTGCAAAACTCGTTTATTACGTGCATTAGTATAACCTGAATGAGTGGTGAAGAGAGGTGACAAATAAAAACATATTGATATAAGATCTAAGATGGCACGTAGCCTGACTTAAAAAAGATACACCACGTCTTGTTATCCATCTAACATTTACAAAACTGGCTTATGTTAAGGGAGTAGGAATGAGAAAGGTACACTTTTGATAAATGTATCCACATTTGGGTTTAGGTAGCTTTAGAAACCATTACCCGTAAACCAGATTATATGAGCCTAGCATTTAGTTCTTATGTCCACCTATGTGGATGAATTACCTATTAGTGTATCAAAATAATTCTACTAATTTTAATATTAAAAAAAGTATCACAATATTTGGGAATGTTTTAAAGAGCCCAACAATTTTAACGCACGTTTGAATTGAAATTCGATAATCCTATTTGTAAGAAAAATAGTCCTGATAATACCAGCGTGTTATACTGATATGTAATCTGATATGTGAGGTCCAATTTTGATTCATGTTCAAAATTTGGTACAATATAGGATTTTATATTCATTTTAAAACAATATGGTTTACCACCTCACCGCAGTAAAATGTTTGTTAAATTCCCCATAGTTTGTCCTCAAGCGGCTGGTAATTTGTACGGGCATAAACATGCTTAGTAAAAACACACAAATTAGATATGTTTATTATTGTGAAACATGTATTTAATAATGTTTGTGCATTCCGTCTAAATACCCATCAGGGTCTCACATGTTTACACTAATGTGGAAGAGATAAGGAAGGTTTAAAATTTAGAGGAAATGTACTCTTCGTTTACCCTGTAAGGTTCTAGCTTATTTGATTATTCAACTATGGCATAACTTATATGCTATGCCATAGTTCAATCGATTGATGTAGCCTGCTATTTCAGGGTTAACGTAGTGTACTTGAATTTTCATTAATAAGGGAAAACCATTTGGAGAACTCATTCTTCATACACTTGATCAGTGTTAAGACCTCAAGACTTATTCTCGCCAGATAATCAGACAAGTCGATACCAACGCCTTTTAACGTGTGTACACGGGTGTAGTTGGGTGAGTGATAATATCTTTATGTAACGATCTATTTTCGAACAAAAAGTTAACTTGATTTTAATAAAGGCTATTAAAATCATTTAAAAAAATTGCTGTTCCAACTATTTTGTAAAGTTTTTTATCAAGCTAAAAGTCTTTTTTTTAATGTTCATCATTTTGTGTTAAAACAAATATTCAATGAAACGTGAAATATAGACGAATTAGTAGACTGAGCATGCCATGGGACAAAGAGGAAGGGTCGGTGCCCATGAAATTGAAGAGGGGGCGTGATACCCCTGACATTACCTTATAATAACGTCCCTCACCTATCCACCATGGACCAGGCCATAGCGTAATAGGGTGAGAACGTATTTGTAACGCAATACCGCAACTGATCAACATGGTAGACTCGCACGCTCCTCAGGGGACCTGTTTAGCGTTAATTGGCCCATTTGTTAGCAATTAACTGTTCGTGCCAGTACACATTCTCGCCCCGCCTACCTACCCACCCAACCCTATGATCTAATACTCACCTTGGTTGCTGAGCCATGCTCTGTATAAACCAAGCACGTGGGAGATTTTTTTTTTCCTTCCGAATACCATACATGTTTTTTTTCTGTTGTCGATTACTTTCTTATTATTTTTACTTTCACGATTGAGATTTTATCTCAATCCCTTACGTCAAATACTATCAGATACAACACCTTAGGTCACCATTGCGGAAAGCTATAATACTTATGATGACACCCACTGTAGCGGTTTAATGATCCTAGGCAGGGCTATTTAATTATTTATTCAAGTGGGCGACTCCAAAAAATCATAAAATTTGTCTGGTCAGGCATTTAATTCAGTCTGGTCGTAGCTTAGAGCATTATAATTTTGCAGTTTACATGAGGAAAAGTAAAACGTAAATTTGATTAAACATTTTATTGGTCTATTTCAGCTAAAGTAATTTTGAAATTTAAAGTAATATTAGCAAATATGAAAAAATTAAATAATAATTTCAAAATGGAGTTGCACTTTATATCATTAACAAGAGAAAAGGATTATTCACAAGCATACGTTGACCTGAACACAGTTAATACGAGCAAAGCAAGAGTTTCTAAGTTTGGAAACAAATTTTAATTAAAGGTAATCCAAAACTGCAGCATTCCTACATCTTAAACGTGATCACTCCATTTCGATGATGATCACAGATTTATTATACTTCTGTATTTCAAGTTGTACTACTTGATTTCACCCACGATTTTGTATAACAAAAGACACGTCTGCTTGGGTTAGGAGTGTTTAGTAATATAAATACGTACTTTAGTCCACACAGCGTTCAATGAGCCTGCTTTTCTTACTGCTTAAAGTAGAAAGCGCTGTTCTAAAGAGAGAACAAACAAACTTACAATATAAGATAAAAGCAAGGCCTGGATTTTGATGAACTAAAACTCTAAAAAATTACTCCAAATTAAAAAAAAATACCCAAAATATGAACAAAATTTCATAATAAATTCACACGACTAAAACAACCACTTGTTTTGCAAATGTAAATTAAAAATTATTCGTGCAATGGTCAACTAAACTCTTGCTCTGATAAAATTAATACAACATTGATTTACAAGTACCACCCTTAAAATAATAGATATCAGCTCCCGAAACAGTTTGTTGCAGTGTCTCACTAGGAATGTGTATTTTTCAACCATAAAAGAGTTGAAAGTATATACAGGCTGCGCTGTACATAGTCACAGTGATCAACATGACCAATTGGCATAAGAAAGATGACGTCCTGCAATTTACGGAGCATTTTCATCAAAAACCCCTTCTTTGGGACAAAAAACACAACTTGAACGTCCCTCGTGGCACAATTGTTCCACACGCAGCCAATGCTATAATTTCTCATGGAAAAAACCAAGCAGGTTGGGGTGGATCAAACATAGTGAGACGATTGAAAGTTGACAGCCCAATGGGCTACTGGCTCGGCCCGAAAGCCTGAGCAAAATTTAGTGAACTATGTCACGAACACGAGACAGAGTTCAGGATGGTGTTCAGTTCGATAGTATGTACGTAGCTTTACAAACAAAGAACTTTGCAATTACTATAAAGAACGCACGAACAATACTACAGTCAAATATCAATTAACGAGACGTATGTTGCTGTGCACAGATGTGTGGAGGGGAGGAGTGATGTGAGTCATCCCCAGCCACCTGAATTGTTCAAGACCAAAAGCAAAAATATGTTAGACGACACTTCTTCAGTGATGACTGGACTTTTAATCCACGGACTAATTTGTGGGGCTTGGCAGGCCATCACTCTCTCAATAGACTGGTCTGTTGATGGTGATATCTGGGTTAAAATACTTTTCGGTTTACTTAGGATGTTTTTTCCTAAATATTTTTATTTATATCTCTATGAACAAAGATGTGAACACGTTTCATATAAATTTAACCTTCCTCATCCATAAAACATCGACCAAATTGGAACATATGATAGCCAAAACGTGTAGTGAGATGCAGTGCCAAAAACAAAAAATTAGAATTATGATAGTAATATTATATACATTGGGAGCATGCTGACTTAAACATCAAGTTGGTCTAGTATAATTTGTGTATAGCGACAAATATGGGGCTTGAATCTAGGTCGAGTATTTTGAAGAAAGTTCTTCTCTAGATTTTTGCACCCTCCCTCCACGTGAATGTGGGTGTAGTTCCTCTAAAGTCTAAACTACCACATCTCAGAGGATGCGATATGTCAGGCCTGATCGATAGCACAGAGAGAGAAAAAAAAATATTCGTGGACATCTCTGGGGTGTTTGATAAAGTTTCAAAAGGTTAAGGGAAATAATATGAGAGAAAAGTCTTTATAAGAGCCTTAAAGACTACTGCAGAGATAGATACGCCACGTTGAGGTGTAGGGGTATGGCCCTGGGAATAGATTGACCAAAGGATACCCCCAGAGGTTGGTATGTGGATAGATCTCTAAGACGTCAGGCTAGAGCCTGGTTACTGGTTTCTCCCTGGGACGGCGGTGTGATGGTCTTCGTGGAAGATTTACTCATATTAGTTGAAGCACAATCAATAAAACACGTGGAAGAAAGGTGTGACCAGGTGATAACGTGGCTAGTTGCCTGGTGCAAGAAAGTCAAGCTCAATATGGCACCAGCGAAGACCACCTATATTCTGTTCAGTGGGACACACTGAGGAAATCCAAAGTCAAAGATTGACAAAATACCACTAAGCAGGGCAGAACCACTATATAACTGGGTGTGACACAAGACTAGAATCACAACTATGAAGCCCATATTGAACAGTTATGTAGCAAATCCACGAATGTGATGAATAAAATCATTAGCAAATAGCAGAATCAATTCTATCTCTCTATGTTACTCATCAGAAAATACCATCAGGAGCTACTTTTGGCATTAGTGGTCTATTTAGCGAGTGTTTGGGTGCATCAACTAACAAAATTTATGTATTCTAAGACATGCCAGAAGGTTCAGAAGAATATTATGTTGAGACATTTAGGTGAATATAAGACCGGTTCAATAGATGCACTAAGTGTCACACTAGGTATTAGCCTACTCGAATTTGACGTAAGGAAAAGATACTTTGGAAAGGTGATTTAAATCGGATAGAATGGCTGACCCGAACTGAAGCGACCAACACAACGGATATAAGAATGGTCCTGATAGAAGAGTGGCAAGATTTTGGGTGGGGGTGAGCATGGTAGAATAACTTACCAACCACTTATTTATGTGCAAGAAAGGCTCTTAAATAAAAGTGTTTACCTACTCGGGGACTTTTAGATTCTATAACAGGGTATGGGCAGTATAGGGCGTCTCTTAATGATAGAGGACTGACCGTCACAAGACTGTCTGATTGTCGAAAGGAGTCAAAACCAGAACATATGGTATTGGAATGGAAACTGACACAAGAACATAGGTATCCGCACCAGATACCAAGGGTACAACATACTAAGAAACGGTGTCCGGTGGAAGTCATAGATACAATTCAACTATAATTTCAACAGGGAAGAAAGAAGAATACATAAGAAAGGTTCAAAATGGTATACTACAGGACAACATGGCGAATGAAAGACGTGTTGACGAAAATGATGAGACTGAAGAAGACGTATTAAATACTGAAAAAGGGATCCTAATGTCTTGTTGAACAACTGGGCAGCATAGCCCCAAGATAAAAACAATAACATTATGACACGGACGGTAGGTGACAAAACATGTAGATTCTATTTAAGTATTCCTGAAGACCTGCCGATGGGAAGACGGCCTAGGATGCCATTAGTGATAACACTACTGACGCACTGGACCTGGACACATTCCAGTAGGTCAACGCATTATTCAATGAGATTAGATGGCAGAGTTGGTCCCTAAAGCTCCTACAGTTCACCTTGGGAACAAGTGTGTCGTAGGGTTGAGCCGCCGAATATCCAACCATCAGCTAGCTGAAATGGCTTTGGGTGCCCCGCAGCCCCCTGTACGGCCAGACACATTATCACAACAAGCTTCCCAAAGGATATCTGGAAAAACGTGGTGGCACAAACAGTCTGTGTAAATGAAGTAAACTGCATGTATTGTAACATTGAGCTACAATAGGACCTGCCCTCATGTTAACTTCACGTATAACTCTCCTTTTTGATTCATACTACCCGCTACAAATAGTATCGAAACTAGTAAAACTACTACAATAGTACTCTTCTCTATTGTAGTTCTCGTAGTTTGGTACAATATAATAAACAATTCTGAACAATATAAAACCAGAATATTATACGATAGTAATTTCTCTACAAATAAAACTGTTCATGTACTTACCGAATGTATCTTCTGGGTAGAGCAACCACCAAGACGGGCCAACACCTATAGAATCCTAGTACGGAGAGTTGACCAAGCGAGCTACAATGTTCCAACAGCTGACGTCCACACCGACCTGATCAACGAAACTCTAGAATAGGCCAGCCAGAATTTGCCTCGACTAGGGGAAGACTGCTTACCTGCCCTCTGATTGGAGAAACGTGAACTACATCGACAACATCAGGTGATTGAAGAAATGGTCTGAAGTTGGATGGAGCTCTAACAAGAATGGTCTACGTGACTGTCGAAAGATTCTATAAGGACGTCACCGACCAAGTGTTCTTTTCCCTCACCTTGCGTCCCTAGCAACGAAAACCCTATATAGAGTGATGTTCGTGTATGCAAAAATAACTATTCAATCTCAATGCTTGATGGAGTAGTGCTGTCCTGGACTTGAACAATGTCAGGATAAAACTTTCATGTATTATTCTCTACGGACTTAAACTATGGTGATTTATATTTTGGACACTGATTTAAATTTAACTTTTAGTGTTAGCCAAGTTAAGCATCGTAATTTTTCTATTTAATAATTTTTTTACCTGAACATTTATTTTGAAATGAGACTCTATATTTTGTCTGTCGCCACTCGGGATCTAGAGTCTGTTGTGTTACTTAAACGTTTTAGATAGCCACAATTATTAGTTTATTTTGGGTTGGACACGTCTTAATATAATTCATTTTGAAATTGTGGTTACTAGTAATTGTTTGATAATATTAAGGTAGTCTTTTTGTGGTTTATATTTTTAAGTATGGTTTATTGTAACGTAACTTTTCTGACTGATGAAATTAATCATGAGATTAATTCACATAAGAATATTTTCAAATATTTTGCTATGCTTTGCGTATAGTATTGTATTTTTTTTATATTCACAAGTAAGTGGACGTTTCCTAGTTTTGTGTCGAGATCAGATAGTCCCGCGGCAGCTTGACTAAAGTCTGTTAGCCAAACTCTCGTGTCTTTTAAAATATCTAATAAATATTTAATATTTATTATTAACGTTTTGAGGTCTGCATTCATTGGTGTGAATCAGACACTTTGGTAACAATATAATGAGGCCCCTAAGGCTCTTATGTATTATATCCTGGTGGATATTATTTGCTATAATTGTTTGTACTAAAATCAAGTTTATGGGTTGTTTGTCTCTTTAAGACTGACCCATTTGATTGTAGGATATGTTACGTGTGATGTAACATTCACTCAATTTAACTGCGCGAAATAATATATGAAGTTATTGTTTATTTTTGTTTTCAACATACCTAATTTTGATTTTTGAGACCATGTAAAGATTTCTGCTCTGCTGTTATTGCTTTGAATAAACCATTCATATTGTTGTTATTAAATCTTGCATATGATTTCCCTTTTTATGTGTTCCTTAGCTTACGCCCCCTTCCTTTTATATTATTTGTGGTCGTAAATAAAAGGTAGTAGATTGGGGTGTAACAGTATTTTTTAAGTTTGGTCAGAATAGGATATGTAATTACCTCTTAGATGATCCTTGACAAGATTAAGTATCCAAGTATCCAATTAATAGAAATTAAAGTGGTAGTACAATTTTATAACAGATTCGAAAGTGGAAATATGACATTAGACTAATAGTATACTAATACTAATACTAATAGTTATACTAATTAGTATATGAGTTAATCCAGATAGATTAATAAAAGGAATGATAGAAATATATAAAATAATAATAGTTGAGTAGTAGAATTAAAGGACCCGGCTTGTAATTAGATTAGAGTCAGCCCGGATGGGTAGTGATACGCTGGGGATAGTGAAGGCATGGTATAGAAGATGAGGCACATGCTTTCCCTTAAAAGATAAGATAAATATCCCCTTCAGTAAAATATCAGCTAAGCTCTACTAGTCTCGGTTTTGCGTTACAAAGTCATACATGCTAGCCACTCACCCAACCTAGCATATCCCGACTAGTAGCTCCCTCCCTATTCCTCTTTATAACTCGCATATCTCTCTCTATCCAGTGGTATTTTTCCTTTCCCACATTTTCTACAAAACTCTTTATCTCCTACAACACTCGTGAATAAATTTGATAAATATATTTTTAATATTACTCGTTAGTAAATGTATAAAGCAACATATATTTTTTATAGATATATGTAGATACACATTAATGAAATAATCTATTATATGTTCTAAATTTTAACCTTGTAGCACCCTTCCCCATTATTTCCTCCAATAAAGTCTGATTGGTTAAACCCTAACAAATATGGCCTATACATTAATCCCTATCACGGATCGTTCAAATTGTCGTTCTTCCCCAGCGCGATACTAATTTTTCTCTCACCCCTCTTTCTCTTTCACACCCCTCTTCCTCTCTCTCTCTCTCTCTCTCACCCCATTAGACTCTCCGTTTTTCCTCTTTCAAAACTGATTCCCTCGTTTGCTAATGTCAGGGAATTTCACAAAAGAGCGCTGAGCAAAGGGGGATAAAGGATGGTCTCTGGAAGGGGTAGTAGGAGGAGGCGGTGAGGAAAAGGGATTAGTGAACTGTGAGTGCCTCGTCGGTTTGGTTGGTATCGGTAAAAAAAAAAAAAAGTGCAGCGTCATCACGTAGCATCAGGTAAGCTCGCTCGATGCAGCAGAGTGGAAAACATTCACTAAAAGGAAGGGGAATCAAAAAAATAGTCGCGGTGATTAAGATCAGGACATTTCGCCGGAATTAATTTCGTCATCGGGGGTGGAAGGGTGGGTAAGAAAAAATGTTGCAGATATGATGTAGAAAAATTAATGCTGGGTTCATAAAATAGAAACAATTAATGCTTTAGGACTTATAGCACAATCTATTGAGGTTAAACTAAACTTAGGCCTATATTTAAATAAAACTATTTTAATGTAATAAAACTCCTTGATAGCCTCGTGACAACATTTACGCGTAGCAAGATCCAAGTGATCTAAGGTGTTAGACCAGTGATGGGCAAACTTTTCGTGAAATGGGCCAAAAGAAAAAAAAAACGTCAGGCTCGCCAACATAGTTTATTAAAAAGTTACAGTGGTACATTTTACGAAACTATTGTACAATTAAGTTATATTAATTAAAATAGATTTGTATTATAATGAAATGTAATTCTAATACAATTTTAGTTGTCTACATTATTTAATAAATACTTTGAATTAATGTGCATCCAAACGTTAACATTCCAATTTCGTGGATGGTTTGCGTATTGTTTAATTTCTGGACACTGGTCACTAAGCTATAAAATAGAAAGAAAAACAAACAAGTTCAAAAATATATTTTTTTTCTTGTTTATCCTTTTTCTTAACACTTTTTACTTTCACTTTGTGATCGTCAAAATAATAAAATTCGAGCTTTTGATGAATTTTGACTTTTCATGACCTCCCAAATTCGAAAAAGTTGTTTTTAAATTTCCGTCTGTTCTCTGTCAGTCTGTCCGTCTGTCTGTACTTCAGTGTAGAGCCTAAACTATCCAATCGGCAATAACGATTTTGGTTAAATTTCATTGCTAAACATTGATTAATATTAAAAACAAAATGGCTACTCTCAATATCTAGGAAATATGACTTTAAGGGTTCCGATCTGAGGCTTAAATTCTAATTTTTATTCGTATCTCTGAAACTGTTTCAGTTATGAAATTACCTATCATTGAAAATATGTAGTTCTATTTATATTACAAATCATTTATTCAAAGTATATTTTTATAAAACCATAAATTTCAAGCTAAACGCAAATATATATATCTTTCTTAATTTTTGAAAGCTTAAGGGGTATTGCGAACATCAAAAAAATCTAATCGAAGTTGTTGATGGATATCGACGTTTCATGACCCCCCTAACCCTAAAAAGTGTTTTTTCAATGCCGTCTGTCTGTGTGTTTGTTTACCCTAAAAATAAAAGTAGTTTAATAAAGGGCGAAAAGAGAAAAAATCTATTTTCTCAAAATCGGCTCTAACTATTTTGATTAAAATTCGTATCTACTCGTTGATTAAGATAATAAATACAATTGATATTCTCATTTTCCCATGAAAATGAATTTTAGGGTACTTTACAAAAGCGTAAATTTCCGTATCTCCGCAACTATTTGAGATACTGAATAACTTATAATTGCAAAATTGTAGTACTATTAAAAATAAACTTTTATTAGAAATGTATTTTCAATTAGACCAATAGTTTCTGAGAAATTGGCAAATATATTAATAAAATTTGGAGCTTTAGTTGTGAAGAGATATACTTAAATTTTAACGCAATAATTCTGGCGGACTTAAATTCTTTAAGAATAAAATTATAAAATTTAAAACCTAGTGTCAAAAAGTCTTACGTAATTATAGTGGAATTTTTGCTCAGTTTTTCTAGTGTATGGTTATTATTTCGTTTCAAATATAATATTACGAGTTTAGATTAAATATCTTCATTTTTAATTAATAGAGTGAGAAAGTCGTGCGGAGTTCCATACCATTTATTTAAATGGGAATTTGGAATTTTTTACTTTGCCCATCACTGCGTTAGATTCATTTAACACTTGCTTGCACTCGACAGGAAGGCTGGGGTCTGAATGGCAGTCGTGTGCATGAGAGATGATTTTACATATATGATTTTCACTGTAGGGTTCCTCCCTCCACGTTGACTAGAATGTATTCCCTCAAAACTACCTTCTTTATCTCGTTCAAATAGATTATTCCTTAATAATTCCTGGGAAAAACATGATGGCTAGTATACTATACGGTGAATTAATTAGCACGTGTAAGTACTTAGGAGCCCCTGTGAAAAACCTGTTAATTTATTGTATGTATCTATATAAACTCAGATACTTAGTAATTTTTGTGATAAGAATTCTTTTTTATATTTATTACTTTAAAGACAGAGATAGCTTAAGTCCTTTATATATAATTAGTATATTATATATTATGTATATAGTTGTATTATACATAATTTATTTAATAATTATTATAATTATTTATATTTAATTATGTTATATTATGTATAATTATACATATTATATCATATAATATAATATTATTTAATTATGTATAATAATTATACATAATTAATAATTCGCGAGCCATTGGACTCGAAAATTCGAAAGAATTATTCATATTATGTATGTAAAACATAAAATTACTGTATTTTAAGTTATTTTAGTATATATTTTTATTTAAATAAACTTTAGAAGTTAAAAATATAGAATATTGATGGTTTTTTCTCTTACTTTAGAATAGTAATTCACATTTAAACTCCGATAAGGAATTTATTTTCAAACTTTCTTTATTCCCCTAGTAGATTGCTCTACCCCCTACACGACAATATTTTTCAGACAGTATTCTCTCTCTATCTCTTTGCCAATTTTGCCCTCACCACTCGCCCGATGAAACCCCTTACCTTTCGTAATTCCGTTGAGAAAACTTCACTTTCTCAATGGTCTACGCGGGAACATAGTAGCGTAATTTCCTGCGTACTAGGTATGTACGAAAACTTGCCGAACATTTAAATACAAAAACTTAGGATACAGGGGATAGAGAAATGAAGGATCTATTTAAAAATAGTTCAACTTTTAAATTTTATTTGTTAGATAAATATATACTATCAAAATATGGATTATTATTGATTTCTATTCAATTTCAAATATTTATAAAAACATGATTTCTTAAAGTTTATAGAACAAACTTGGATAGGACATAAATACATGATTATAAAATATAAACTCAACGTCCTAATATCTGTTTGGGTACCAAGCGTGTTATTTACATTAATTAGGTAGTGATTAGGAATGTATAATTTAAAGAAAACTTTTGTGGAGTGAGTGTAAAATATAATTTTGATTTTAAGTCTTGACCTCATCCTAATCAAACCAGAACATTAAAGCTAGTTTGAGCACTAGGCAAAAATGTAATATAATAACTCTTTTACTAACTCAACATTTTAAAGTAGGCTATTAAAACTCTATTAATACGTAACTGTACTTTGTATTCAAACATTTTATTTAACATAAGTATTTATTTTTAAAAGGGTAGTCTTAGATGTGTGGGTGAAATCTTCATCAAATTAATAAACTCCTATCACTCAACACCCTAAAAACAAATTAGTTTTTCGCTTCTTCAACTAAAACGCTACTAGAAGCCATAAAAGAATATGTATTTCCTTTGACGAGTGAATCCAATATAGATCACTTATCTCATGATGTCTTAATATATTGGAAAATGTGTATGAATAAATACTTACTTTTACTAGCTTTAAAACCGTAAAAAAAAATTAAAAGCTATCCTGAACAGACAATAGCTACAAAGTAATTGATTATCTCACAGGTTCTTTTCAGACTACTCCTTAAAAAAAACTAATCAGAATATATACCTCCACGAACCTGAATAACTCTGATAGAACTTTGACAAGCTGAGCCAAAGGCCAAGTATTAATTCCAAATTGTAGGTGTCATTAAAAAAAATTATGAATCGCATAAAACATTTATCAAATAATTAGTTTGATATATTGATATATAATATTTTGAAATAAATAAATTTGAATCAAGGTCAAAGGCATCATTTTTGCAACAAATTGAACTTCCTTTGACGAGAATCTCAAGGGTCGAGTCCTGATCTTATGTACTAAAATTATTATTTCTTAAATGGTTGCTGACCTTGGTGGTTTTAGGGTAAAGTTCTTACTTCAGGACCCGATGCTCATGGGTTCCCACCCAGCCGGGGTCAACGGATTTTTTCTTGAGCAATAAAGTCCGTAGCACAACTTCCTTCGGAGGGTAAGTTAAGCCATCGTTCAAATGTCGATTATGACATGTAAAGGATCCTTGGAAGGTATGTGAAGATACCTTTCTCAGCAAAATTGGTAGACCCTTTCGCTCTCACTCAAAGAAATTCTTGTCTGTTGAAAATAAATAATCAGTCATTTCAGAAAGTGCACGTTAAATAATTCAAATAAATAAAATCCCAAATCATTTATATCTTCCTCCACGTAAATATGTATAAATATTAATTAATATAAATTCTACCTTCCTCTTCCCTACTTCTTATATTAAGCCGTCAATTTCCATTTTATTAATAGAAATGAAACAATATTAATTAAATATAGATTTTATTATGTTAAATTCAAATTATTTATTTTTAAATTTCGTTTAATCTACTATGAAATGGCTTATTTGATCTCAATCTCACTGGTTTATAATGAATACTATAAAAAAAACTCAAAACAATGTTATACCTGTTTTGAGCTGCACTACCTATCTAATTTATGCATTAATCGTGAGTTGGATTGGGCTCTTAATAATCCTTAACCCTCTCACTACACAAATGACACCAAATGGACACCAAATGGACACCAAATGGACACCAAATGTAGGTAGTTAGTACAGCTAGAAAGAGTTATGTATATTCTACTTTAGAAAACATTGGAATTATAACTAGTGAAAACGTTTTAAAAATATTACAAAATTGAAAGTATTACTATTTAAACATTTAAATAAATCTATTGAACTGATTCTATTCTCGGTGTTATCATATGGAGAATGCATAAAACCACATTTAAACACCATTTTTGGTTTGATCGTTATCTTTTATCTATTTTCCTGCTTATAATTGGCCAATAAATATTCTCTTAAGGTGGGGATGTATGAAATGCGAGCTAAGGGCAATGATTTTGCAGCTTTCATATCAAAACATTTGTTTGGCCACAATAAATAAAACATAGTTACAGTATAAACACAAAGTTTAATTTTCTTCACATGGTGATATCAACCGTTCTTGAATATATGTCATGAGCAAACCAGCATTAGACGAAATTTTTTAAACTAAGAGAAAAAGTTGTCTTTAAATTTCAAGACATCCTTGACAGATATTCAATAATTGCTGATATCATCATGTTAAGAAAAAATAAACTATGCGTTTCTGCTGGGAAAATTATTTTATTTGTTTGGCATAAAAAAGTCTATATAAAAAATTACAAAGACACCAACTTTTTCTCGAGTTTCCTATATTCTTACCTTAAGATTTAGTCAGGGCTCTAAATGTTGGCACACGCTATATCCACGCGTTCATACAGACACTTCCCAACTTTCCAGAACAATATTCAGCCACTTGGCACGAAGTCCAAAGGATAACGGTATTACATTTCACCTGTAGCTATAATCTTCTTATAATCCATTTTTAGAGTACCTTTAAATCTTATCTCCCTACGGGTTTAGCGAGTCTGAAATGACTATATCAAGTATTTATGATCAAATTAGAGAGTTCTATTTTGCACAACCAAATAAACCGTGTTCTTCTTCTTGAAAATACCCTTAGGAGTACAATAGGTCGGTCTGTCTGATAAGATATGAGATTAAAACTAACACTTTTTTGTAGATGAATTAAAAATAAAACGTTTACCATAAATGTATGATAATTAATTATTTTAGAAAACTTTATAAAATATATTTATCATAGTGTCACCTATCGAGAATATTCACATATTTACAATAATTTGATAGGGATGATGAAGATAAAATTCAAGAGAAATGTACTATTATTTGTGTAAAGAGAAAGTATAAAACTTTTTAAGGAAAATTACTTTCTTTACACCAGCTGGGATTCAAACTCCAACCTCAACTTTCCCAGTAAACCAGTACAGATGAGTCAGACACTTTAACCCATTGAATTCCAAATTTCAAAAAACCATTTGTTTAGCATAATTTATATTCATTTTTAAACTAGAACCCCAAATATCTGGACTAAATAGGGACTAGTCTATTCAATAGTAGAAGGGTGACCTGGTGGTCTAGGGGTAAGGTGTCAGACTTCTGTGCTGAGGGTCCGGGGTTCAATCCTCGGTCCCGGCACAGATTTATCTGATTGCCAAACCCTTCCTTCACCTCTGACAAGACGTGTATTAATCACAACTTGTGAATGTGAGGAATGCCAGGCCTCCACCGTGGTTCGGATTCCACGTTAAACTGTAGGTCCTCTATCTCATCTCACAATCACCCTACCATTGCACATTAGCGTAAGTGCGTATAACCCGAACGGGTAGTAAGACGCGGTGCTAATAATAATAATAATAATAGTAGAACAATCCGGATGATTGAATTTATAGACATATAGAATTTATTCACATTATGGTACTACAATTTAAAAACATATTGTGATATAACGTATGTAATAGTGTGAAAGTACTTCCGTAATTCATATTAAGTGGGCCACTTGTACTTACAACACATCATAAAAAAAATATTACGTACTGTATTGTACACCTACATACTTTCTCATATGATATATTAAAGTTTGTGTCAACGTTTTAAAAATTATTCAAATACCCTCTAATTATTTTTATTATTAGATCAACAAACGCACAGTACATTCTTATGTCTTATGTTACTCCCCATCCAGATACCCATTTTGAGCAACAACAGTTGAGCCATTTTTTAAAAAAAATAGCTAATTTCTTTTAAAAAAAAGGGATTTATAAATTACCCCTGAATTAATATTTTTCCCCGCAGAACCATGAATACAATTTGGTTTTTAATTTCAACACCAATTATGTATCAATTTAAAAAAAATTGTAAGAATTATTTTGAAAACATTAATTTTTTTTTTAAATATGTGATTAGTAACTAATCTTTATTTGAAGTCAAGGGTCTAAATCAAAAATAAAAGCCTTGAAGTACCACCTTAAAATAGCTAGAAATGAGGTTAGAACAATATCCTTCAAGCTGTCTCGGTTGTAGCCCTGTAACAAGCAAATGGAGTTGTATGACCAAATTTTATGGGTTTGGGGGCACATCAAAAATCACAAGGCCAAAAAAGTAAACATTTAAAATTTATTTTTTTATTTATTCGAGAATATAAAAAATGGGAGAAATACAATATCTACCTTAAATTACAACATCCAATATTTATTATTAATTTAAGATACTAGAAGCATTGAATAATTTTAAAAAATAAGAATCTCAACGGATTATATACAGGATGTTCTTAAACTCAACCCCCAAACAGCACATAATATAGTTTGTTTGAACCAAAAGTAGTACAAAATCCCTATACACTTACATCCGATAAAATATGCTAATACCATTAAATTGTGTTCAAAGCTTAGGCGTACAACGCCGGGAGAGCCAAGCTGTGCAAGCATGCATGTACAACGAGTTGCATAAGATTTAGGTGCATGGCACTGCACTCCTCGACATCTCGGAGCATGGTAGCAGAACGCACCACAATATTAATAGTAAACAACACACCAGTCCATCTATAATTAATTGGTAAAACGTTCTGAGGTTCATATTAACTGCATCACAGACAGTGCTTGCCACTACATGTGCAGTGACACGCGCCCAATTTCTATGCAACCTCTTGTACACGCACGCTTGAAAGGTTTAGCTCTCACGGCGCCTTACGCCGAAACTTTGAACATAGTTTAATGGTATTAGCATAGTTTTTCGGATGTAAGTGTATAGGGATTTTATATTACTTTTGGTACAGACAGACAATACGTGCCATTTGGGCGTTGATTTTTTGAACACTTGTATACATACCAATATATAAATAAATTCATCACATTATAATATTTCATCTTCAATCAGAATTTTAGTAATATATTTTTCAAACCACTTCTTAACAAACAAATCTGTAAATTATATTTAAAAATCAAATGGTTCTAATAATAGTGGTTAATAGATAGAAACCTAATCTATTTATAGAATTAAAACCATTATTTATGATTTTTATTGGGACATTCACGCTTCACAAATTTACTAAATATTAGAAAAGATTACTTTAGTTTAAAATACTCCTCGCAATCATAGTCTTCCTGATTAGAAACCAAAGGAAGAACTATATAAAATCTACTCTGATGCTATAAAGAGAAGTTGGAAGGATCTACTCCTCGAATTCCCTCCTCTACTTCTCTTCTTATCTAGGATTCTCTTGTCTTCGACATAGTATGCTCATTGGAAACAGAAAAGGAGACGAAATAAAAATAGAGAATAAGGGTGAAGGGGGCAATGAGGGAGGTTGGGGGGGAAACCACAAAATGAGGTAACGTGCTTGGTGGTTCAAGAAGGGAATGAATTGAAATGAGCTTGAAATCGAAATGTGTCGGATGTTAAGTTTATTCTCCAACTTCAAAGAAAGTCAAAATCACTATAGAGCAGGTGTTTCATTCTAAAGCTGTTTCGGTTTACAATATGTAAGGAAACATATACATTATTGTATATGTGCAAATTTATAATAAATTATGTAAATTATGTTGTAAATTATTCTGTGTGTAGTGGATTTTAAATTTAAAATATAATTACAAAACCATATTTTCCTTAATTAACCACGAATTATTTATAGCTTAGTGAAATTAATGTGGGATGGGAAGGAGTGCAAGCCAAGTTCAGTTGTTATTTTAAAATTTTTTACAAAAAATCATTTTGGAAAAAAAATGTAATATATTTATTTAGTACAAACCTTTAGTAATCTCAACAGCTTTTGAATATTAGTCATGAGCGTACTCTAATTTGACCAGAAACTTTTAAATGAAGGGAAAAAGTCCTGGCCAAATTTTACAAATTTTAATGATTATTTTTAAGGAAATTTTGAATTTCAATATTTCAAAAATTGAAATGTTTAAATTTAAGTTACCATTGAAGCTATATTTTATTTTATTTGTCCAAAAAAAGGAATCGTGTAATTTTTTAGCACCGCATTTTACTACCCGTTTAGATTATACCCCTATGTACTAATTACGCTTATGGGTTAGGATTATAAATGCTTAATTTAGAGAAAATGCAGACGTATTTTCGTAGAGTCAGAATAAAAAACAATTTAGGAAACATCACTCTTAGTGCATTCGACCAGGATAGAGCCTCGATCTCCCCATCTTCAGCGGTCTAGTACAACTCGAGAATAGCGCCTTAGACCACGCAGCCACCGAAGTGGGTTTTTTGTTTTAAGAAAATTTTGAAATACCAGCCTTAGCTCAAGTTAATTTCAACCCCACCTTAAAAACTTTTGTTCCTTATATAAGGTATCGCATAGTTCTTGGGGTAATATGTTGAATTAGGATATTATTATTATTTGTATGTGGGGGGGGAGGGAGGAAGATGGAAATAATTACCTTGGAAAGAAAGGAGTAAGGAATGAGGAGGTCCTGGAAAATAATTGGGAGAAAAAAAGAACAAGTTATAATACAGGTTATAAGAAGACGGAAGAGGAGCTGGTTGGTTAGGTCACTGGCCGAGAAGGACCTGATTATTGACGAATGCTATAGAAGGAATGGTGGAATAAAGGAAAGGATGGGGGCGTAAAAGATATTAATGGTGGATGGAAGATATCAAAGGATGAAGAGGATGTCGGAAGACAGAGAGGCATGGAGAGCTACCATGTAAGGGCTTGCCATTAGGCAGAATACAAATACGTAGTATTTTGTGTCTTTAAATGTACGTTTTCTAAACATACGATCATTCATGGTAGGCTTAACCTAAGGGAAACACATCTTACTATAGCGATCATTTTATTACTCACTTGTTTAACAACTTCAATAGAGCCACAATGGTTGTATCTGAATCTCCTTTTTCGTTAATTTGTTTACACTGCTTATCACTATATATTCGGGTTATCCACATATTATTATGCTAATGGCATAATTATTCATAGAAAATGTACCATATAATATTTGCGTGAAGAGGAGAGTGGAAATCTATTTATGAATAAAACAACCTCAGCACACCCAATCGGTATTAAAACTCCAAACTCCTTCGCCACTGACAAATAGGCTACAATAGCTTGAAATTTAGTCCACGTCCCTACCTATGTGAGTTTCTTATCACTTGTTCATATATATATATATATAAATTTTATTTATTTTGTAAAAATCTTAATTTTTATACACAATGGTAATTAAAACAAAATAAATTAAAATGTCGAAATGTATTTGATAAAACCCTTTTTAATCATCAAGACTTTTACATTTTAATGATCAAATTCCAGAATATTTAAAATATAAAGTACTAAAGAAAGCTTTCACTATAAATTCTTCCCTTAGATGAATGGCAAATGGTGCCAAATATTTGTTCGTAAGGACAAAAATAAATCATATTCTAAAAAGGATAAAAAAAAGTGAGATTCTCAAGAACTTAAAAGCAAAATTATGTTCTTTCACCTCATGAAATGGATAGGATTAAAGATGATTATTGAAATGAAGAGAAAGATGGGACAGTGAGCGAACAAAGAATAAAGGAAACGCAAAAATGTAAGGTTGAAGTTGAGGCATCTCTTTACTTTAAAGTGAAGCCGATATAGCGAAAGAAGGAAGGGTTGAAGTTCACAGATCAAATCCTGACTGGATACGATCCTTTGACCTGTGGTTGCTTTTTAATGGCTTTAATAAATCCTAGAACTTTTGTAGTGTTCACAAATTTTAGCTAGCAAAAAAATGTATTATGTAACTTTTTATATAATTAGTAGTAGCCTCCTTACGTTTTACATTAAGGTTATTAAAAATTTTTAATCTACGGAATAAGAGAAGGGTATGCAAATTGCAAACTAATCCTCATTAGCGTAGAAATAAACTAGGAAAACTCTTTTATTGTTTGGTGATGTTGGTGATGTTGGTCATTGGTGATGTTGGTGATCAGAGATCAATGATCAAGAACAATGTCCGATACCACTATTTGGTATCATATTCAAACAAGCACTATGATGTTCGACTAACATAATAAAAAGTGATTGGAGTTGAACTGTGGTCCCGCCCGGAGGAAGCCAGAGAGCAAGACCACGTGACCTGCCCTCTAGCGCCACACACGGCGGGTCCATAGTTCGAGAGCGCACGGTGATTGTAGGGTGACATAATACTCTACAAAACCACAGTAATTAATCCCATTTAAAAACCACCCATAGCACACACGATCGAGATTCGAATATTTACTCCTAATTACTGGTAATTCCAATTCGGGTGTTATTATATAACTATTAATTAAATTTGGTAATTTATTTTAA
The DNA here is from genome assembly GCA_033556935.1 of Timema podura. Taxonomy (NCBI): domain Eukaryota; kingdom Metazoa; phylum Arthropoda; class Insecta; order Phasmatodea; family Timematidae; genus Timema; species Timema podura. Next base: position 45,582,965 of record JAVRXN010000011.1, on the reverse strand, counting down.
TCTTTGTCTTTAAATTTCTTCTAACATTTCTGATTGTGGAATGTTAGTGTCACACCTAAATACGTGTATCTATAATAACCTACATTGCTTAGTTTATTATGCTCATAATATTATCATTTTCACATTTTATGAACATCTTGAAACATTATTTTTGACTATTTTACATTTGTTTTCTTCTTTTCTTCAAAATTAGTATTTTAACCTATATACTGGCGATTTCTTCCCATGGATGTTTGAACTTTCCTGTAAGATCATGTAGACTTTTTATAAAAAAAATACTTCACTATACACTTACTTTGATCGGTTTGACTGTTTTTTAAGAGTTAATAAACCTGTGTATAGATTTAATTAATACATTTTATTTTGATGATGACATTTTGTATTCACTACTTGATTTTGTTATTTTAAGATATAGTATATGTGTGATTTTGTAATTAAATATTTTTATTCTTAATGTTTGTTAAATATTTTCATTATTTTAAAAATATCAATTAAATTAAACCGTTAGTTATTATGATGATATAATATATTTTGTGTTGTCTTTTAATTTGAAAATTTCATGCTATCTTAGGCTAAATAAACCCTTAAGATCAGGTTAACACTACGTATAAATGAACTGGGATAATTATATGTTTAAGTAACAGTTTGTTTAAGACATTAACCTGGATATTCCAGTTGACAAGGCTAGCTAAGGTATCAAGTTAAAGGGACAGTCAACATAGTCTCATTGAGAAATATATTTATATTTGTGCGAGCACTGGCATCAAACACTACTCGGAGCTAGGACGTTGAGTTATCCTCCTTAAATAATCCATGATTAAATAATACAGTCAGTCATGAGATGGGGGGGTATCACAAAGAATCATGTGACCAGAATCGAGATGGTATTGAATAAATTCAGTAAACAGTGTTTTTAATTTCGGTCTGAAATTGTAGGATTTTTTTCCAAGGGAGTGAAATCTTTTTAGCATCATTGTCTGAACTGCCAAGAGGAAGTTGATTTTCTTTGAGTGGGAGTCGTACCATATACCTTCCTGAATCATCCCATTAGTGGGTGGAAATAAAGTGCTATTCACACAATTGTTCTTATTTAGTTGACACAATCATATATGGGGGGTTCTTCAGTCTTCCAAAAACGTTGAACAAAGTCGTGAAAATCACGATTTTAGATGGAGAAAATGTCATTAATCCCTGGAGAGGGTCTCAAACGTTGTGGAAAGGAATATAAATAGCTGTGCCAGTGACCACACAGTGAAAAATTGTTCCAAAGGTGGTAAGTTAGGGCCACAAGGTTGACGATCACCAGTGACCGCATTAACAAAGAGATCCACTCGAATGAATATATCGACTAGACTGGGATTATAAAATGTTGGATAAACGAGTAACAAACCCCGGAGTTTGCTTACATGGTAAGCCCGGTGTGATATTGTACAAAACGTCAGAGAATGTGTATTTGCACTTACCATTCTCTTTACATTAATGGAACAGAGGACGATACCACTAAAGACATGTGGTGTTTGTGAGTGACTTTTATTCAATAATTGACCACAGTGTTCTTTAATAAAACTGGACTGAGCGGTGAAATTTACGACTTCTCATACAATTGTCGAAATGTATGGTGATTTTGACAAACGTGGTAGCCAGTTGCACTCTGGTCTGAGGCTGGCTTGTAAACTACACATTAAGTGTGTTAGGCCGTACTCTTGGAAGGGTTGAGGCAAGTTTACTCTTGACTCATGAGTATGGTAACATAGAGGGGTAATGTTTCTCTTACAATATGAACAAGTACGAGGCAACTTGCAATTTATTGATGAGGGACGTATCCGAGGCAACTGTATCACAATCTAATTAGTTTTAATAAAATTTCCGATTTATTGAGCTGTTTGTTTTGGAATTAGGCACATTGGTAGATAGTGTGAGTTAAATGGTGACCAAGCCAGCCATTATTTCCATTCTTATTGGCGTAAATCAAAAGAAGTCAAGAAGCTTATGCATGTGTGGCTGAGTTGTAGAAGTGTTACGAATGAGTAACCTATTTAAATATAATATTACAAGAACATGTGTATAGCAACAAACTCTATCCAAAATGAACTCATTTCATAGACAAAACAATATTTCCTTAGCTGTATATAAGATAATTGATCCAAAATAATATTACATTTTATCAGAAACATTATTGAAAAAAGAGCATCACTCAATCTCAAGGCTAGTAAATGAAAAAATGGGCATTTTTACAGAAACATATTGATAGGAAAGTAAAAATAGGAAAACAACGCTTCACCCACTATGTAAGCAGATATTTATATTTATTGTTCTGTTGCCACTAGATATATGTGCTACATTTTTTCTACTAGCTTTGTAAATTTGACAACCCACCTTCATTTTCCGAATCCTCATTGTGATTTTATAATTTATATACTTTTCTCTTTATCTGGGCTATTTTAGTCGTATAAATTATCAGCTAACCTTTTCCCAGTCCTCCATTTTAAAATATATTTGTTTATAGCTTGTAACTATTGAATTTACAAAAAAAATTTGAGATAAAAGGTTGTATCTTTTATACCCTACAACTTTGCAACATGTTTTTTATGCCTAAAAGAGTTTCGGAGATTTCAAAACTGGTACATCCGACTTATGTAATTAGTGTCCTCTAATTAGCTTTCCCGGAATAATTAGATAGGTAATTTTGTTTGCAATATTAAACTGTGCTAAGATAGGATCTTTAATCAAAATCATTATAAAAAGGTAAGATTTTAAAAATCGCCATCAAGTAAAACTACCTCACTTTTGTGAACCGATCGATAATTTTTTTAAAAATCAGGTTTTTTTGGAAAACCTAGATATCAATTTATAAACTTGTTTGGTAAAATGGTTTTGGCTTTAGGCTGATGAATAGTCAGACAAAGAGATAACGGCTGTTAACAAATTATTTTTCGAGTCAAAAGGATTCATGAAACGTTGACACCATTAAAAATATCGAATAGATTTTTTTCAACTATTGCAATACTTCCTATCTCCTAGGAAACGCGAGAATTTAAGATATTTGTATTTTTAATTATTATCATAGTTTTTTCTATTTCCTCCACGTTTAACTATTCATTCAGGCTATAAGTATTTTTTTAACCAAACAGATAAGGTAGAGATATTAAACTAGATTACGTTTGAGGAATACCAATATAGCGCACCCTATTTGGACCCTTACGAGGAAGGTAGGAAGGTAGGAAAACGCAATACTGAAAAAAACTAGGCTATTATATTAAAATATGTCATTCTTATAGTAGTAAATACTTAAGCCTGAAGTATTTTGTAGCATATATGAGTTTTTTAAATAAAACTAGTGAAACCAAGTATGCAAATAGGATTATTTAAAAAACAATGACCCGCTTCATAATTCCTATGGTCTAAGGCATCACACTCACAATTGACTCGCCAGCTGATGGCTGGAGATTGGGGTTTGAATCCTGGTCGGGTGTACAGAGTAGAGGATGGTTTTCCCTAAACAGTTTTACACTCTTCCACCACGAAAATTTTGGCACACTTCCTTTAAATTCAACCTCCCTTATTCCTATCTAGAGTAATTAATAATTAGTACACGTGTGTTCTAAACCAAACGGATTGTAAGACATGATGCAAAAGACAAACAAAAATACAATTATTACTGTGACAATGCGTATAACCCGAACGGGTAGTAAGACGCGGTGCTAATAATAATAATAATAACAATAATACTGTGACAAGTTTCATGACGCAAATAGTAATTTGGTGACCACAGGCGTTGGGAAATATTCTGTGTGGTCTCCATACAAGGTGGCCGTCCGTGTCTGCGGTAATAAGCGTCGCACTGATAAATGTCAACATGGCTGAAGAACGTCAGTAACGATGTCATTTGTTTTACTAGGGGTGAAGCTTTCCTTCCCTCCTTCGCTCACTTGTTCCTGGATCATTCATCCAATCTCCCCCCCCCCCCCTATGATTCTCCTCCTTCCACCACTGGTCGCCATTTGCAAACAAAGATACAACCTGTAACAATACAATACATTCATCGTTCAATGAAACCTAGTGTACCCCTTTTTATTTACATTTTCTAAACTAAATAGTCTCTCTTGATCGAATACTAATAATCTCTCACTTGCTAGTATGTACCAAATAATATATATTTATAATAAATGGTACTACACAATCGCACAAACTTTCTTATACTGTTTACTATAGCTTGGAAGATAATTTTCAAACAAAGGTTTAAAGTAAACTACCCTTAGTTATGTTTTCTTCATACAATCACATCGTCAAGTTGACACTCTTTATAAATACATTTTAAACTAAATTGTTCAAATATGGTTGGTAAAATTAAAATTTTCAAAAGCCATTATTTGTGAACTACCCTAAAATTATTCATCCGTAAAAATAAAAAGTATTGTCACTTTAAATGAAAAACTAGTACATATTCCCTCCCATATTGAACTTAATCTTCAAGGTCAATTTAAAAATATTTCAAATGTTATATAATTTGTCGTAAGTAAACTGCGCTTAAATTAATGTACATATAAATTAGGATACGTTATTATTAATAACGCAAAATAGTCGCTCGATACTAATTTTGAAAGCAATCGCTAGAGTAATTTCACAAAATTTAACTTTACAAAAATCAGTCATTAATTAATTTCTATTAAACGAATTTTTTGAAAATCAAATCTAACATATATCACAAATTATAATACAAAATATGTAAGAGAAATCCACTACTAGTCAAATAGATAAAGCCCATTTTTAAAATATTCAAACTAAACACTAAGTCACCAGTAAATTAATTATAGCTGAACTCCACCCCCTCCCCAAAAAAAAGTAAACAGCTTTATTTGTCATGTGCATCTCAAACAGTCCTAGATATACATTTTAAGCAAAAATCATTATAGACATTTTAAAAACATGAGTTTTCAAAAATCACTCATCAGACCCTCTGTCATATTTTTACCCAAAACCAAGCTTAGAGTGTTATTTGTAATGTCAAACACTTCCAAAATACCCATTTGGAACCAAATAGTTTTAGCCATTTGTAAATTTTTGAGTTTTTGAAAAATCAATCATCAGTAAACTACCCATAAATGAGTATCTATCACAAAAACACGTATACGATGCTATTTTTCCTACCACACAATTCCCAAATATACATTTTAGACAAAATCGTTTGAGATATTTTCGAAAATTTTGAGCTAAAAAAATCACTCATCAGTAAACTATCCTTAATTTAAGGCCTAGGTTCAAAATAAAATAGTTCCCTAGGTGTATCCTTATCAAATCTAATTATCAAGTTTGAACAAAATCCATCCAACCATTTCAGATCCATGGCCAGGGACAGACACAGAGTCCAAAGGACAGAGAAAATGATAAATCCACTTTTTTTTATTTCGTGTTCATATAAAACGTAAGGATTCGTCATAATTTCGAGATCAACTTTTCTTACAACTACAATATTTTCTCTTGATTTGAGAAAGAAAAAACCTATTTTGTCTTCAGCTGTCAAGAATTGTATCACTTTTTCCAGTTCCAGTATTTGATAATAGCATCAAAATAAATCTAAAAACATAGCTTATTCTGTGTTCAGCTTTAAAAATCGATATTACTTAGTCTAGTATTAATTCTTGATAGTAACTCAAAATATCTCCAAAAATAAATATTTTGTCTACAGTTTTCAAAATTGACAACACGTAGTATAGTTATAACTACTACTTCTAACTGAAAATATTTCTCATAACCCCGTTTTTAGTTGTCTAAATTGACACCACTTATGCTATTGATAATTCTTGTTTGTAAATTAAAATGTATCTAGAAAACCTTTTTTGACTTTAGCTGTTTAAATGGGTACTTCACAGTCTATTTATCAGTTTTCTTAGTAACTGAAAATATTTCAAAAAACAAGTTTTGACCAACTCAGTCAAAATTGACTTAATTTTTATAGTGATACTAATTTGATGGTTACTGAAATATCTCCAAATAATATATTTTGACTTTATTTGTCAAGATTGAAACAGCTTAGTATAGTAGTAATATTTTCTTTTAACTGAAAAATAATTTCACCAAAAAACTTATTTAGTCTTCAGATTAACAAATGCATACCACGAACCATAATTAATTTAAATCGTCCAGTGATTATTATAAAAATGACATGTTTCAAAATTAATCATTTCTAAACAACGTGGTTTTCAACATTTCTAAAAATAAATACTAGTACAATTTATTAAAATATAAGCCTCTCCCATACTCCCATAAAATATTGATCCCTAGAGGGAGTTTAAGCCAGTTCTACATTATTTTTAATATTATTTCTTGTCATGTGTGTGTATAAGCCTGTAGGTTGGTTGGATCCTCAACAGTTCCACAACTTGCTGTAAAGCCTAGTCAGAAGTGAAGAAGCGTACTAGGGAAATGAGGGTTGAGGTAATTTCCTGTTTTCTGAGCCAAAGGTATACATATTACACATGAGTTTGTCAAGCCCACCAAAAGGCCTACACAAACTGACCCTACAAGTGACACCTTCACTCCATTCGTTACTTAGTTGAGAAAAAAAATTTCTCTTTGTATTGGCATATTTTTGTTCAAATATTAACATTGTTGATAAATTTTATACTATTTTCAATGTTGCTAAAACTAATGTAATTTTAATTTACATTTTATGCTCTATCAGTTAACCCCCAATAAATTAAATAAAAATATTAAAAACCATTTATAACAATCAATATGAACCCCAATTTTTTTTTTGTCTATTTCACATAAAACGTCGATATTCAATATAATCTCAAAATACAATATGTTAACGATTACAAAACTTTCTCTATATGAAAAATAAAAGCAACACTTAGAAAAAAAATTAAACATGGCATTAATATCTGTAAGTACTGGCGAATACGAATACGAACTTCCACAAACTGTTTTGAATCCTATCAAAGGAATCTAAGCATAAATCAATTTGAATAGAATAACATACAGGGGTTTATTTAAATGTTAAGGTAGGATGGAAGGGAACGCGATAAAAGGCCAGTGTTTCTGCAGTTTTTATGGCAAAATATTTTTTTTACTAAAATAAATACATTATTTCTCAAGTACAAACATAGAGTTTAATTTTCTTCACATGTTGATATTAATATTTCCTAAATAGCCATCATGAACATAGCGACATTGAATGAGAAACTATTTAAATGAAGAGAAAAAATTGTCTTTAAATTTCAGGATACCCTTGACATTTTATGGTCATCATGTGAAGAAAATTAAATTATATGTTTGTACTGTGTTATTCATTTTGTCCAAAAAATGTTTTGCAGTAAAAACTATAAAAAAAGGGTTTTTTTTCACGCATTCCGTTCCATTCCAACTTAAATAAGAAAGACAATGTATCATTAATTGGAACTGGAGTTTTTTTCCGGCCCTGCAACACTTGCACATTCGTAACTTCCACAACTCTGCAGTTTTATATTAGACTCACGTTTATCCCCACCCTACCAACCTAATCGTAGGGAACTTTTAATTTAAATTCCCTTGAGTCATCCATTGGTATTCGAATACTTTGTTATAAGGGTAGTTATCTCTAATAGAAAAAATGGGGGCCTTATTTGAAATTACATTTCTTTTAATTGAATCAAATTTCTTTTAATTCTATTTCTTACTTGTCAGTCTAAAGGAAGGGGTAGGCGTTGATACCTGTATTAATAATCTACAATTGGTTTGACCATGAAACATCTTTACTGGAACTGAAACAGGGTTTAGATCCATATTGTATTGTATTGCAGAATTATAATAGTTTAAGCTGTCAAAATATTATAGTAATTTATTTTAGGATTCATTTATATTTATGGGAATAAATATTTACTAACTCCATTACGTATGGCAAAATACTAGTATAAACAAATATGTATTAAAAATAACAATTTAGTTGTTCATAGGGTGTATGCTGTAACAATTAAATGGCTCCCCATAGATTTTACAAATAAGTCAGAAAAATCAAACTAAACCATATAAAGAGTGTACAAATAAAAATAAGGTAGAATCTCTTATTTCCAAAATGGGATCCATTTTAAAGCGAATTTAATAAATCGATTTATCTTGAATGCATAATACACATTAAAACTAATAATTAATATAATTGATGTAGAAGGTTAGATTTGTTTGTTTTATATTAAATGTAGTTGGATAAGTTAAAATGACAAATAATGTCAAAGTTCTATTATAATAGCTTCAAAAATGCCCTGAACATTAAAAAAAAAATGTTTACTAGTAAAAATAATTAAGAATTTTTTAAATTAATTTTTTGAGAAGTGCAAATATGAATGGTTTTAATTTGAATAAATTTTTTGTGAGAACGATAGAAATAACTAATTGAGCTTAATTTCAAACTATGTATTTTTTGTGATCAACATGTAATATAATATATATGTGTGTGTGTATGCATACAACTATTTATTTATACATATAGGAATTCTGTACATTTGTCACACAGACAGACAGATGGCATTGCAAATACAAAGTTTAAGTCTCAGTGGTTCATGAAACGTCAACATTTATCAAAATCTTGAGTTCGATTTGTTGATGATCATAATACTTGATCTCCGAGGGGTCGATAGAAAGAAATAACAGGACGTAAGCAGTGAATATTCGTCACGGCAGGTATTGCGGGTACATAAGATTGCACGTGATATTAGCTACGGTGTGAAGAGGTAGGGAATGCGAACAAGTCCATGTTTCTTCTTGAATTTTCATACGGTCATAAAACACTTCTCTTGAAGTTTCATTCTCATCTAGCACTTTAAGTTGTAGAATGTGTTGATGTATTGTTTAATGCAAGCGAATCCACAGGGAAATGCTATTATCAATTATAACCATATGTTTTTCAATTTAACGAAGATTATTTGAAGGGCCAAATAAAATTCAAAATACCATAAAGAAAAACTACTATCCCACATCAAGTATATTCTGATAAAAATTGGAAATAAAATCACTTTTTCTTTATTTGTGCGTTTTAAAATATATCTGGTTTCAAAACTTAAAAAAAAGAGACTTTTAAAGAGAAAAATGTATCTAGAAGTTTATCAATATTATTCTAAAAAAATATAACAAAAATACAAATAAGATAGTAATATTTCAACGCAGCCAATAACAATTTGCCGTGTGGAACATGAGGTTTTTTTTTATATTAGGGTTGGCTATTAGTTCAACACCGAATGAAAATGCACATGAAATAACAAATATTATGATTACTATTGAAAACAAATACATTGGCAGAAAGAGACCAAAATATTGTTTAGCTTTCTTACAACAGATTTTCTTTAAAAAATAATAGATAGGCCTATGGCTAGTTTGGATTATAATTTTGAGTCAAACATAGTCGTTCAGCAACGTGTATTATGTGCATGGATATAATACCATCACAATAATAGCCATGAATTTATCATTAATTTCCTGTTAGCCATTTAAAAACTTAATTGTCTATACTTGTAACATACATTAATAATTGAGACGATTTCCTTGAAATAATTTTTTACTCAAAGAGAAAACCGTGTGATCCCTTCTTTCTTTTTCTTTTTTTTTTTAGCACCAAATTTGTCAAGATTTCTAAGAATAGCACGTTTCACTCTCCTGAATGGTCTCCTATCCCCATTTTTCCTTCTTACTACTATAACCACTTTCCAAGCGGATATTTTCCAGCCATCTTATAGGGCGTAAAAAAGCCATTATGTTCGGCAGCTAAAAGTGATTCCACACTTGATAGAACTCTTTCTCACAGCGCCTTCTCTAGCTTTGCCTTTAGCAAACGTAAAAGAAAGGGTTATTTGGTAAGAAATAGTTGACTTTAGCAGAACATAACAACTTTTTTTTTAATATTTATACATAAATGTTAACTGCTCTTATTTTGTTAAAGTATTTAAATTATTGTCATATTAGATAGCATGAAATATAAGGACCAGGATTACGCCAGATCTATAATCTTCGGGTATAAGTTAAACTATATTTCTCATCCAATAGGATTGAAATTATTTAGAAACATTTAAATGCAGCTCATTATAAATGTAGTCCACTTCTAGATTACCCGTATTGATCTTTGCATGTTCAAATCAAAGCTGAGAGCACTAAATGTAGTTTATTCTAAGTGGTTTCTCAATTTCTATTCGTGAATGTTTGGGTTAATTTCCTCCAAATTATATCCCATTAGAGTAAATATGTAAATATATTGGACAGGTAGAGCGATATAGTGCAGAATAAATTAAAAACTGCCTTGGAATTATTAAAATAGCCATTTTGATGAACTTGTTTCATTAAAAACGAATTGGATTCACAACTTTCTGAGTCCAAATAAATCACACACATATATAAAAGACCTGAGGTGTCTGTCTGTCTTTCCAGGTCTTTTCCCTCCGTTTTTTTATAATCTGGAAAGCTGAAATTTGATATGGGAGTTCTGGAGCATGCCTTCTTTATGAGAAAGATACTAAGCTTGAAAAAATCCACAATGGTGAATACAAAGTACAAATTGAGTCCTAGAGATCGAAATTTTGGAATGTACGCAATGGAGCATGCTATCTTTATGAGAAAAATCTAAAACTTTAAAAATCCAATATGGTGGACGCAACGCTCCTCGATAACATAGAATAGCAATAGACACAAATCGTACTACCTCCTGTTAAGAATAATTTAATAATAATAATAATAATAATAATATTTAGCACCGCGTCTTACTACACGTTCGGGTTATACGCTTAAGCACTAATTACGCTAATGGATTAGGAATTGGGAGGGTTGAATTTAGATGAAGGGAACCTGCATTTGCGTGGAGGGAGAGTGGAAAACAATTTAGGAAACCCCCCCCCCAGTTCACCCAACCGAGATTCGAACCTTGATCTTCCCGTCCTCGACGTTCGAGCTCAACACGACTAGCGCGTTAGCCAACTACGCCACCGAGGTGGGTCAAGAATAATCTAAAAATAGATTAAAATTACAGGGAACAGTCTTCACGTTAAGTCCACAATTGCGCCTGTCTGAAAAGGCCGACAGACACATCATATTGTTATTCACAATAAACATTCTTTACACATAGCTAGAACAAATTGAAGAGGTAATCTTGATAAAGTTCAAATTTTCAAAAATAAGTGATTTGTAAGCCACCCTAAATTTATTTTATTTTGTAAAAATAAAAACTATTTCCAGATGGTACTCATTTTAAGCTCAATCTTCAAGACTGATTTCCAGAAAATTCCTATTTTATCATTTGTCTTAAGTAGACTACACCTAAATTAATGTATTTTATAAAAATAATCATACATTAATAGTCATAGTGTAAAATTGTCTTTCGATGCCAATTTTGAGCTAGATGGTTAGAACTATAATCAAAAAACAAACAAATTTAAAGTAAAATAAATAATAGATAATCAAATATATATACAACAATTATTTAGAATATAAACCTAAATATACATAGTAAACGAAATCCTTAAAGCCATTTTCAAAATCATTAAATTTTCGAAAATAACTCTTAAGTAACCATTAAAAGAATTTTTATCCAAAAACCAAATATACATTGTTATTTGGGATGTCAAAAAAATATATAAATATCTAACAAAATCATTAAATCCTTTTTATAAATATTTGTAACTCATAAACGTCACTCAATAGTAAACTATACTCAATTTGAGGGTTAGGGTCAAAATCAAAAAACCCTCATGAGTTATTAACATATAACATATAAATATCAAGTTTGAACAAAATCAATCAAACAGATCTGAAATCAGCTACAAACAAAAATACAGTCATGTGGATAAATTGAACCGTAAAATCCATTTTTCTTTGTTTAGAACACACATAAATCGTAAAGATTCAACAAAATCTAGAGGCCAGGAATTTTCGCGATCATAATCCTTTTTCCTGAAATCATAGATAAAAAATTTACTATAAAACACAAACTTTTCAGAAAATTTGACTATAATATTTTTAGGCTCATAAAAATAACTTTCCAAAAATTACTAATGGATTCAAAACGAATTCACATTACTGTAAGTAAATAGCACCTGATATGTTGACACATTATTTTTAGATGCTTTACGTGCCTTTAACATTATAAATTTATTTATATTAATAACAATATGTCATGTTTTGCTTGGTCCCGGACTGATAAATTCACCGTAAAGCTATTTGTTTAGTATGATGCTTACCAACATTCTAAATCGTCAATTTTTTTGTTGAACTATATTTAAATATAAATTTGTGCTTAGTACCTAAATAATCAATTATTTAATTTTCATTATAAATGAATAGACAGACATTTCATGGCTTAGAATAGACTATCTCTATTCTTTTTTCTTTTCTTTTTTTGACAAGATATAACTTGGGTAATCTTTCTGAATTGCTTGAGTTCCTTAAAAAAAAAAGTGTTATATCTCGTAATGAAGCAATCTAAGTAGTTTCGTTGGGTTAAAGATGCTAATCACTATAGATAATGTTGGATGCTATATTTCTGTGATTCTTAGGACGGAGAATTGCTTCCTCTTAATGATGCCAATAAACGAGTGTTCTTACTTCTAGAGTAACAAGGTGAAACTTTTGAACTGGTCTACTGGAGGAGTCACCGAAATAAAGAAGAAAAAGAAGGAGAAACAAAACTAAATTGCAGGATAGGATGCTTAGACTTAAAAAATTGTGCGTTTTACTTAGAATGTCAGAATGGGTCTTCTAAACTTGAATCCCACGAATCTCTAAAGATATTCGAGATTCAAAGGTAAAAAAAATATGGTTGATTCACATTTTGAAAAATAAGTTGAAATATTTTATTCTACTTTAAAATTTTTCTTTTTGACAGCTTATCCCCAAATTAATTCACATTATAACCAAAAAGGTGATCATTTGGAAATACGATTTATATTTTATATTACAATTAAAGAATGAATGTAACCAAAACCAAAATTGAAACAAAGATCTGGATTCAGGAAAGAATAAATTCGACCTATGTATAGCTAAAATAAATCAGACTCTGATTTTCTTTATTTATACGTTTTAAACAAGGGTATGAATAACTAATGGTAGGTTTTATTATGTAATATTAGTAGAAATGCACTCAAATAGCTAGAAAAAGGGATGGTAAAATCACAAAATATAAAGTAAATTTTCAAAACACCAGGTGAGATTCGAACGTTGCTATCCCCACAGACAACGACAGAGTGCGATGCCATTCTAACCCCTTATAGCATTCGGCCACACCTGAGAATATACTAGGTCTTAATATGACTAAGGGTGCTAAAAGAACATTTTGAATTATATTTTACAATTTTTTAATTTTTATTTAGTATTCACTGTAGTCTCTAGATTAATAAATTTTGTTTCAAAATAGATATTTTTGGGACCTTCTCTGATATTTTTGTTGTTATATAAAACTGTCATATTCATCAAATTTTTGATGATGAATTAGTAAAATCTCCATATAAAGCAATGATTAATATATAAATTACATTTGTTTTTATGACGATTCTGATGTTAAGAAAGTACTTCACCATTTTGTTTGAAAGTTTAATAAAAACCAAAGTGTTGTTTAGAGATTGAAAATTGTTTCCTAACAAATATACACTTAAATACCCTTAAAATTAGCTCACTATTAACGTTCCACTAAACAAACAGGCGTTTAAAATGTAGGAATAGGAAAACTGTACGCTATTTCATGTTATATTTCTACATGCATAATAAATTATTAAAACAAACAACTAAAAAATGCAAGAATACGTGAACTTTAATTAAATTAGTACATATAACACAAAATAATTTACTTTTTTAGAAACTAAGAGCGTTATAAACTAGTATTTCAATGAGAATTATACGTCGCTCCCTCCTAATTTTAGGGATAAAACCAAAAGCACCATTTGACCTCGGGTATAAATATTTAACATCACGATATTAAATCTGAATGAAATCTACTAAAGTGTTTCAACTGTGACCCCTGGTATAAACTAATAAAAGCTAGATTCTCACGTTTACCGAAAATAAATAGCAGAATGTACTTGAGGTGTGTATCAATTTATGCGCTAGCAGAAACGTAGAAACGTAATTACACACGATACTTTGGAAGATAAAATAGCAATAGCTGATTTCTAAATTTTTTTTAGTTTCTAGTGGATAAACATATCTAAGATTAATATAACAATATCTGTTTTCAAATTATTCTATTATGTCGTGAATTATATCAAAACATTGAAAAAAGCATGACACACTCCCCCTTTCCATCTAGCGAACTATTCCATAATCATTTCACTACAGTTAGTGCATCGGTCTGCTAGTATCTCACTTTACAGGCGCATGCGCATTTAATGAGGAATCGGTTTGAAGTGAAATTGAATTTGGTCACATAAGCTGATATTTTCGTGTAGAAAAAGGAAAGCTCAAGTTATTTAAAGTCGCACCAAGTGGTTAACGCCGATGAGGCTAAAATCCTGTTATTGTTCCAGAGCTCGACATCTGATTCCCTTTCTGCTGTGCTTTTTATTTTCGGTGAACGTGTGATTGCCCAGTAATGAATGTACAGACAATTATATCTGATATCATAGAGAATTGTTAGACCCACTTTTTTGAGTTTGGGGACACTTAAAATGTCAATAAACATTATAATATATAATTAAAAATGAATCACGATTACAAAACATTCTTTAGACGAGAAAGCACGACTATATTGAGAAAAATAAGCAAAAATCTATTTCATTTTTTTTCCACAGGGAAAGTAGCTATATAGATACTAACAAAAAAATCACAAGCAAAAAAATAATTGAATAAACTCCAAATGTTCTAAAAATGTTCTTCTCCAATCTTTAAGAGTCCAAAACGTTTACCCAGTGGATTATGCAGATTTGGGAAAAGGTCAGACTTTCCTCACTAATGAGGTTGAGTTTGTCCTACCCTCTAGTTTGACCATCGTATAGAAGGGGATAAAGGAGAGATAAAGTCAAGACCAGATGTGAAGGGTAGCTCTCAAGTCACTTGTAAGGGTTGTAAAGAGTGTTTCATGGGCCGTCCCAAGTTTACACAGAAAAAGTTTTGGGTGGTGAAATAAAATGGGGCACATGGTTGAGACGAATTCAATACTTATTACATAATGAATGTATTATAAATGTAGGCAGAGTTAAACAAATGATTACTAGAAAACGATTAATTTTAAAGGAGATATTCAAAACATTAGACAGGTAGTGTTTTGATGAAACGGTCTTTGAGTTTTGGTAAAGTATCAAAAAATATATTATTTTTTAAAAATTTTTTGCTTAACTAAAGGTTTTCTAATAATTACATTAGTACAAATAAATAAAGTTATTTCAAATATGTAAAAAGAAAATAATTATTTTCGACTTAATATAAGGGGTAGAATACGAAATGTTAGTAACACAGACAAAACGACACTAAGCTGGGTCTATTATTTTGCGCAAGCCTGGATAGAATTGTGCATAGCACACAGTGAACAAGAAGTTGAAACAAATTTGGTGAGAAAAAATTTATTTCAACAACATTTACATAATTTTAAATATAATTTATATATATATATAGTTATATAGTTTTATATACATAATAATCTCTCTAAGGTCCATGCTGGAACCACCTTTCACAGCCTTCACCGTGGATGACTTCCTTTGGTGAGATTAAATTCGTTAAAACTTCATCGTCATTCCAGCTTCGGTGGCCGAATGGTCTAAGGCGTTACTATTACATAATATTGGACTGATGATGACGGAGAGATCGGGGTTTGAATCACAGCTGGGTCTACTGACGGTGGTTTTACCTTAATAGTTTAATACTCTTCCCCCACACAATTACGAGTACACTTTCTCTCCACACAACCCTCCTCATTCATAACACATTTGTAGTTAGCACATGAACGTATATCCTGAACGGGTAGTAAGACACACTGCTAAAAACAACAAATGAACTTCATAGTACATATCAATAATGTCCTTAATTTCAACATAACTGACGAGTTATAGCAGTTCCTTGGGTGACATTTCAACCTTTGCATCAATAGTCCCACATCTAGTAAACCAGAGGGCCAGAAGCAGGTCTGAATAGTGGACATTGCCACACTCCTCCATGCCTTGTCGGTAAAAGAAAGTGGCAGCGAGTTAACCTGTCTGTCATTGCTTGCTGCAACCGCGGTGTGAATCTTTTAAGCACGTAGGATGCGATGCAGTTACTGTTTGCATTCCGCCTTTAGTCCGCTTCCCATTCCATAATTTCAGTTGCGCTATGTGCTACCAATATAATAACTCTGATAAGTAAATTGTTTCCTATAGTCTTAAGCTCAAACACCAATAAAGGTTTTCTTTCAAATAGATACAACATAAAAATGACATTTTCCCCTGGATGTTCAAGTTTTTAGGTTCAATTAAATGGTTTAGTCAAAGTTATATTTTTAGTGAACTCATAAAATAAATGTTTTAAATGCTTTGTCTAGTCGAGCAAAGAGTCTAGGATAATTTTTTTAAATAAAAAACATACATTTAAATCAGACTTTAATCTCTATATTTCATTAAAAATTGTTGTTTTTGTATTATAAATTTGGCGTTGTACGCTATTCACTATTCATTATTAGTTATGATTTATGCATGAATATAGACCCAGCCAAATTCTTGACACCTCTGACTTGATGGTTACGAGAAGGTTGGTGCTTGAATCCTGGCAGGTCGGGTGTCCTTTTGTGTAATTTTCCTAAATGGTTTTCCACTCTCCCTCCACGCATATATATAGATAAACTTCCTATAATTTACGAAATTAGTGTGAATATGAGAATATATAGAAGGGGAAGTAAGAGGATATAATCTGTAAGTTGTGTACTAATTGTAATTATACTTTTATAGACTTAAAATAATATAAAAAATTATATTTTAAAATATAAAATGTAAAAGTAGAATCTAAATAGTCAATTATATAATTTACAGATTATAGTTTGGAAAGTTGAATTGCTTCATATTTGAAAAAGTTGGTAATAAGTCAATAAACTTAGCCAAGGGTCGAGTTTAGTTCTTGGTCAAGTTGAAATTAATAAGTCACTGTTGAAATTGTTTTTCCTGTCTCACGATTATAAATAGACGGCCTGAGGACTATGTGTATTTTTATTCAATAATTAAGTTAACTTGTAAGTTATGTGCTGATAATAATTAGGTAAATTAGAGGATGCACGTTAATATATGTTTAATACTAATCTAAAAAGCTAACAATTCGTTTCTAAAGAAAAAAATCAATATTTCCCATGTTCTTCAATTAACTCTTCAAACCAACAAGACTTGAATTTATGCTCCTTACTTCCTTGATTCCGTAACGACAAAGACAAGTTGATTTTAGAGCAGAGAAAGCTCCCAGGTAATTAGGGTTCTTTCCTACGCGCAAGAAAAGAAGATCATTAGTATTGTACTCGAGGATACTTGGCAATTCAAATGAAAGAAAAGACTCTGAAGTATTGGAAGTAAAGCTAAGCCCCCAGCGCCCGTGTGAGACAACCAATTGGACTTTTAAGGGGAAAGCCTTGGATTCCATCCAAATTTGAGGTGGAGGGGGGGGGTTGAAATTACCAATGGATAGCTACAAACGTACACGATTCTTTGTTGTCTTTTCCCTTCACAAAATAGTTTAAACAGACATGTGCAAATGATAGTTGGGACTAATGGAGTCAACCGTTTTTGTCTCCTAACTTTTGCACTAATTGTAAGATTTCAACCAAATTTGGTAGATATAATGCATTTTACTTTGTGTTTGCTTACACTGCTTTTTACTAACCGTCCTGAGCCATCGTATTTAGTTACACCTATGGATCCACGTATGGGATAGGGTTGAGAAAGATAGAAATTAGAAAATATAATATACTTTCATTTACATATAGAGAGAATGAGAAAAAATTTTGGAGAAACTAACCTTAGCTCTAACTTTATTGCACCTGGCCAGAATTAAATCTACGACGCTCTCGTTTACAGCAAGCCATACTTAAATATAAATAATTAAATAATTTTAATTTCATATTGATATAAGAAAGTATCACAGTACACCCTATATATATATATATATATATATATATATATATATATATATATATATAACGTGTACTGTGTTATACCCTATATATATATATATATATATATATACATATAGGGTGTACCGTAACATTTGGGACCCATTTTAGTGGTGGACAGGAGGAACAAAAACAATGAAATAGTTAATTTAAGCTTATTTCCTAGTTACAGCCAAGTGATTCCACAAAACTGTTTGTATACTATACTCGATATCTCTTGACCTGTTGACTGTTTATGCCCTATGGATGATTCCTGATTATTCCAAACATCTTGTAGTATTGAAAGAGTGTGGCATTCTACCATAAGGTGACCTAATACTTGCATATGAGACAATGTTACATTTATTTTTTTAATTGTTTTCTTATCCTATGTCCAGCGTTGAAGTGGGTTCCACATGTTACGTTACATTCTATATATTATGTATGTGTGTGTATATCTATAGTGTGTAATGGGGTGGATTATGGGGTATTGCCTAGGAAGACATAGCTTGACAGGACTGTACGAATATATTATCATTTCCCTGTAACAAAATTGTATTCATAACCTATAAGCATATATACATTAATTACATTATTTTGTGTATTTTTGGTCAAATAGATAATTAAGTGTAAGGAACAGTTAATTAATAGAGTACTGTCATGCCTTGTTAGACCTAGCAACAACCTAAGTTCAGTGACTGTTATATATATTATAAACATATAAAAGTATATTATATATATATAGAAAAGTATAAAATATATATGTATGTTATTGTACATATATATATATATATATTAGAGATGTACTGTAAGTTCCATAGCGTGAGCCCGCAAGAGAGATATACCGACCAGGCGACCGCCACCGCTAACGGTGTCAACATTTAAGGATGGAGGGAATCATGTGGTTAGTACAACGAGCCCTCTGGTCGTTAAAATCAGTTTTCTAAACTGAAACTATTTATTTATTCAAGGAATGTAGCACCTCCTCTTATCCTGACGATACGGAGTTGGACCACTTACCAGACCCATTGCTTCACAGATAAATATTCAAAAGCACCGGGGATTGAACCAGAGAATATAGATCTGTAGCCAGGAGCTCTGACCTCAAGAATACAGAGTTGCAATATAAATAATATATATATAATATAAAACTATACCTATTATACAAGATGTGTATTAATCACAACTTGTGAATGTGAGGAATACCAGGCCTCTACCGTGGTTCGGATTCCACTTTAAACTGTAGGTCCTCCATTTCATCTCACAATTACCCTACCATTGCACATTAGCGTAAGTGCGTATAACCCGAACGGGTAGTAAGACGCGGTGCTAATAATAATATACCTATTATATTTATTTATTATCTAGCACCACGTCTTACTACACGTTTGGGTTATCAGCTTCAGTACTAATAATTGCGCTAATGGATTAGGAATTGGGAAGTTTGAATTTAGTGGAAGTGAACCCACATTTGCTTGGAGGTAGAGTGGAAAACCATCTAGGAAAAATCACCCTAGTTCACCCAAACAGATTCTAACCTCAATCTCCCCATCCTTGGCAGTCTAGCTAACACGAAAATATCACGTTAGCCAGCTACGCCACCGAGGCGGGCTACATATTATATATATATATACATATATATAAGACAGTTTTCTTTTGTGGCAGCAAAAAAGAACTCAACAAATCTTAAAAGTAAACTCAAAACCAATTTGACATACATCTAAACATACAAATGTACTCAGTACACATTGTAGAATCGAGATTGGAAAAAAGACGCTTGAGAAGGTTACATATTAAATATTAATTTAGATGGTATATAGCAAGCAACAACACATTTGAACGTTAATCAATAATTTTCAAAACAATCTATTTTATTTGTAAGTTTAAGTGGAAACATATTTAAGTTTTATTAACTTTGTTCATTTTGAACCATATATATGGATCCAAAGTGGTTCACTATCATTGAAGTTGACTGTATATTAAGATCTTGACACCTTAAACCTTGATATTTCAAGTGTGTGTAATTACAAACACAATAAAATAAAAGGTGGCACTTTTCATGTTTAATTTATGAAACACCAAAGTCTGTACCTCCAGGTGTATTTTATAAGATCAAATATTTCGAGCATATATTCGTTTGCGCTACGTCTTAATACCTGTTGCGGTTATACGCTTATGTACTAATTAAGATAATGGTTTTTAAGGGTGAGTAAGGTTATATTTATATAAAATTTACCCGCATTTTTGTGGAAGGAGAGGGGAAAGCCATTTTGTAAAAACCACCCTCATTACACTCAACCGAAATTTTAACGTCAATCTCCCTCTCATCAGCAGTTTAATCTACTGTGAGAGTAACGCTTTAGACCATGTGGCCACCGTATTGGGTGTCTAGATTAATGCCTTAAACCACGTGACTTCTGGTAAGTGCATCTTTAAAGTCAATTAACCAATATATTTTCATCTTTAAATAAGTATTTAGGGAAATATTTAGGGTGTATACCTTAAGACATATTTTTACATCCATAATGAGCCTGACACATTAGGGAGTGTGATTACTTACTGGGGTAGCTTAACAACCAAATAACATAGACCGTTGAATCTTTGAATTAACCGAATTTCTTTAGTTTTTAATATTACAAAATATATTGGGACCCTTAAATATTTAACTGCGTGATTGCTGGTGCGGGAGAATGCCCCAAAGAAAGAACTACAGAAATCTTAAAACTTATACAATGATATAGGAAAACTATCAGATGTGATCCTTTGTTGTTTGTTTTATTTAAATAAACAGGGTTATTCAGAACTCAAGGTAAAAACTATGAAGGTTAGAGAAATGACATTGTACTACTACTTAAAAGTCTTGGGGTCGGTGATGACAAAAGGTGGCGCTATGAGGCGTCAAAGTTGGTGTTGTATGCACCTGGAAAGTATGCAATAACTACATCACGTCATGCGAACCAACACAGGCGTCTCCATCCCCCCCTCCCCCAAACTGGTACGTATAATGGTACCAACGTAACAGAGTAGCATAGCACTGTTGGCTGTCAGTTAACAAGGTGGGACCTTACACGTTCCTCGGAATGACAGTGCAGTGCGACTAGAAGTTTGATGAGCTGCCTACCCCCCGGGTGCATACAGCGCCAACTTTGACATCTCATAGCGTCACCATTTGACGTCGCCAACCCCAAGTTTATTACGTAGAAATACTTGTTTTGTTAACCCCTACAACCTGTACAAGTTTGTAGCCTGGAGATCTGAATAATCCCTGTACATTGCGAGTCGTATCGTTAAGACTGAATGAAATTCTGCGTGGCTGACCACAAAATAATAGACCTATAAAACCGAAACTTAGCAAAAAATTAAAACTAGGGTCCACAAATAGGAAAATGTTTAACTTCTTTCTGCACTAAGAGCTTGAATACTTTAATTACGTGATTCATTTTCTAATGAAACTCCTCCCAAAGCAGAAAGTTCAACCTTCAATACAAAGGAATTTATAAAATATCAACAAGTTTACCAGGGAAACACCGGGTTTTGCAGTAGTATTTAATAAATATTTAATTTGGTTTATTGATTTTTCTCTCATTTTATAGAATAATCTATGAAACTTTACGTGGATGGCAACAAAATTATCCTTGGAGAGACTTTTCAAAAAATGTCACATATATAATAGTTTGTCCATATTATTTTTAGAATCATTTGTAGGGCATGTAATGAGAATGTAAAAAGAGAGGATGCAGAAGAAGATGTTGGAAATAAGGTATGTAGGGAAAAGACCTCAAGGGAGACCAAGATAGAGATGGGAGGATCAGATAGCAGAAATTGTTCACGTTAGAGAAGAAGAATTGAAGAAATTAAAGTAGGAAGAGGGGTGGAAGAATAGAGGAAGATGGAGGAATTTTACTAAACTGACCCGGCCACAGGCTGGAAACGGTTTATTATTATTATTATTATTATTATTATTATTATTATTATTATTATTATTATTATTATTATTATATGATGGTAACCTGATGATCTAGGGGCAAGGTGTCGGACTTCTGTGTTGGGGTCCGGGGCTCAATCTTTGGTCCTGGCACAGATTTATCTGATTGCCAAACCCTTCCTTCACCTCTGACAAGACGTGTATTAGTCACAACTTGTGAATGTGAGGAATTCCAGGTCCCCACCGTAGTTCGGATTCCACGTTAAACTGTAGATCCTCCATTTTATCTCACAATCACCCTACCATTACACATTAGCGTAAGAGCGTATAGCTCGAACGGGTAATAAGACGCGGTGATGATGATGATGATAATAATAATAATAATAATAATAATAATAATAATAATAATAATAATATGGTTTAATTTAGAATCACATAGATACTCTTACCTATCAGAAACCAGATGTTTATGAGATATGAAAATTTTACTTTTTAATGAACTAACTTTTCAAACAGTGCAGCGCCTGCATGCACTGTCAGATATCTTATTGTCTCGCTACTTTCAAAATAAAATAAACCATTAAATTCTTAAAAGTAGAATTCATTCATGGACGTTAAATGCTAATTAGATGATAACGTTATTTTACGGGTAATTTTAAGAAGGATTTTAGCTAGGAAGCTCAAATTAAAAATCCGTCAAAATATTTAATATCAACCAATAGCAAAAGCTTTCTCTAAATTATCCTAGAATTATTTGTAATTTGTAAAAATAAGAACGTATTCTTATTTATTATAAAAAAATAATTCCCAGATTCCCATTTAGGTTCAATCTTAAAGGTCAATTTAAAAAAAAAAACATTCAAATTTCTTATCAATTGTCTTGAATAAGCTACTCTTGAATTAATTCACTTCAAATAAAATTAAAATACATTACTATTTCTGATTTGATTATGTCAAATAGCCTCCTTATAAATAATTTGAACTAAATCGTCAAGCTATTTAAAAAAAAATCTAATTTTACAAAAATCTATAATTTTTGAACTACTATTAAATGATTTTGTTTAGCCAAACAAATCTATTTAACTATTTACAATGGAAAATACTTAACAAATACCCACTTTGAACCAAATAGTTAAGCAATTTTTTTAATATTCGAATCAATAAAATTAGTTAATTACCCTTTAGGGGACGTTCAAGTATTACGTAAGCACCTTACGGGGAGGGGGTGCGAGCTATGCTTATTTTTGCTGGCAACGGGGGAGTGGTGTCAGAATAATGCTTACGTGAGACAGAGAAAGACAGGCCTCTTGGACTTTGGACAGAACTGAAGATGCTGAATGGCTAAACGAAGAAGACGTGGAGAAGCCTATAGAAGTAAGCCAAAGCTTGATGGGACTAGCCCCCCCGTCACCAATCACCACCAAATAGTAACATAATAATTGAAAGTGTTGAGACGTGAATTCAAGGAGTTTGGTCATTGAATTAAATGGAGTTTGGGTCTAATTGTGTTTTTTTAAATATAATATTAATAGATTCCCTAATAATTTTTATAGGACTTTAATTAAAAGTGAATTAATTTTTTTTAACTTTTTAATCTTAAAACTTGTTTTGATTTTACCTGTTCAGTAAATTTAAATTTATTGTATACCAATGTAAATTGTCAATTATTTCGCAATATTAATTTACATCTCTATGTTAATAATTATCAGCAATTTACAAATTGCATGAATTCTTAATTTATTTTATCATCGTGTCTTACTACCTGTTCAGGCTGGAGGCTAAATTGCATGAGAAAAAGAATAGCTATTCCTGTGAACAAATAAAAATAGTTGACAAATCTTACGTAAGCAAGAGGGGGGTTAGTCATTTGCTTATTTTTGCTTAAAAGGGGTGAGGGATTAAAAATGGCCAAAAGTGTGCTTAAGGAATACTTGACAGAATTTTCACCCAAAAAACAAGTACCCAGCTTTATTTGTCATGTTCATGTCAAACATTCCTATGTATACATTTACGCAAAACATTTATAGCCATTTTCAAAATAATTCAAATTTTCTAAAATCAATCACCAGTAAATGAGTTAAATGAATTTTATCCCTATAACAACTAAATTCACTTGTATTGTGTTTATATATACACCATACAATCCCCAAATATACATTTTAAACCAAATCCTTAAAGCTCTTTTCTAAATATTTTGAGTTTTCAAAAAGTCCCATCAATAAGCTACGCTTGTTTGCCCTAAAACCAACTATACTCTAATATTTGTCATGTAAAATTAAATCTAGATATGCAATCTAAACTATTTCATTAAAGTCATTTTTGAAAATTTTGTAATTAAAAAAAAACCATTCTACAGTGAGTTACCCTTAAATAAAGAATTTGGGTTTGAAAAAAGTGACTTTTGGGAAATAGACCTATAAAATCTAAATATCAAGTTTGAAAAAAATTCATAGAACCGCTTTGGATCCGTGGCCAGGGACAGAGTGACAGACAGGCATGGGGACCGACAGTATGGTAAAATCCATATTTTGGGTTTGAATTAATATAAAACGTAAAGATCCATCCTTTTCTCGAGACCATTTTTTTCACCTTCCTATTACTTTATTTTAATATGAGAAAATAAAAAATAGTTTTCTAATGGACCTTCTTCCCACCCCACCCCCTTCCCAGATAAATGTTTGAAAATTTGATGTCTGTAAACGCTATTTTGAGTGGTCCACCTCCCACATTTTGAAAAATATATAATTTTTATAATGTATTTGAAGTACGCGTAGTTTACTTAGTTTTTTTTAATTTTGACGACTCTTGAAACTATTTAGAGTAATCCTCAGTCAGCAATTTTAAAAAAAGATGCCCTTAGAAGCCATTTTGTGTATTTGGAATGTACATTTTAGATAATCAGATGCTTTTAGAATATATTTGGAGTAATCCCTAACTGTCATATTTTTGAAAAAGGAATGCCCTTAGAACTAATTTGCAGTTTGATACAATGTTTTTGTCTTTATATTCGAGAATATCAAAAGGTGTGAAATATATCTAGAGAGGAGGATTAATCCATAGGGGTCAGTTACACACCCTCTCTTCATACATCCCACTCCCTTGTTTTATTTTAACTGTTTTGTAATGAGGCTTCCCTCAATTTAGGGAAATTATACTCTTTTAAAACTGTAACGGGCTAAATTGGTTAAGCGCTGTTAAAACCTCAAAAAATGAATATAATCTGCTTCAAGCAACCCATCACCATTTTGTACTGATATACTGTTTCTACATACTCGACTTGTAACTCTTGTTTACTTTGTTTACATACCCTCATCGTGGATTTCTGCCTCGAAGTCCCCGGCCCCATCAGAAGAGGCGTCGCAGCAATAGTGACTGACCGCGCCGATGGATAATGCTACTCCGCACTCATCTAAGTTCGCGAGTCGACTGAAAGCAACCCTGGATTTGTTGGCCCAGTGAGTCAACCTTCTAGAAGGTTATGGAATTTTCCTCCACTTCTTCTCACCGGTCACCTCATCATATCTAGATGTGGATACTATATATTCGCCGGCTCGTTTGAAAAATATATGACTGCTATCACCAACCTTCCACGGAACGGACGTCGCACTTCGAGAAAACTAGCATATATTGGTGAACATGCTGCTTACGGCGACAGCCCAGCTCGATAGGAGGAAGTAACAAGGACAGATACATATTTAATAACTACGGAACAATTAGGAGAGGCCTATGTTTTTGGATAGGACTTAGGATTTATTATTTGTTACCTCGGGAACATTATCTGCATTGTTATGTTTGTTTAGGATAGGAATTTAGGTTTTAGCGCCTCACGCGTATCTCCTGCTAAGTCCTTGGACTAGCAGTTATTGGGAATGCATCCCGCGTCTCACCCTATGTGACCATTTCTCAATCTCTGGGGTAGCTAGCTGGGATAGCGATAGTTCTAGTCATTAGTGGGTCTGGGAGTGATACCTAGTTAGGTATATTATTTATGTGGAACTCCGGTTCGGGAGCTCAACCTGTGGGCCGTCTCTGCCCGCCTGGTTTGGCTCGTGGTATTGTATTTCTTGTTTTGCTTTGCACTCCCGTTGGGGTGGACAACCCGTGGGGCCGCTTCAGCCCCTCTGACACGGCTCGTGTATTAATCGCATTGTATTTTTTTTTACTCTTGTTGAACTCCACTTGGGTGCTCAACAAGAAGGGCGCCTTCGCCGACCAGGCTTGGCCCGTAATGTTAAATATTTTTCTTGTAAAGTAATCTTGCCCTCCATGTGAGTGTTTCTTTTGACTCGAATATCTCAGGTATACATGATGACTGAACTTGAACTTGCCCTATTTATTAACATGTTGAATGTTTACGGTCAACGCATGATGTTAAAGGATGTTTTCTAGGTATCTTATTTGTTCTAGTACATCCATAAGGCGCTTCACGACCATTGTTGACCCTGATATATTTCCTAGCTACCTGATAGCTAACTAAGTCTATTGACTGTACTCATAGAGATTAAGTGCCTATGATATTCCATGTACTTTCGTTTCATTAAATCTTATTATGTTAATTTATCCTTTGCTTTTATTTATAATATGTATGTATGTGTACCAACATCTCTACTATAACTGTGATACCAACACCCCTCTCCCCCTTTGGAGGGATAGGAATTGCAATTGGTGCAAAACTTATTTAAAATAGTAATTTATCCTATTTTGTTTTTAGTTTTGATTCTCCTATAACCTTTGAATAGACCAATATGGACAAGTATTTGAAATTTAGATACTTCTAGAAACAATGTTTATAATGATCCTCCCGATTTTTAAGAAAAACCATGTTTACTATAAGCTAGTTGAAGAGATCTTCCCTCAGATTTTTTTTACTGGCATCGTTCTAGGTGTTATTTAGATTGCTCCTCACCTGAATTTTTCTAAAAAATTAGATGCATCTTTAAGCTTTATGAAATTCCTGGCAATATTTTTAAAATTGGATCTTCAAAGATACTATTTGGAATAATCTTCTTCTGAAGTTTTTTTAAACTGAATTGCCTCAATAAAATAGTTAAATGATCTTCCACCTAAACATTTTTTCGAAAATTGCAAATTTTCAGAAATTATTTGGACTGGTCCTCACGTGAAAAACCTTCAAAATTACATGCATCTAGATGCTACTTTAATTTATTCTCCCCTAGAGATTTTTTGAAATTTGGATGGCCCTAAAAGCTATTTAATGAGCTCTTACCCAGATATTTTTCTTACAGAAAATGTGCCCTTCAAAGCTTGAATCTTAAAATTTTGGTTGGATTATTTTAAATTAATTAAAAATTGTCTTGAGCATTGGGCTACGCAAGAATCAAAAACCCAAATTTTCTTTTTAGCATCACGTCCTACTACCTGTTCAGGTTATACGAATATGTACTAATTACGCTAATGAGCTATGGATGATTAAAGTTGAATTTAAAGAAATTGTACCAGCATTTACTTGGTGGGAGAGTGGAAGATATTTTTTCTAAACCAATCCCAGTAAACCCGACCGGGACTCGAACCCCGATCTCCCTGACATCGGCAGTTTAGTTTAACTCGATATTGACTCCTCAGACTATGCGGCCACTGAAGCAAGTCATTAACATTAATGCTACCTTCCACGTACAATCATTAAACAAAACACATTTCTCCCAGACAACTCCTTGTTCTTCAAACAAGTTAATTAATAATTTAATTTTTCCTAGAAACTTTGTCATGTAATTTAATCGACGAATAGCTTTTATTCACTTGTTAAAAGCACTTGAATCACACCAAGTGTTGTTTCCTTCACGTATTGAGATGAGCACTGAGAAAATCGCGCCCAGGAAGACGCATGGCACTAAACCTACAAGCGGTTCCACACCATGCAGAAACAAAATCTGCCCATGCGTGGATTGATTGAGGCACGTCAGGTTATGTGTACTAAGGAAGGAGAAAGGGGGGGGGAGGTATTGAGAATGAGGTAGGGAAAGAGGTGGTGGTGAAGGGGGTCTGAGGAGTGTATGGGGCTAGGAGACCCCAAAAACCTCTCTTTGATCTTACACCCCGGTAACTTTCTTGGGACACAAGCGAGCGTTAAGGAATTGCCAATTCAATATTTGAGGAAGAGTAGCGACGTCCTGAAGATATATATAGACTGTGTAGTTGAGACGAGATATGAGATGAAAGCCTTTCTTTTTTTTTTCTCTCCTTTACTTATTCTTCTTCGTGTTTCTTTTTTTGTACCTTGTTCTTCGTTTTCTTACTCTTCTTGCCACCTTTATCTTAAATTCAAGCGTAAAAAAATATGTTTTGTCTGTTCTATAGGTTATGTTCTGATATACCATTATTGTATATTGTATTATAGTTTTTTAGCCTTTTTGGAAAAAAGAGAAGCGTTTGTCTAACTGTGAACAGCAAATCTTCTGGAAATTTGTTTGAAATGTTAGAAATGTAAGATACATCTATCACATTTTTGGGGAATTAATATATTGAATTTAGTATAAAACATGATTTGAAAGATCGTAAACAGTTATAACTTATTTATTGTTAACTCTAAAACCATTAGAGAAAAAAGGGGGTACATAATTTAGAGATCAGATAGTTGGACTCAACATCATAAGTCAGAATCAAGAAAATTAATGTGTTCCCAAAATGTATGTTAAGGATGTCAGGAGTATACTATGGTTACCACACGATATTACCTTTAGTGTTATTCCCACATGATGATAGATATAGCATAGTTTTCATTCAATAGCAAATATAATGTGAATAACCCATTGTGGTTAGTGTGATTTCCATGATGATATATTAAATATGATTGCCCCATGATGGTAGATTAAATATGATTGCCCCATGATGGTAGGTAAAATGTGATTGCCACTTGATAATAAGTATATTAAGAGTGCCATAAGATGTGAGGTATATTATGATGTATATAAGATGATCAATGTCAAGGGTGAAACGAGGTAAATTTCGCAACCGGGTGAGATTGATTTTTTGTGCTCCATTATATAACTGGGGTATAATATAGTCCATTCACCAAACTTTATGATCTGCAAAAATCATTTATTTTTTGTCACTTTTGGCAGTCAAAAATTTCTCAAAAAATAATATATATTATATTTTTAATCATGTTATTTTTCTAAACCGTTTTTACATCTTCTGCTAGCTGTCACCTACCAGATTTCTGATGGGAAATGGACAGGGAAAATATTAAAATAATCACCAAACCTAACAACTCCAAACCTAAAGTAGTTCGGGCGTGATATGAAAATAATCTGAAGGGAAACTACAAAAATGGTAATCATACTCCAAACATTTCACTTTAAGATTGTATGAAAACTGTTTGGATTACAATGAAAACTATAAGAACATTTTTTGTAGACAATGTTTTCTTCTCTTATTTTAACTATAACAAACACTTTGACACAATTAACGGCTTACGTTATAGTAGCAAAGAAACGTGTTAGTACGCCAGTTTTTCAAGATGGTAATTGTAAAATAACTATTTTGGCACTATATTCTATTTAACTCACCACAAATAACTATACTAATATGTAAAATTTCACGTTAATATCAAAAAGTGAACGATTTTTGTTCCTAGCAGCTCCACTATAATGCCGAGGTTACTTTAATTTTGGTTTATAGATTATTTTCTGATAAAGCCCAAGCTACATTAGGTTAGGTTTGTGCTCGTTCTGTCACCCTACTTGAGCTGGCACTCTGGACAGCCGCCCGGTTCGCCCGGCCCTTAAGCCACCCTTGATCAATATGATATAATTGCCTTACGCTGGTAGGTATAGTTTGATTGCCATACAATGGTATGTACTGGAAATGCTAAACTATGAAAGATTTTCTTAAAATTGATAAATGACACGAAGACACGGCAATCAAACCCAGGACCATTGGCTTAGTGCATCAAAGCTCTAGACACTGAGCGATCCAAGAGTCGTCCCGTAACCAGAGTCATGATTCTGTCATATCTTAAGGCAGAATCTTTGATGGACGTGCGGAAATCGTAAGCTACATTTGAAGGATTAATCAAGATCACGAGTTATCAGATAACGCAGCCACCTTTGACTCGGGAGGGCTTTATGCTGCCAACAGTACAATGACAACTGTACTTATGTGCATATTGGAAGTGAAGAACGGAGCTGGGAATGATTGCTGAAGCACTGTAAGCTTTATGTTTTATCGGAAATTTCTTGAGGCAAGAGCTTAGGCTTGGTTTAATTTTCAGTGTTACGACGCTACTAAGTACAACACACCTAAGGATAAGATAATTTGTATCCTCGGTAAACACTATTAGGAGATTTGGTATTACCAACCAATCCTACCCTCTCCTAGCAGCTGTGACAGCTAGGGGTGGGTACTATATTAAATTGTGGCCCTGTGGGAATGGTTCAGCAAAACGTCGGGAAATGAGCTGTTTCAATGTAGAAGTTTAGGGTAGCCAGCAAGGAAAAGAATGTTCTGTCTATTAATTGAAACTTACGGAAGGAAGAGCAGGCTCCTCCCATAAATGGAGCTGGCGAATTGTAAGGCTCCATTATTAATGAAAATGTGGTTTTGTTACAATGCCCGCTAAGTGGACAAAAAATACTATTTCAGTGGCTACTATAGTGCTGTTTCATTCTTGGGTTTTTTTTGTATCAATAAATGTTATCAATGTACTGTTGAATCAATTCCAGTAAGCTTTTAATCCACAATATATATATTTGTTCGTGAAAATGTGACTCTCAGGAACATCCTTGCAACCCTTATTTAGATCGCGACCCTGGGTTTGGGAATCACTGAGTTAGAAGAATCTCGCAAGAGTTGTTTGTTCCCCAGACAAGTGGATGCCGAACCATGATACGACAGTTGAGTTTCCACCTTGAAAAGTTTCTGACTTACATAAGTCAATCCAGGGATGTACGGAGTCCTTTATGTATGTTGATTGAGAACCAAACGTTGGCAGAGATGTGCCATTTCCAACTTGGAGAGCGACTTCAATCCTTCGCAGGCTGGCAAGAGCAATACTCTGTTTAAGGTGTTGTTTACTATTGAGTCTGTTCCGGTTAAGTGTGCTACCAAGTTCAAAGTCCTGATTAATTTTAAGGCGACTACAGTAAAAATTATTTAAAGTAAACCACTCAAAGCATTTATCATGTCAGGAGAAATGAATCATGAACGATAAATATGCACCTTGTGAACCTCAAAATACTCAATCCCAGCGTTCACACGGCACGTAATACAAATACAAGGAGGTGGGAAAGTAAGCATTGTAAGTAAAAAACATATCTCATGTCAACAATTAGATTTTATTGAACTCTAAACAGTGAGACAAACAATTACATCAAAACATTTAGAATGTTGACACACTTCCATCTCTTATAAATTCAGTTAAAGGCATTGGCCACCTTAATATAATTTGTAGCGAGACATCAGCTTAGCTTAGCTCATGAAACCATTTAACTGGGGTTTAACTAAACTAAAAACACAAATCTGTAAACTGAGCCTAGTTTTTATTTTCTAGTAGGTTGGTAACTCTTTAAATAGGTACAGTACATTATAGCTTTCTAAAACGAAAGCCTACAAAGATAATTTAATTTACTTAACTGAGTTCAAAAGCAACAAATGATTAAAATAAGTTAAACACAAACAATACACAACAATATTGACTAGACACCACGCAACTGTAGAACCGTGTCTAAATCTGATTAGTACCTAAACTTTATCAGTACATTTTTAAGGAGACACTGAATCAACCTTTTATGAAAGCAGTATAAGCTATAGCAGACTGGTTCTAAACAAAGTTACATGTTAACTTCTCCACTCTAAAGGAGTTATGAGAGTTTAATCCTCAGCCGGGATCAGAAGGTTTCCAAGCTCAATGTTAGACAATATCAGGCTAGTTCCCCACTAGGACGGCCTGGATACGATGCATTTATATTATTAACTGCCTACTACAAGTTAACAATCATAAACAAAGAATATTCAAGTTAATATTAAAGTCTAGACAGCTTCTAAGGGATGCCGGACATAAGTATAGATTAATTAAGGCGAGTCGCCACTCCAGGCTCAACACCCACGAGTTGCGCATCTCGCGAGGACAAACAAGTAGCTTATAAGAAACGTGAGACCTAATCAGGTCATCTTAAATAATAGCAGTGAATCCCCTGACTTCCCATCAGGGAAAGTCGGTATTTAGACTATTACAATTTAGGCCTAACAGGATCATCTCACTACCCCGCATGTTTATATGGGTCAGAAGGACACCACGTTTATAAAGCCATGATTAGATCAGACTAAAGAGTTTATTTTTGATGAACATACAATCCAAACTAACCTAACTATACTCCTCAACGGGATTGAAACTGTGCGACCTAATTCTCTCAACACTAATCATGCCATTATATGAATACTGGCTCTCACTACACAAACAGAAACAAATAGTTACTAGTTACTAACAGACTACCCGCTGATTACCAATTGAGTTGATATTACATCGGCCTGGTTGGTCTTCTGCGACGAGCTGGGATGACTGTCGGATCCACCATCTTCAAAGCTGTTGCTCAGTTTAGCTTATACGGACTCTCGTCGATCATCATGGAGTCAAAGGTTGATAATATATTTTGGTGTGATCTAAATAGATAGGGTACCCGTATATATAGTCGAGATTTGGCCTAAGAAAATAGGAGAGAATTAATGGTGAGGGAAGAGCCTGGGTTAGGCTAGACGCTTCTAGAAGGATGGCCAAGGCGTGGCGCCGACTGGCGCATGCGTAAACCAGTAAACCAAAGGTAGAGAGGCGACACCACTGTTTTTAGTGTTGGCATCATGAGCCGGGTCAAACGGACAAGTTAGTGCATTAGTCTCGGACGTCTTTTTCTTCGGTCAACATGAGCTGGTAAGCGAATAAGCAGATTCATTAGATGTACATAGTATGTGTTATTTTTCAGCACTAGTTATTATGTGAGGGCTAACAACAGCTAGCCCATCAGAAATAAAGGGCATCTACAGCGGGAGAGGTGGTATCTGACAGATGCAAAATGTTCTTTATTGCAAACATTGACTGAAAGTAACTAATGTCAGGCTATTTGTAAATTATTATTACTAGCCTAGTAATGCATTATTATCAATTAACAGTTGTACCACACGAGTCTAATGATACACCCTTAAGTATTTATGTATATTGGTGTTTTCATAACTTATCGAAAGAACAAAATATATTGGAAAACTCTGATGGTTTTTGTTTTGTGGTTGTGGTAACAAGAGATATTATAGTATATGAAATAGGTAATTAATTAAATAGTATTATTATTGTATTCACGCTTGTTTCTTGTTATAACTGACCACTATAATAAATAAATATTTGTATAACTTAGAGTGAGAGCCATAATAAATATTAGTCTCAAAATAAAAGTTGTAATTTTGTAAACAAAGGCCAAAGCATGAACACAACCGAAGACATTTGTATGACTTCGTCAACCTCCCTTGTTTTGGTTGGTTTGCCATCTTGATCTCAGAAGAGCACACTGCATTTTAGAAGCACTCGTTTGAAAAGCAATTGGCAAGTGAATCACAGACGCCGCTTCCACAAAAAAAGAAACACCCAAACGGTTATTTTCATAAGTTTGTGTTTAATAATGTAAGAACGGTTAATAATGTAGTAATCAGTGTGTATTATCTCATGTGACGATCTTTCAATGTGTTTAATAACAAACCAAATTTAATGTTATTAAAAAATAATATTACTGGGTGCCAGACAACAAAATCAAACTTAAGGTTAACATTAATTATAAGCTCTGTTGGGAAGATCCAAATTTTTAATGGTCACAAAAAAAAAATCCCTCAGGGCCAACTAGGCAGCATCAAAGATAATCGATATTACACTTACAACAATATCATGGAATCTTGACTCTTGTACTGGTGTTGTCACAGGAACAATACTTACTACCAGGTATCCATGTACAACAACAACAAAAGTTTTTTATATATAATTATTACCTTAAAATTTCACAAACTTGGCGATAATATGTATTTAAAATAAGTAATCATTATCTTAAACTAGACCTGAAGGTGGTGTAACATCTATATATAAAACATTGAAACATGTCGTCATAGAAGACTAAGAAAAACATCAAATAAAGAGGAGGGAATAAACATTATAGCAAAAAATATATAATTTTATCAACTATTATTCCTTTCCAAATAAACACGAACATTATTAAAAATACAACTGGGGAGCTCAAAACTATGTAATCGACCAACAATGAAGATAGTTCCATCACACTCTACAAAGAGAAAAAAAAATGTATGTCCAATTGAAATGGGTGATTTGGATATTAATAATAAAACAAAAATGTAATACTTCTAAATATTTGAGTTTTTAATGTGTCATATGTTATTCTATTTTGTTAAATCATTATTTAATGTCTGTATGGATCCACTTAAGGTATAACTCGAATATTACAAGAAATGTTATTTAGGACATAGTTTGTTTCTATTTATGCCTCCATTATATCACAAATAGTGTATTTAAATTATGATATAAAGTTCTATATGTGATGATAAACAATTAGGCGTAAAGCCAATACTTGATGTATCAATTACCTTGAAATGAATTAATTTTACAGAAACAGTCCATTGTTATGTTTCTGTTTGAGTCTTTTATTAATTGTATAGTATTGCAAGGTGTTGTGATTAGCTTCTAAACAAATATAGTATATGCGCTGACAACATAAAGAAAGTAAGTGTCAGCTTTTCACGGGAAACCAGGCCAGAAGGCAGGATAAAAAGGGGTGTAGTCAACTAACATGGCTGACTAATCACCATCAAGTCTAGGGGGTCATTCTTCCCGTTTTGGCGTTACATGGGCTAGGACACCAGTACATCAATATCAGTATTGGAGGGATACCGTTCAAGCCCAGGGTATCAGGGTTCATCAACCGTGTATGATCACATAGAGGTCAGCCAGGCCATTGGTTGTCCCTTGCAATACTTCGTTCTTCCACAAGCTTCTAAATAGTATTTTAAATTATTTGTTATCTTTTAATATATTTTATCAACATCACGTTTTGTAATAGACATATTAGTACAAATAAAAACAACAAAAACCCTTGCCAAGCGTCATTACAAACCCACACAAGCAAAATATATCAACTCACCCCCCCTATCCTCAGCCACAACACATCCTGACAAACATAGGCCACATCTGAGATTTAGGGGGCGGTGACAGTTTTATTTTAAAAACATGGGTGGGCCTATATAATACGCTGTTCTTATGGGAAAAAAACCGTTCGCAGAAAGTGCGACACTCGAGAAAACTGCGTATTGATATAAAATATTAAAAGGAATGCAGAGAAATAATGTAAAGAAATTCACACCGAGCGTGAGCTAAGGCTCTATGGAATGCGGGAATATGTTAGTTCCAGGCTAGCTAGAAAGATTATGCACGTAAAGAAGATCGGTCGAATTGGATACACGAGCATATATCAAATGAGAGTTCCAAGCAACGATCACAGTGCTTCCTATTGATTCACGAGTGTCTATCAATTGAGACTTCCAAGCAATGATTACAGCACCTCCAATTGATTCACAAGCCTCTAGCAATTGAAACTACCAATGAACGTTCTTATCACCAAATATTAATAAATGAGAGATAATCAAACAAGTCTGTATAGCAGCGTTCGCGTCGATTGACTGCTGCAGGGAGCTGTGACTTTCAAAGATTACGAATCAAAACATCTGACAAAAGAATTAATCGCTTGCTGACAATACGTCAAGTGGATCATAACTGAAGGCACTTTTTCGATGAAGACGCTTTTAAATCAACAATTAATGTGTTTGCTGATGTCCCTTGAACAATGTGTTACAAGTTTTATGCTCACAAAAGCGGTGCACTTTTCTCAAAAACGATTTTGCTCCAATAATATCTGCAACAATAAGAAAAGTTGATTAAATTTTGCATGGTTAAGATATTTTGAATATTGAAATAATATCAAGCTTCAGACTGACATCGAGTTATGCTTGAATATATTTTTTTTAAACAAACAGGCTGAATTGAGAACCTCCTCCCTTTTTTTAAGTCGTTTAGAAATAGATAATGCCTTTACACATTTTCTATTTGAGGGAAAATATTTAATAATATTAAAAAGAGAAATAGGGCATTATGTTATTTGTTATAGCATACTATTAAATATAACATAATTTTATTCAGTGGTGGAGGTGTTCTTATCACTGTGGTTCGTGAGGGAGTGTTCTAGGGCACAACCCCCCTTGCAAAATAAAGTAAAATATGAAACAAAACATATTTTGAAATTCATAACAATTTTCTCATATTTTTTAAATACATAATTGAAAACATAAACGAATAACATTTTCTTCGTCACATAAATTCCCTATTTTATTGAGGAAATAAGTAAAACCATAAATCATCAATACGAGACAACAAGAACACCTACTAGCAAATTACGGTAGCATCTGCTCGCCGTCACTCTGTGACTGAGGGGCAACCGGTCGCACCGCCCAAGCTCTGAATGCTTTATAGGGTGGTTTCCATGACAGTCTGACGTCCCTATCAGTAGCTAAGCTGTCATTTACTATGACCTGTGAACTCTGCTAGGGAGAGTCCGTTTTACATGTAGTCAACAAACATATCGCGGAGACATGCGATGAAGCGGTTGTATAAACATTTCTATTGTGTTAATTGTTACACTAAACCATTAAATAAATTGCTTGAACAAGCTGCTTTGTAATATAACGAGTGTGAGAATTTTGTTGACAGTTTAAATGGGATATCCGCTTTTTCCTCCATTTTCCAAACAGGAGAATGGCTTTAGGGTATGTATTGTATAAAAACATCCCTCAACCCTCAAAAACTAGAAGGGATTTGCAATCTGTGATAATACAAATAGTGTATAACTACAAAGACGATATTCTAGAATATTTCTAAAATATAGAGACAGGTGTTCCAAAAATATATAACTCAGGAACGGTAACACTATTAACTGGATTGAAAAAATCACTTTTATATTTTGGCTAAATTCTTACTCAATGTCTCACGTTGATATATTATTTAATCAGTTACAAGTTCTGCAAACCAAGCCAGATAAAATTCATATTTTATTGACGAATTAAAAAATACAATAATCGAAACTATTAATAAGCTAACTTCTGTATTTGATAGAAAAAAGGAAAGAATTGATATACTTGCAGAATTACCTAGACTAGAAAAGGAAAAGACCGAATAATGAGAATTTAAACAGACAAATACAGAATATTCAACTTTTCGTACAAACTATTAACTTAATGCTAAGTTATTATTTGTATATTTTAGATAGTTTGTATTCTGATAAAATATATTAGAACCTGTAAAGGACGATGATTCCTAAAACTACGTATAGAATATAATATGAAGTAAAATTGGTGTGGGTGAAGTTTGAACTATATTTGGTGTGAGCCAATCTCAAGATATTACACTTAAGAGTAATAAAATTAATACACTACCGTTTCCTCGGCTAGCTCTGACGGTGGCACAATCACCCTTAAAACTCGAGACTACAAGATATGCTCGGGAACGCTTTATGGACGATGATTTTTTAAAATTTTAATAATTTTACTACCTATAACAATGGTACAATCGAAAACCATACATAATAAAACATTGAATACAGCATTGAACACTAAGAATAAAATGAATAACTTAATGAATTGTACTAGTGGAAACTACAATTTAAAAAAATACACAACCATTGCAACTTTCTGTGGGTTATTATTATTATTATTATTATTATTATTATTATTATTATTATTATTATTATTATTATTATTATTAATAGCTCTTACAAGGTAAGCCCTATAGGTCGTTGTATCCATAGTGCCAATTCTAGATTTGTCGAATTCGACTCTTATCATAAAAGGAAAGCTAAACTCAGAGAGTTATTTAAGGATATCCCATATCAATAATTTATCTTGTAGAGTTTCTGCCTATATTATTTAATACTATTTAAGTTTACATTGTTTAAGTTTACAATATTCTGATCTATTTTTTGCATAATGTTACTGCTTTTAACCACTATTTGGCTATTTATTTTTATGGTTACTTTTTATTCTTATCATTATTAACTACTTTTTTGTCTCGTTATCGTTATCGGTATATGGCATTATTTGGCCATTTTTTGTCTATCATGTTTTCTTATGTAAATGTATGTATTGTAGGGTATGTACTTGTGTGCTTTTCAGTGCTGGCCTGTTATAGGTCTTACGACTGTTGGTCGGCACTATAATAAAGGAAATTGAAATTGAAATTATTATTATTATTATTATTATTATTATTATTATTATTATTATTATTATTATTATTATATTATTATTATTATTATTATTATTATTATTTTATTATTATTATTATTATTATTATGTAAGTGTTCCCAACTCCCACCTATGAACGTGTGGGTATATACATTATAAAGGAGAGTTAAACTCAAATTTATAATCAATCATTGTTTTATGCCATATGGTTCAAAAGATAATATAATGTTTGAAGAGTGTACAATAACTCAATAAGTTACAATGTCTATTAGGTGAGTTGAGCTTGTAAAGTAAAATATGGGCTGTCGGAAGAGTATTAAAATATATAATCAATTTAGTAGCTGTTCCCTCTAAAAGTTGTTCTTGGTTTCTGATGTTTGATTATGAAGATAAATTATTCATATAAAAACCTAAATTAGTCAGATCTCACCAGGAAAAGAAATCATGTCTATTATGATTCTATCTAAGATATTTATTGAAGATTAGTTTCTACTTTATAGTCAAAATATTGAATTTCACTCGATAAAATAAACACAGATTGAGTACTAGGCTTCAAACTCACTTTGAATATATTTTAAATTCCCCTTACCTTAAAAAGTACATAATTATTAATATTTTTGTGAGGACGAACATATATTTCAATATGAAAGTTTTCAGAGGCTAAGAAGAAAACTCTGATTTTCATTCAAATATTTACAAGTATCTTCTTCCAGAAAAAAATTTAAAAACGTTATTTTCTTCAAGTCCAAGGAGAAAATGTACATAACAAAGGTAAAATTGTTTGCCATGAACTAGGGATAGATATAAAATAAATTTAATTGAACAAAAATGTTGAAAAGATTAAGAAAAATTAATATAAACATCTCTAAATTGCTAGTTTAAAAGTATATAAATCTTTTCTATCCAAGAGCATCTCGGCAGGCTTCATCTCTGTGTGTGGGATCAACTCTGTCCAACTGAATATCCTCTGTGTGGGATCCCTCTGTCCAAATAAATATTGCACTTCTTTTATTTTCATTTCGAATGAGATCCGTTCTTCACATGTAATCAATCAGCTGATGTGCCTTGAGTAGCTATTGCCGACCACGAAAATGAACAATTCAACAGTAGATTTCAAAGGATAAATATGTTTAGTAAGGTGGTAAATGTTTTCCCATATTTCAAAATTTGTATTATTTTTGTTATTATTTTATACAGTGCTGGACGATCTTCCCTCCGTTTTATTGTGAATGAACATAATGTGTATCTGAGATGCACAACAGCGTATCGTGTTATGTAGTGGACGAACTTCGAAGCACATTTTGACTGACAAAATTATAAATTGTAAAATAATTTTACAAAATAAAATATTTAAAGGAAAAGTATAGTATGGTGGTAAATAACACCCGAGTATAGTAATCAAATTAGTGTTAAAAACCTATGTACATATTTTTTGTTTACTGATGCACTTGTGTGTAGATTTCACGATGGACATTCCTTAATTTCGAACCAAGTGTGAACTTTTATAAATTTTAATAACTTTATACTTTTTAAGTGTAGTTTCTAAGTTAAATATAAGGTGTTATAAGGTAAGATTTAGTATACATTATTTGACAATTTTTAAGAGAGCGCCCTCCCTAAATGTTTACTCACGAGCCACCACTGATTATGAGCATGCATTGTGGAGGTTTTGTTCTTATAATTCATGTTACCCTTTCTTTAAGTTAAGTATAATTTTGACTAATGACCTGCTTTATTATTTATCCCAAAGTAGATAATTTCCAAGCCTCTTGGAAAAGCCGACAAGCCAAAAGCCTTTATGAAATCACAAAGTATTCCTTCAGATAAATATTTTAGCTATGCCCTCTTAAATGTCACATGCAAGAGAGAATGTTCCCTCGTCCAAAAATATATATATATATATATATAAGTTTTCTAAGCCCAAACATAATACATCCCATAGATATGGTACATAAAGTTATATGGACCAAAATCTAAGTTTTTTTTAATAAGCCCCCTTTTAATACAACGGTGCATCTAGTAGTTTAAACAATATTTTTAAATAGCATTAAAATATTTCCCATAATGGTATTATGAAAAAAACTAAAATGTATAAATTACTTAGGAAATATTAAATAGTGTACCTGAAATTATGTTTTTTATTTCATTAGAATTTTAATTAAGATCCATTAAGTTTGTTATTAATTAAAATTCACGTATTATCATTTTGTGTATTTTAATTGTAAGAATAATATTTTTATTGATAAACTGTATCGAAGCAACCATTTAACGCTCCTATTGGGCTAATATTATAGCTAAATATATATTATACTTTTATTTAGCTGTAAATTATTATTTTATCTTTGTAAGCATTGCACTAGGCTGAACTAAATTTTATATATTATTATAGTAGCTTTCATTTCAAGAGATTTAAAAATCTTTCTTTTTTTCATCCTAATTACTACTTATTTAATTAAAGAAACGATTAGTGGATGGACTAACCTAAGACATCGTATTTTGTTTCCGGTGAACAGAATCGGAGGTGTGCAGTCACCACGCTCCACGCATGTATTGGAATGAGCGAGACTTGCCTTAAAGCCAATGAAAAAGAAGAAAAGTGTGCGAGAGAGACAGAACTATGGCAGTCATTGTTAAACCCGCCTACACTGCACAATGATGGTAGTGTGGAAAAGGGAGCCTAAGTCACGCAATGGCGTCAGATTTAAATGTCCAAGATGAAATTTTTGTTTTGACAAGTGTGAGCCATCGAACAGCCGAGCTTAGACACGGTGACGTTTACGGTCCATGTAGTCTACCATTCCAAGAATTGTATAGGAAGTATGCAGCTACATTTCCATTTACTCATTGGACGACATTTCATTATAACTTTTCAAGCAATCTTTATTACCTTTTCAACCTATGTTTAATGGCTGAGCTTTGTTAAATGTGACATTATTATGCAAATTTTAGGGCTAGTTTTTGAGGGCCGAAAGGAATGCTGGGTGGTGCCAAGAAATTGAAGAGGAAGCTAGCACCAGGGTCGTGCTAAATATCAGCCCATGGTTAAATTCAAGTTTCAATTAGAAAAAAGTGATATTACCAGTGCCAAACCCAATAAATATGACAATGAACTACTAACCATCGCTGTTGACAGGAGTGCTGACGCGACGATTTTTTCATTGATTTCTTATAACAAATTAAACTGGAACAGTGACACACGGTAAAGATTAGTCTTCTGATGACATTGACCCCTGATACAACTAGA
This sequence comes from Timema podura, assembly GCA_033556935.1. Lineage (NCBI taxonomy): Eukaryota > Metazoa > Arthropoda > Insecta > Phasmatodea > Timematidae > Timema > Timema podura. The sequence continues at coordinate 45,541,469 of JAVRXN010000011.1, read as the reverse complement.
ATACTACAAAAACCATATATATATATATAATATATATATATATATATATATTAAACTTAAAAAATGTTAATACTAATTTAGTTATTTTTTTCTTCAACAAACATAGATAATTTTAAAATCTTTTACTCGTGTATTGTTTTGGTAAACAGTTTTTACATGAAAAAAATTATAACTAATACATAATTTTGTCAGTCAGGGAGTATCTGAAATATTTTATTTTTGTAAATTACATCTCTATATTAAATCAACCTTTGTTCTCTAAAGTTTTTACTATTATTATCATCATCATCATTCCTACGATTACTATTATTACTATTATTATCATTACCCCACTCCCCCCGTATTTCTCTTGTTGGTACTGTCATTTGTTGTATGTACCCTTGAGTCACCTTGTGCCTCTGTCGCCGCTAGCAGATCTTGGAGGCCAACTGCAGCATCTAAGATGTAGTCAGGTTTTTACAGTATTCAATTTTCAAAGTACAGTTTGGGCAAAAAATTGTTTCTCTCCAATTTTAATAACTGAAGGTCCCGAGCTATGTATATTATTATACTTCACTACCCTACTATTAAAGTATTGTCACCTCCTCCTTTTTGTTTACTTAACACGTAGGCCTATAATCTGTCAGGATGGGCTATGGCTGAGGTTAGGGGAAGGTGGTTGCATATAATTATTATGGTGGACTTGATTTTTAAAGAGGTTTATTAGTACTACTATGGCTATTACAAATGTGATGTTGGTTGTGCTATTAGAATGGCAGAACTAAGAGAAAAATTTGAAATCTTGTGAAAAAAACCCGAAGTGTTGCTAGGAATACCCAATGGCCTGTCTGACTCCTAGGTGATTCCTACACGGTCCCCGGACCCCGGTACCCTAGTCTCAAATGGTAGCCCTCAAAACAAGTACTGATGAACCAACGTCCTCTCTCACGCAGTCCCGGATTGGGCAGAGTGACCCCTAGACTTCGATGTTGTATAGTCAGCCATGTTGGGTGAATCTCCTACATTTTATCTTGGGCCCTGTCCTGGTTTCTGACTAAGGAATACTGACAATGTTTTTGTGGTCAGTTCCTCTATTCTATTTGTTTAGAGATTGGTCAAAACAACCTGCAAAGCTCGTTTTGTCATTCGCAACACATAACATAAAATATTCGCAATCACGCCTTCCAATTTATACCATGTGGTTACATTATCATCATTTTTTTTATTACAAGCTTATGTTTTTCAAATTTAGTGCAATGGTGTCATTTTCGTTTGATGTCCTATCAGAATGGTCACTCATTTAGAAAAGGATAAAATCCGTCCTAATTTAAAAGACTAGTCTGATTACGGTACCATATTTGTTTTTTCACATGTGGATCTCAAACTTTTCTTGTAGTGTGCTTCACAGCTTGTCCTAAATAATTTCGATTTAACTAAACATGGGCGGAATACATTGGCAGTACTATCAAATAACTATAATTTATTTTGTTGAATAAATAGCCATTACCTCTCTATTTAACGACCACATTTTTAAGTGTAAGGCCATTCATAATTTCACTACTGCCCTAACCTATTTTGCTAATCATTCTCTCTCTACTTTATGCTTTTAATATGGTGAAATAATGGTTTTCCTTAAAAAGTTTAGATAGATTTTACTCGAACAATGAACATGTGTATACTTGAAGATAATGAATGCTCTTACATACATACATTAATACGTATTGTAATAACACATTTTATTTATGAACTAGGCAAAAACTGTGCATATATTCATATTAGATGCGGATATTTAAACGTAATTAAGATTATTTTTGTTCATCTCTATAATAATAAATTTTATTTACAATATAAAATCATCAAACTCCAAAATATATCTATCTATTTATTTTTGTTCTATTCCTTATAACATTGATTGCACAGTGAATCTGTGAGCTATTGGTAAACTTGTTATAAACAAATTGCTTTAAGGTTAAAAATTGATATAGATTTAACAAGTTTATATTTTATGACATGCATTTTGTCTTTGATTAACATGGAACGACGTGAAATAACGGATGGTATAGTAGAAGACATACGCACTTTAAAGACAAATTGGGAAAAATGTGATAGTCTTCGATATCTTGACTTTGTAAAAGTGTGGCAGCTTTCTTATACACCGTACATATTTTGTGGAATTGAATCAATGGCAGAGTTGTTGGAATTCACGGAAGAACTTTTAATCATTGCTAAAACGATCTGGCTGTCGTCGAGTTCTTATAACGATCGTATCTTTGGGCTCTATCTCACTGCAGGATTTTATTATTCTCAAATCGCTCCAGATGAAGTTCAGATCAATATTACACTAAATGATTGGAAACAGTGCCTACAGTTCAAACAAGATTTGGTGAAGAATGGTGATTTAGACGCTGCGTTTCTTTTTTGTAAATTGCGAACTGATGCTGCTTTCAAGCCATGTCTCACGGTGCGCAGCTATGGGTTAGAGAAGGGCTTTAGAAAATACTTTGAAACAAAAGAAACAAATAGGCCTAGGCTTAGTATTAATATGGGAGAGGTGCCTCATTTACAAAAAATATTAGAGAAGGGCATTTTTGACCAATTAGATGAAGCTTTCAATGAAGTTGTAGAATGTAGAAAAAAGTGTGCTGAAATTTCAAAAGGTCGTCTAGATGATGAAGATATGGGCTTGATTCCAATGGACCACAGTTTTAAAAAAGAATTTGTCGCATTGATTAATCAAACAAAGACCAACTTGCTAAGTGATAAACCTGGGCACATACTGGCTACAGAGGAACGCACAAAGAAAAGTCTAAAAGACTCTGATTGCATTGGTGACAGAAGAAAATCTTTGAAAGAAAGAGCCTTTGCAATCTCTAGTCCAGTCAAAGGACATAAGAAACATGGCAATAAGGGTAAAATAAAGAATAGCGACTCAAAACGGAAGACACAGTCAAGCGATGATGATGAAGATGATGATGAAGATGATGATGACGATGATGAAGATGATGATGATGATGATGATGATGAAGATTATAATTATGAAGAAGAAGAAGATGATGATGATGATGATGAAGAGATTAATTTAAAGAGAAACTCAAATTTAAAAATGAAACCTTTGAATACACATTTTGAGAGCAATCCGCATTCCTCTAAAGTCTCTGATATCCACTTGCAGGGTGAACCTAGTATCTCCACTCATATCGAATCAATTGTTAAGAAACCTGAAATAAGTCCACTGAAGACATATTCCAAATTGTCAAAAAAATCTATCCCTGAATCAGATACTAACTTAGGAAATCTTACCACAGCTAATACATCAAAACAGTCAAACTTAAATTTATCCTCTGATGGCGAAAATTTGGTCAAAAGTGATGTTGCATTAGATATGCCTGCATTAAACATGCCCACGTTAGACATGCCTGTCTTATAAAGGTAAGTTAAAAGTCACTATTTTTGTACAAAATTTTCTCACAGCTTCTTTATAAAAAAAACTATTTTTAAAATGTGTCTCATTGTCGTAACCTTTAGTTTCAGGTTATAGGCCTACTAGTTAAGCCTAATTTCTATATTCTTTAAGACGAACACACATCATTCATGTCCTAAATAATCTACACGTAACCAGGGCTGTGGAGTTGAGTCATAAACAATTTTGAGTGGAGTCATAGTTGGTAAAAATAAATACGGTATCAACTCCAACTTTGGGTTCAAAATAGAAATTTATAATTTAACTATTAGGGGAGACTGAGGAGGGATGGAAAACTTTTCACTTTATGTGCTCTAAAAATATAACTTTGTATTTCTAGTACAAAATTTTTGCACTCAGGAATTGTTAGGTATTTGATAAATCATTAAAATTTTTTGTACATTTTTAAAATTGTAATTATAAAAGAGACTTAACTAAATGGTTGTTGGATATTTTTTGTCCTATCCCTCCCTTACCTAGGGAGGCATGGGACATAGGCTGTATCCGAACAGTCTACTTCACGCACCGTCGACCCTTGACACTCACTCAATAGTTGCATTAGCAATCACGTGATCAAGTGTAGAACCGTCCGAATAGTCATGAAGTGTGCCGATGTACCCTCTACAAGTCCTTGAGATCAAGGGTGACGGTAAGTTACCCTTCACACGCCGTCAATGCGGATATCGACTGGCAACTGTTTAATTTTTCATCTGCTAGAGTAATGTGATCTGTGATGTGTGATCTGTTATCTGTGATAAACTATTTTAACTATACTGGTATTGCTTTTGTTGTAGTGTTTTAGTGTTGTGTTGGAAATGTCTAGTGAAAAGCGGGAATGGATATTAACACGTTGTATTCATTTTCATTTCCTGCTGATAGATGGCGTTTAAAATAGTTTCTAAGATCACTGGTAGGAAGCAGCACTGCGGACTAAGGGCGTGTAAAGGGTAGTTTGCCATTCGAAAATTCTGTTGCAGTCTTCAATCTCAAGTGCGTGTAAAGTGTAAATTTATCAAGTCTGCATCAAGTCAAGTGTACTTGACTATTTGGATACAACCATGGTCAAGGGAGGAATGAGACCTTAACAGAAATAACCCTAGTAGTTTCTTACAATAAGATATGTACGAGTATTCTTCGATTAATTATTCCAACACTGTAGGCCTACATATAAAACACAACAGTCTCTTATTTGAGAGGAATATAATAGGTTAGACTACAAATTTACCACAACATAACTGTTCAAAACATATTCTATGCTAGTTTTCAAACATACACTTAAGGGGGTTATCAAATACATATGATCTATATCCATCACCTTGTTGAACCATTCTTGGATTTAGAAGAATACCAATTATTTGACTCAAGTCCACCAAAGAAATGTCACTATCCACCAGCAAAAATATTTTTTTTATCTCTGTCATTGGACATCACTAAAACTTCCTGTTGTCCAGTGCAATCACTTTGTTCTGGAGGCCCTTGTATAATGCATGCATGTACATATTTTGAAGTGTTACAGGAACCTCCTAGCAACTTCACTAAAGCAAAAAATGCTACATGTTTTAAGAGGTTAGGGTTTTGTTTAGGATAAACCACTTCTATTGCATCCTCTTCAGCTGACTCTTCTGATAAAATGGCTGTTGGCTTATCAATTTGAGAATCTTCAGATTCTGTATTGTTAAACTAATTTGGAATAATTTTATTTTTGTCTTTTTTACTTACGGGTGGTTTAGGCCTATGTTTGGCTTCTATTTGTTATTTCCCGTTTTCCAGGAGTGTCTGTCAAAATGCAACTTTTCCCTGCTTAGCTAGTGATTCAAAATCATATTTTTGTTCTATAAAGATTTAAATAGGCTTTAGCTATATTTAGTAAATAGAGCTGATCTAGTAAATCTCATATGAAAGCTATTGGAAGCATTAAGCTATAGGACTTAGGCTTTTCTATAGGTTTATCCTTTACACTTTTAAAAATAATCATGCTTTTAATAAGCCTACCTTATTTTAAAGCTACTAATAGATTAGGCCTATAGAGAATGCCCGTATAAAATAACATAGGCCTACTATGTAGGGCCTACAATAACGTAAAAATTTAATTGAGGGATGGAACAAAGCTGTCCCATGCCTCCTTATGCAGACTATTTTTAGCTTTTAAGTATTTTGACAATATATAAATAATATTTCCAAGATTCCAAGTTTGGTATACATTTAGCTGATATTCTAATGTAAGTTATAACTTATTGAATTTAGTTACTTGGTTTTATAAATAATCTGTAATCCTTACCTTGAAAATCCAGGCCTTTTCTTCTCAAAATACAAATTTAACCCTTTTTCTTCGTATTTAATTTTTACCTCTTATCTTCAGAAATGCTAATTATAGAACCACGTTGAAATCTAGCATCACTTAGATATTTTATATCGATAAAATTTTATACATCACATATTATTTATGTCACATTTTACCCAAACGCAATGTTATTCCGCCATCAGAACCATTCTTTATTTTACTTGCAACCCACAATAGTGTCAAACTAATTGCTAAGTAAGAATTTGACAGGCCTAATATTGGTCTAATATAGGCCAAATGTAATAAAAATAAATTTTTTGGAAACTAGGTTACATCAACACAACATGAACAATATTGTGCTACATTGGTACTTTCCTCAGTGTAGTGTAGTCTAGAAAATCATATATTTGTGTTAAGCATGGTTTCAAAATAAGAAATAGGTAAATAACAAAAATAAAATAGCAATTAGAAGAAATAAAATAAATTTTAAAACTCACTGAATTATCAACTTTTACAATTGCCATACCAACCAACCAGTACCCAGAGTCTCACAGATCTTGCTCAAAGTTCAATCACACTCATTACTTTATACTAAACATGACATTATAGATTTTAGCTTTTGTTTGAGACTAAAAACATGTTTCCTTATTAAGTCTACATACTTTGTTTATACACTTATATTACACTCATTTTTCACAACTTTCACCATTCATGTTTCCCTCTGCACAGTGACAGGCCTTCCTGTACACTTTCTCTGTAGGCTATAGTATGTTTGGAAGCAACCAATCGCACACAAAGCTGGTTTTTCTGAACAGTCAAGACAATAGAAAGTTGTTTGTTTATGCTTACATTCCCTTTTTCCCTTTCTTGAACACTGGCTTGGTAGAATGTTGCACACAGAACAGTTTGGCTGGTGTTTCTTGTCTTGAAACTGGGCAGGAAAATATTTTTCAGTCAATCATTGTCATCAAAAAATGCCTACCACATTTTGTTAGTGTATGCATTTCATATCCTTTTGCCAAACCATCAATAACTTCCTGTCTGTACTTTCTGTGTGACGGTTTTAGAGCTGGATTTGCCATATTATAAGCAATGCACCCATTCACTAAGGCGGCCTCAATTGCAAAACGCCAAATACTTGGTGCCACTTTTTAACCTTATGATCAAAGGGGTAAGTTGAGCAAAGTTGATAAAATTTGTCAACACCCCCTATGTGCTGATTGTATACGATTTGCATATTTGGTTTTAATACTTTTTCCTTCCCCGACTTGGAATAAGCTTCTACTTCAGATACCCCAGCATTTCTTACGGTTGACAGCATGTTTACTTTACCCTTATCCTACCATGTGGAAAATAACATTTTTTTTCTTTGTGCAACCACACATTAGATAGATCCCCTTTCCTAGATTTGTCTGTCTTCATGGCTGGTGGAAGCTCTTTTCTATTTGCACGAACTGTGCCACACGCCCCAGTTCCTATTTGAATCAGGTCATCATACAAGTGCACACTGGAATAAAAATTGTCCATGTACCTATATTATGTGGCCTTTATTCTCAAAATTAGTGAGCAGTGATTTCATTATTCTGTATGCCAGGCCTCCTTCAGAGATCAGTACATCACCTTTGCCTGTGTATACTTCAAACTTCAAAAGGAAACCTATATGGGAATCGCAGAAAGACCATATTTTTATACTCCATTTGGTAGAGGGTTTAGATGGCAGATATTGCTTGAAAGACAAGCACCCCTTAAATTTAAGCATTGCTGTTCAGGGTGTAAATTTGTATATACGAGTCTTGAACAAAATTTAGAATAGGTTGTATTTTATAGAGTATATCATACCAATCTTCTCCCTTTCTTGGCTGTGTGCTGTTGTTATTGAAATGCAAAAATGAACGAATAGATTAATATCTGTCTCTAGTGAACACACTACCAAAACCTGGGGTAAGAGTAAGCCAAAAAGAATCTTGGAAATATGAATCTAAGCTCGGTTTATGTACCATGCCCATGCCAATTTCAATTGCAAGAAATGCCTTTATGCCACCTTCTGTTACATCTACCCAGTTTTTATATCAGACCTTGGGGACAGATTTACATTTTTTCTAAGTATTCCTTTGCAAAAATATTTGTTTCATTTGCCACATGTAAAAAGTTTGAATGAGTTGTGAAATGCGTAAGTAAACAAGGGCTACTGCTGTTATGATTTAGGTTACCTGCCGGTCTAGGGGTAAGGGGTCAGGCTTCTGTGCCGGGGGTCCGGGGTTCAATCCTCGGTTCAGGCATAGATTTATCTGATTGCCAAACCCTTCCTTCACCTCTGACAAGACGTGTATTAATCACAACTTGTGAATGTGTGGAATGCCAGGCCGCCACCGTGGTTCGGATTCCACGTTAAACTGTAGGTCCTCCATTTCATCTCACATTCACCCTACCATTACACATTAACGTATGTGCATACAACCCGAACGGATAGTAAGACGCGGTGCTAATTGTAGTGTTACGATTTAGTAGCTAGTAACTGACAGTTCTCGAAACTAACACCAGATGTCAGAGGAGCACGGGCATGCTAATATGAAAAATTCAGTGTTCTAACACTCTTATGGCTATTTTCGACTTTTGCAGCAAAGGTAGATAAAGTTTACACGTCATGGGCTAAAGTCGATTTCCAGAGTCAATGGCTATAATGCTGAGATTATATATATCCGATTAACGTAGCAACAGGGTTAATAACACAGTTTAAACTTTATTGTAAATGCTCAAACCAAAAGATCACTAGATAGGCTATGACAACAACCTTTGGAGGGAAAATAAAATCAGTGGCGCCAACAGTAATATTTTAAATCTCACTGTCCCACCCCTCCCACTGTGCCATTCCTCCCCAGTCTCCCCTATAGCAGTATGGGTATGGTAAAAAATACTGGCATTAGGCCTATGCCTACCTATTCTTTAGGACCAATAAGTTATGTGTAGTTTTTTATTGACAAATTTATTCAAATATAAATTTGCATATGCCAAAGAAGCTTCTCATGAAACTTATGTAGGTAATCTGTATTGGAGCATTTTACTGCAGTAAATTTGTTATTACAGTACTAATTAATATACTTTACAACAGCAATTTATGAAGTAGTCAGAGTCCGAGTACAATAGTAGAAAAATAGAGGAGTCGAAGCCACAGCCCTCCGCAATTAAGATATTTGCCTGTCCTGAATCAAGTGAAAGGAAATTTATTTTATTCATTCTAATTTTAGCAGACTTGTTCCAAAGTCATAGACACCCTAGAGACCTGGAATGTTGTCAAATTACATAAAGTATCTAGTAAAATTTATTTATCTAAGGATTAATTTGTTTAGTTACTACAAATAGGTGACATTTTCCTATTCCTGAACTCATCTATTGTATTTAAAAGGGTTTTTCTCATAGACAAGCAGTAAGTCGTTTTTTAGTCTTGGGTTTGTTGTTCCCTCTGGCTTCTTCCGGAAGATTGTTGAATAATCTTCCACCCATAAATGAGGGATTCTTATCATGGCGGTCAGACGATATGCAGGTAGTGATGTTTGTAGCTTGGGTTTGGTAGTTATTCTTTTCAATTCTATGTGTACATGCAGCCACCTCAAGATGTATAGTAACACTCTCTTATGAACTTGGTTTCCGGTTATTTAAACTTTTGTTTGTAACTATCTCTATTATTTGGATCTGATAGAAAATATTTCTAGTTCATATTGTAAGTTAAGTATGTAGTAGGTAATACTGGCTGTTGTAGCGTATGCTGTCAATATGAGTCTTCCATGTTATGTTTTTGTTCAAAATCACCGCGAGTTACTTTGCTTCCTCTGTAGTATCTAGATCCACTATTCGTCCGACTTTATATTTTTTGCACCCAAGTACATATTGTTGTGTTTTTGATTCATTTACATTAAGTTTATTTCAATGCCAATATTGAATAGGCCTAGCCTAGCTAAATTTAATTCAATAGTGGGATTTATTTTGAGTTTTTGTGGTTCTTTTTCTCCAAGTCGCAGCACAGTGCTATCTGCGTACACCAGTATAGTGTTACAGGAGCTCATTTGTGTTCAGAATGAAAAGTACTGTTCCTAGTACTGAGCCTTGTGGTACCCCTCTCTAAGTAGTGACTTTGAACTTATTTGTCTTGTTATTCCTTCTTTTGATCATCATTTGATTTTAATAATAATGTGTCCTAAACTTCCTGTAAGGTAGCTCTTGAACCAGTTTGCAATTTTTTTTCCCATCAATCCCTATTCTCTTAATTTTTCCTAGCAGTTGGTATTAGTCTAGGCAGTCAAAGGCCTTGCAAAAGTCTAGCCTAATAATATTGCATCAGAAGTCTTGCCTGCTTCTATGTCATCTATTAAGAACTCTTCCAGGATCGTGATGGCTATGGTAGTCGATCTTTCAGCCGGAAGCCATGTTGATTTGGAGTGAGTAGTTTGTAACAGTCAAGATGGTTTAGGAGTAATTTTTTCAATGATATTTGAGAATTAGGGCTTCAGTTGCTTGCCTCTAGGCGATTTCCCCTCTTATATTTGGGGTAGACTTTTGACAGTTTAGTGAAATAGGATGGTATTTGCTTGCCTCGTGGTGATTTTCTTTCCTCTATTTGGGATAGACTTTTGACAACTTTTCAATTCATCAAGAAATAAGCTGAGTCGGGCTAGCAAAAAAAGTGGGTCTTGCTTGAATTAATTCAAACAAAAAAGTTTTTTGGTTCCTATCCACCCCTTACGCCCTAGATTAACATACTAAATCATGCATCTGTACCTCTACAACATTGGTCGCCACATTGGAAAAATGGCGTCCAACCTAAACCCTTTTGAAATTTTCTCAATTTTTATGAACACCTTCCTATGAAAATGTTTTACTGAAGCAAAATTAAAGAGTACAACATTCTCTACAGTCCGTATATTTTGCATTCTTTTTGTGACACATAGTTTAGCTGTAGCTTTGATTTCTGTAAACTATCTTAATTATCTTACTTATTTTCATATTTTTAATGGTTTTACTGTAAATTATCACTTATACCAATCCTATATCTTATAGTTATACTTACACTTATACCTATTGAAAACTTTGCTTAGACAAATCTATAGATATACCTTTTAGTGCAAGATAGTTACATTTTAAATCATTTTAGTTCAATTAATGGCACTCTCCCCACCCCTGCTGCTACACATCTTGGGGGATTTTTTGTGTGTGATGCAAGTGCAGCATGGTTGCATTTAAACAAATGAGTGGTTTTGTACTAATTTGATCTATTGAAAACATAATAATATTTGCAGGAGAGTTTTTCATAAATAGTATGAACTGTTATATGTAAACTATTTATCACAATTTCCATTGTTGAGTAATTTACTGATATCGGTTTTTCAACAGAATTTCTGTTTTTGTTTCAGTTTTTGTTTAAATGTAAGTTATAGCTCTATTTAACTACTATGTATAGTTGTGTACTTGATTTCAACTTACCCGTCTCGGTTGCATAGTTAGCTAAGGCATAAGTTTCGTGTTGAGCTGAACTGTCAAGGACGGGGAGATCGAGGTTCGAATCTCACTTAAATGAACTGGGGGTGTTTACCCTAAATGATTTTCCACACTCCCTCCACGCAAATGTGGGTTCACCTCCTCTATATCCGACCTTCCCAATTCCTAACCCATTAGAGTAAATAGTACTTAGGCCTAAGCGTATAACCCAGACGTGTAGTAAGACGAAGTGCTAAGTATTGATTTCAACTTACTGTTGTTACTGTAACGCAGTTATTCCCTACCAGAGTTCCTCAAGCTATTAAATCGCAAAATATTGTTTTTTATATGTTTGCCCATAATTTTGGAATAATTTGGACATATGTTAAGAGAATTTGTGTATTCAAAGAAGATGAAGAGAAATGTGCCTGTGGGCCTAATGTTATAAGTGAGCTTAGCAAGAATATTGACAAGCCAAGTTGAGGTACCAAAGGACAGTAATTAGGAAATAGAAATAGATGATAAATACTCTATGAATATTATATTCAAAAGTATGAATTAATTATTATTTACCAACCCCACTGGTTTACAAGTCTCTTTTGTAATTTAACCTTTACTCACTCTATGGAACTAGGAACTCAAAAGTTTATTGTCGCACTTACAAAAGTTTACCACCTATCATTATTATGAACTAGCTATATCCAATCAAACTAATAAGTGTCAGTGTGGCAGGGATTCCCATATATTTTATTAAAAGGGTTCCTCCAAACAAAAAGGATGGGAATCACTGAGGTAACAGGTATGCGTAATATTTGCAATGGATGTCATGACTTAATTGAGGAAGAAGTGGAGCTATCCCCGCTATTATTCTCACTGCAGAGGTGGAAGCGGCATGTGCCACTGACATAATTTATAATGTCGTATATTTCTCAGGCATACCTCGACTGCAGACCAATTTTATACTAATTTAAACTTACACTAAAAATGAATAAATTTGACATAAAATGTGTTGTTAGCAAATCTCTATTAATAAAATAAAGAGTTTATATATAAATGTTGGTGTGTGGCGTTGCGTAATATCCATTGCTCACAGAGGCGGTTAAATTTAAAAACTAGTGGCCCATATGTACTTCAAAGCAGGAATTTTAAAATGTGTATTTGATATTTTTAAATTAACTAACAACTGGGTTGATAGAAATAAAATGAAGAGTTTTTATTTGTCTGATTAAAGCAAATAAAAGTGTTGCCATGGGTAACCATGCATTCCGTTGCGTGATTACCAAGGGCAACGCCGGGTACTTCTGCTAGTCACTAATAAAACCAACAAAGGTTTCAGGTAGTAAAACAGCTGATTATTGAAAAATACAATAATTGTGTTTTGATTTTTAAAATACATTTTTAGTTTGTGCTTTAAGAGTTGTAACACAGCCTAAATATTACTAGGGCCTAGGCCTACTATCTTTGAATGAAAATATCATCAGTCTATTTGTTTTATTTTAATGTTAGAAAATATCAAAACTTAAAATATGCTACCTACTAAAATGTTATATTAATGTAAGAAACACCAATTGCCCCTTCTGTAACATCCTGTCTATAACAGGCTAGTCCTCGATGTAATTTTTTTTCATTATAGTATTCTATTGATGGTCCTATACCATGCAAAGGCAAATATTGTGATGCAATCCTCTATAAGTAATGGGATAAAACCTTTTGTCCTTGATATGAGGGCATCTCATGATGAAAGGAACTGCGCTACACTGCTTTTAACTTTTTCCTTAAAGTGGGGATGTAGGTAACTCAAGAAAAGTGCAGTGTTTTTGCATTTTTATATAAAAATATTCTTTTGGCTAAAATAAATAAAATATTGTTGGAGAGTAGAAATATAAAGTTTAATTTTCTTCACATGTTGACCTCAACACTTTTTGAATATCTACCAAGGGTGTCCTGGAAGTCAATGACAACTTTTTCTTTCAATTTATAAAGTTTCTCAGCTAATGCTGCTATGCTTATGACAGATATTCAACAACTATTGATATCACGATGAGAAGAAAATTAAACTAGGCCTATATGCTTCTACAGGAGCAATCTTTTATTTTGGCCAAAAATGTTTTTCTATAAAAACTTCAAAAACACTGCCTTCTTTTGCCTTCCCTACATCCCCACTTTAACAGGCTGAGACTCAACTAGTTCTTTTTTTGGGAATGGTAAAGTAGAAGTCTTCTGTAAAAATGGGCTCTACTCCAAGTTTGGCCTGTCAGATATGCCACTAGATGATTTTGTATCAGCAAGTTTAAAATTAAATAGTGTTAGTGTATGTGTACAGAGGGGAGCCTGCTAAAGATGCATTAAATTTACAAAGCACACTTCATACTTTAAAAAAATCTGCTTAGCAAAGAACAAGTTTGAAACTGTCCGTCTAAAACCAACTGAAAACTCAGCAAAATATCTCCTGATTTGAGTTAATTATTAGTGTATTATCTGGAAAACACAGGACTATTTTGCAGTAAACCCCAAAAACTTTGAATGGATGAATGTTGGTGGCAATTTACAACCTGTTACAACTCAATTTGAACCAGCACCAGAAGCATATCATAAAATGATATGGTGTGTCTGCAAAAGAAGATTGAGTGGATGCATGTTCTGGTAACTGCAAGTGCCAAAGATAATCAAATTGCATGTAGTGAAATTTGCACCAACTGCAGCAGAAAGAACTGTAGTAACGTACCAAGTGTCCTGGACTCTGTTAAGTAATGTTGAAGATGATGACTGAGAAAACTTTCGTAACTCATGAAGGACTTAAATATTTATGTCAAGTATTTGAATTCTTAAAATATTTGAGCTAGATAGAATATAATTTTATAGGCAAGTTATTCTTTTTCCAACTTGTTTTGGGAAATTCAAAACTTGATATCCATCTTTGATTCTTTAATGCTGTACCCCCAACTACTCCGCCTCCCTATTACACCCCCCACCTCTAAATTAAACATAAATTTGAAATACCAGCAGGTAAACAAAGAACAGTAGATTACTGTAGATGACAGCTAGAAAAACAAACATTTTACAAAAAATAAAGAAAAATGAAATTCTTATAACTGTGTCAATTCCTAATTTCAAGGTATTGTGCAATGATTTTATAAAACTTTTTTTTTTAATATTACACCGGAAGATAAGAAGTTTAGATTTGATATTGATAGTTAATCATTCACTTTGATAAAGCTTTTTCAGACTTTCTTCCAAGCAAATGGAAGAAGAAATAAGGTTTCTTAAATAACATAACAATGATGTGTAATGTAGAACACTTTCAGGACTAATTTCAGACCATTGTTGTGGAAAATGTATTTACACAATTTATGAAGAGTACCAAAGACTTAAGCATGACTGTGGTTACTAGTACCTTTTTTGAAGTATCTTTGTCTAAACTTCAAGTCAAGGGGGGTAAACTTATATTTACAACTATCCAGGAGCACCTGGATAAGTTTATGCTTCCGTAATAAACTAAACAAACTCCTGCAACAAATTTGGACATTGATCTAGTGATTAAAAAGTTCATTAGAACATTGTTTGTATCTTTGAACACCATTTGTGATAGTGATTATATTTGTGTGCTTAGTATAATTCAGCCATATTCCAAATTTGAAATGGATCTATATATATTAATAAAATAAAGAGCTTGTGTTTCTGTCATAAATATTGCGCGATCATCTTTCGCACACATTGGTCTGACATTTTAAACATTGGTAGACCCTGTGCACAAACTTGTGCACCTCGAAATAGGAATTTTAAAAGTTTGATTGTATTTTGAAATTAATTAAAAACTGGGTTTGAAGCAAAGCAATTAAACACACACACACACATATATATACTTTATATATATATATATATATATATATATATTAAAAACTGGGTTTGAAGCAAAGCAATTAAACACACACACACATATATATATATATATATATATATATATATATATATAGTAGCCCCATGGCTTCTTTGGTGCTGACTGACAGCTGACAGCTTTGAAAAGTTTCCAGACCAAATTATGTATCCCTACGCCGAACCATATGATCTGCAAAAACATGTGTTTAGCAGCTGTCACTTCTGACTGTCAAAATTTAGGTATTTATAAGAAACATATATGACTTTTTATTTATTTTTTATTTATTGTTGACCCTGATATGTTAATGTTAGGCCTAATATTAATTATTAATTTTTTCTACAATATTAAACATTTTAAAATTTCTAGCGTTTAATTCCATATTAGTTTTTATTATTATTAATTAATAATTTTCAATATAATTTTTTTATTTTATAAATAACTATTTGTTAATAGTATTATTAATAACATTATAAATGTGAGAAATCTGAATGTATAGTATTACACAGAGAAAAAAACCACTGATACAAACCTTTTTAACACTATTATAACAAATAAGTCATTCGTGATGAACTAGCTTGTACCTTTTAAGTGTTTTCCAATGGGGTCGCAAGAACTTCTTCAACATCATCATATTCGTCATCATCCTCTTTATAGTCTTGATACACAGACTTAAATGTTCGAATAATGTATATTGATCACTGATAAACACTCACTATTTTTTTTATCACACACTTTAATGTTATATTAGATAAAAAATTATTCTAAGATCACCAAAAAACAATTTATTTTCCAAGGATAACATGCTCACACATTGACCACACTGAACTAATATTTACAAAAGAATACACGGATTACTAAGTAGCCGAATTAATATTCAAAAAGACACTGTATTATTAAAATTTGCAATTAAATTATTAACCGTAGCACAGACACACCTAAATACTAAACTATAAAATATTTTGTTCGCTTAAACTTGTCGACACATGCACGTGGTTTTATTAGCTGTATTTTATATGATAATTCACTGTTATAATGTATATTTAAAATTGTTAGAGTTTGGTTATGAGAATAACCGTTTGGTTGTTTGTATAGTTTTGAAGTTTGCGTTTGCTGTTTGATTCAAATTAATTATTAAAAGCAAGAGATCGTTAAAAGTTTCCTTATATGTTAAAAACACATATTGCCAATGAATAGAAGCAGTGCTGCCAGTTGGTGACGTAGGGGACCTTGTTACCGGTTAGACGGCGAATTGTATTAATACTCGTGTTTACAAAATTTAAACTTTATATAATTTCACAAACATTTTGTATGTTTTTTTCCTCTTTATTATCACAAACCATTTAATTATGTTAAAGATAATTGAGGCCAGTTATAAAAACATAAATAGCTTAATATAATACCATTAAATGTAAAATTGTACGATCTATTTAACCTGTAATTGCCACAAGAGTTAAAAGAAAAACTAAAATTAATTTATTAGACTTTTTTTCTATTTGATTATGGAAAATAAAACTATACTGTAATCCTTAGGGAAATATCATTAAAAATGACTGATAATATTTTTAGTGAAAATAATAGTAATACTTAGCAAATAATAATTATTTCCAAATATGTTGACAAAAGCTACTTTTAGACAATGTTGGAATTACTGATAGCATCTGATAGCTTCTGATAGCTGTAATGTAAAACCAAAGAAGTGGTAACGGCACTGTATATATATGTATGTGTATGTGTGTGTGTGTGTGTATATATATATATACATATATATGTGTATGTGTATATATACACACACACACACACACACACATAAAACTGAGTTGTTGTCTGTCTTTTACCCTTTCATGCAAAAAACATTAAACCGATTATGTTGAAATCTCAAATGGACATAGCTCGGACATTCAGTTATTATATGCTAATAAATATTCACATCCAAAAATTTGCTTTAAGATGTTAGCTACAAAACAATAATTTTTGCCTATTTTCTCATATTCTGCTGAGCGGAATTTCATTGGACAGCTTTGAAAGGTTCCTAGATATATATATATATATACATATTATAAAACATCCAGTGTGAAGAACGAGTAGTTAAGTTAGTAAACTTTACTAGCTACAATATTAGATATTGGTAAATAAAATATTTCATTAAGGAATATGCTTATTGGTATTAAAGGTATTTAAGAATAATTTATATTAGAATATCCAATAATAGTCCATGCTTTGTTTGGGTTTTGTATCTTTTGACACTTTGAAAATATTCAGAAACTACTCCCTTCCCTTTTCACCCTCTTAAGGGTTGAATTTCTGAAAATACCAAAAATACTCTGGCATGTTACCTATAAAGAACCTTCTGGTAAATTTCCACATTTCCAGCTCAGTCGGTTTGGAAGATGTAGAAAACCCACTCCTTCTCTGCTTCACCCTCTTAAAGGTTGAATTTAGAAAACCCCCAATAAATCTATGGTCCATTACCTAAAAATGTTCCAAACCCAGTTTCTTCTCCTTAAATTGAATTTCGCAAAAACCCCTTCTTATCTGTTACCTAAATGAAACCTTCCTGCCAAATTTAAAGATGAGTCAGTGAGTTAGTCATAGCTATATAGATAATTATCACTTAGTTTAGCATGTGTTTCTTTTTAGTATTGTCGGGTGTCCCAGACTGCGTTTCCAGTTTTATGTGGCCTTAACTAGGCCTACTGGAGAATTGTTTAAAATCTTTCCATCATAGAGCAATGCAAGCTAGGACAGTTAATGTTACTGGTAACTTTTTAGAGAATGTTTAAAAATTACAATTATGGATGTAATAGTCTCTATCCATCCCTTTTAGGTACTTCATCTTCTACATCAACCTCAATTGTCTTATCTTTTCCTGTGCAATACTTATAATTATTTTGTTAGGTAAGTTTGAACTAGTTTCAATTTTGAAAAACCATGCTCAGTCCTTGACATATAAGCATACTGTGGAAATATTTATAAAACTCTTAAATAAACCCATATTTTGAGTCAGGCCAGCAGACCTTGAGCTGAAAATCATGTCCATTCTTGAACTAGAATTTTGTGGGCGCTGCTTTAATTGTGTGTGTGGGAGTCCTACCATAAATACATGTAAATTCTATCACAGCATGTCTGAGGAAAGATAAAAACCAAGCAAATTTTCTATTTCACACAAATTTATTTATAACAAAGTGAAAGGAAGTAGGCTACATAAAGAAGTAATAAAACACAGATTTATTTCTTTGCAGCAAACATGTGATTAATGTTCGGTACAGTCCATTTAATGAATTATACTACTTTCCATGTTGACTAAGAAAAAATATGTTAAATAAGCTTGGTTCATGGTTGTACAAAACCGGTTTTTTATCAAATAATTTTTGAAAATGGTCTCTTTACTGCAGCATAGGTACTAAATAAATTCTTAACAGTATTTCAACATGGGGAAATGTTACTCTAAAATTTTGCTCACCGAGTATTTCATAGAAGAACATTAATTCCTTTAAGATACAGTCTTTGTAATTTGTTTTTACCTAATTATTTCATGCAAGAAGAGCAATATTATAGCCACAAAATGAGAAGGTCTCTACAATAGAAAATTAGAGTTAGTGGTTTTTTTTTCCTTGTGGGAGCCAGTGGGGATCTCAGGGTGATCCCCCCCTCCCTCCCTTATAATCCGGCATTATTTGTGTGGTCTTATAACATTGACAAAATAAGGTATTTTAAATGAAGGGTATCTTTGAATTATGGTAACTATATAGATGTTTGAAAAATCAATAATCAACCACTGTGAAGTGTTCAACATAAGTCTAGTGACTTTTCCTTGCACACTTATGGAACTAAGAAATTCCCATATTAGCACCTAGCCAAAATAATTGACTGCAGGTTGATATAAAAACGTTTAAAGAATCTGACTCATAGGGTCATTCAGACATTTCATTTGTGAATTAATAGTCAAACATATGTTTCTTCCAATTTTTTCACTTTGCCTAACGTTCCAAACCAAGATTTACGCCCATCTTTGACACCTGGACCCATCCTTAGACTTGGCAGACAATCTGCCCTGCCTACACAAATAAGGTTTCACCTCCCATAGATGTAACACACTTTAAAAAATAATACGGTTTATCTAGTCTACTCCCTACTCATGAGTGAGCACACATAAGAATTGGAATAGTGACATTTTGATCCAGACCTTAAAAATGAGTGTGATAAGGATGTCGAGTAACACTATGGATGTACCCTTAATATAATTTTGAGGAGGGAGTGGGTGATGATTACCTGTGGTGGGTTGTGGCGAAGTCTCCCAACAGGAGATGGTAAGGATATATTTTTCAACAAAGGCCCATATTGAAGTAATTTAAAATGTTTTAAAAAAGAATTGGGGTTGTAGGTGGTAAGAATTGTATTAGAGTACTATAATCTACTTGCTTAGCTGTTAGGTATAAATAGTTAGGCTATTAATAATCCTTGCTCAAGAACTAAAATTTGAGGGACTGTTCCACACAACTTTTGCAAAACATTTTCATTTGGGATCATTTGTTCAAAGTCTCACAACTAAAGGAAAAGATTTTTCTTTTAATAATCTAGAAAATAGTTGTCATTTTTTTTTTTTTTTTTTTAAACAATGGGAAATTAAGCTGGAAATTTATCATATAGCCTACTTTGAGTGGCCACTCTGTTATTGAACTGTTGGGGTGTTTAAAGTAATTGAATAATTAAAATAACAATAATAGATTTATTCAAAACAGTAAAATAAATAGTGTTTACAATGAAGGAGTAAGGTTAACAAATTTGACTGGTTGGATTAATTTGATCCTTTAAACATAGGGTTCATTCTCAGTAGGCGCGAGAGCTGGGCTGGACCCAGACTACGGCTCTAAACTCTGTTGGAGAAAATTAAACAGTTACTATACAAATATTTCAAAAGATACACACATGGGCTTTAAACAATTTTGCTCAAAGAGTGGTTAGGGAATGAATAACAAAACAATTGAAAGAGTCGTAAATGATGTAATGATGGCTACAAAACAGGCTGTCAATTGACTGGTACTATGTCTGGTCCTTTTCCCTATAGGTACTGCCAATGCAATCAATAGTACTTATCATATGAAGTAGACAAACACTAATAACCTACACAGACTCAATAGGAGTCAAAAAGGTTAAATAACCAAAAGGTATTATCTACTCGGACCCCACTATGAAAAGAGAGGAGTTTCCACGGGTTGCCCACCTAAGCTAATACTGCACAGAGAGTGACTGCTTGAACAACCCAACACACACAGAGAATTATATAACCCAACTTGGATTTAGAACAAGGTAGCCAGCCTGGTTTTAGCCATACATATCTAATTGAACAAGACGTCCACGGCATCATAAAAAAGGACTCGACGGTTAAATGGAACTTGTGGAGTTCAGCAAGTCTCATAACTAAGACGTAATCACAAAGAAAGCAAACGGCTTATAATTTTAAGACTGCATCATATGGATGCAGCAAAACAGATTCACTCATCTGAGGGACTCGCGAATTATATAGCATCATAATTACACTTCCCAAATTTAACCAATTAAACATAATTACTTGGCAGTCAACAAGACGCAAATTTAGATTACTGTAATTTTGACACATAATAACTTATCAAACAAAGAAGGTCGCTTTCGACACAAATAAAACAA
Organism: Timema podura; assembly: GCA_033556935.1. Lineage (NCBI taxonomy): Eukaryota > Metazoa > Arthropoda > Insecta > Phasmatodea > Timematidae > Timema > Timema podura. The sequence goes on along the minus strand of JAVRXN010000011.1, from coordinate 45,520,739 downwards.
GTCATTCTTGACTTTCAAAATATAATGCAAAGAGAATTAATCATGTCTAAATAGACATGTACTAGTTAGTTTCAATAAACTAGATTTAAAGTTCAACGGACTTAATGACAAAGTCAGAGTACTTAAGTGTTAAAAGTATTTCCTGCAGGCCGTTTTTTGCCGGTGAATCCGACGACCCATACTCCATAGTCAGCGCTGCCTTTTGACGAGAGGTCTAGTAGAAGTATTTTTCTTCAAGCCGTTTCGGCGGTGGATCCGACGATCCATACTCCATGGTCAGCGTGGCCTTTTGACGAGAGGTCTAGTAGAGGTCTTCCCTTCAACGCTGGGCTATAATAGTGCGGTAACTTGTGACTGAGGTGTCGGGCTTATATACGCTCTCAAAATCTAACTCAAATGGAACAGACAACAGGATGATAAACAGAGAATAAGAGAGAAAGAATAAAGGTAGGGATAAAGGAAGGGGTGGTAGGAATACTACAAGAGGGTTAAGGGGAAGGTTATTTTTCCCACTCTTGCCGGCAGGAGCGCTTCGAACGCTGGGTTCTTGGCTCGAACTCACGTGTCTCCCTCTGTTAACAGATAGTAAGTATGCGTGTTGGAGATCGGACCGTCATGTCTGGTAGATTTTATTCAACCACGAGGCGACAAAATCCAACAACATCTTGATAGGGTGAGTCGATATACACGCATCTTCTCTCCAAATATAAATGTTTTAATTATGTTGTTTAGACTGAGTTATTAGTTTTATGAGAGATTATAATATAGACGTCCTTTAAACTATTTCTTGCAGGCCGCATGGCCATACCATGTGAATAATATCAGGAAGCATCCACTGGTACACGGAATGTATTTGAGCATTTATTCACAAATATGACACTATTAATCCTCTTCTAAGATATCTTCCACAGTATTTATCAAAAGTCCTTATTTATTTTTTTAAATTATTGGAATATTAACCTTCGATTGTAGCCGTGTCAATCTCTCTGAATGACATGCTACACTATAAGGTTGATGAACATAAGTTAATTTACATAATTTTAAAAATAGTTATAAATAATATTTCTAGAAACATTAGCTAGGAACATAAAACTGAATTGTGGTACATTGGTATGAGTCAACATAGTATATAGATGATCTATTAAAATTAGTAAGTTTATCAAATGTTCTGTAAAAAAATTCACTAAAATATACTAAATTCATAATCACAATTAAAGATAATTTAATCAAAGAACATAATACTAGAGAAATAAAGGTTAGAATTTTTGTTGATAACAGATCATAAACTAATTATGTACTATTAATAATGATCCATTTAAAAAATTATTATAAAAAAGTTATTTAAAATAAGTGAGTAAACCACCTATTGATTTAAAAATAAATATGTTACTATAAGTTAAACAATTAATGTGATGGAAGGGTGAGGACATTAACTTTATATAACTGTTTGGTTGAGTTTAATATTATAGATCTGCTTATGGGTGAATAAATAATTTGTAATGTTTATTTTTTTAATTTGTCACTCTGATACGTGTGTGCTCTCTGTTGGCATTGTATGATATATTTTAGTAATTTTATTTAAAATTGAGATTGTTCCTTTGATTACAAAATGAAATGACTTGCAAGATATTTTCACTTAGCCTCTAGTATCATAACATGTGATAAGTTTTAATATAAAAATACTTCAAGTTTATTTTTATTAATTTTGAAAGCATTAATGTTTTGCTAAGTGATCTTTTCATCATTTTATAGGCATTTATTCAAACTTTCTCTTTTTTTTTATGATAAAACTGATTATCCTGTACATAGTAAAACTGCTGCATAGTAATAATTAAATCACAGACACATATAACAGCCTATTGTGGGATTGAATTTACAAGTATTTTTATAACTGATATAAATAAAATTTTTATAATAATTTTAAGTATGCATTGAATTGTTTTGCATTTATTTATTTTTTGCTAAAATAAATACAATATTGCTACAGTTGAAACATTGAGTTTAATTTTCTAAACATGGTGACATCAATATTTATTGAATATCTTTGCCATCTAATGCTTCAATGTTTATGACAAATATTCACCGACTGTTGATATCACCATGTGAAGAAAATTAAACTCTTATGTTTGTACTGGAGCAATATTTTAATTTATCTTGGGAAAAAATGTTTTTCCTATAAAAACTGCAAAACCACTTATCTTTTCTCATGTCCTATACACTCCCATCTTAATAGTTGTGCTGTAACATTTTGATAAAGATATAATTTGGTATGCTTATATCAAAACACTAATTAACTTTTGTAATATTTCAGGTATAAATCTGCTGCCACCATTTATGGCTTGGACCGGCCGTTACTAGTAATTAAATTCACATCACTTGCAGACAAGAACAGTTCAGTAAGAAGTCAACACAGGGCACTTTTATTGAACCATTATAATAAAAAATATTTGTGCCTGAACTTCAAACAAATTTATAAATCTTATTAACGACTTTGTATCTTTTCTGAAAACCAACCAATTACTTTTTTTAGCTTAGTAAATTAAAACTATGGTTTTTATCTCTTAAAAATAAATATGAATTCCAACTAAATATTGAAAGGGTATTTTCTTTGTCAGTGTTATTGTGTCAGGGCAAGCAAGCCAAGCATTGCTTGTCTTTGATTGAAGATATGCAACTATTTTATTTAATGTTTGCAAAAATATTCTCATGGTAATTATTTAAATCTAATTCAAGCATCAGTGGGTTTGAAAAAAAAAATCCCATACAGGGCAGTGACTGTAACATGCATGCAAGACTTGCGCTAGTCCATCTATTGGTGGTTGAAAGTCTGTATTTGTTTGACTTTCATCCCATTGCTCTAGCTAGTATGGTTCTTATTTGTAACATCATAGATTTCGGAGGGGAGAGAAGGGGAAGAGCTGCGGATGTCAGGTAAAAATGCAAGCAGGCAAGCTACGACTTCTCTTGCCTGAAAGGTGACGACTAGAATCTAAGTCACTACCCCTCTCTTCCCCCATTTTCAAAACAGAGGGATGGTATGGCATGAAAGGGGAAATTAATATGATCAAGATACTGACTGACTCAGTGACTAAACATCTTTAAGCCCGGTACACACTACACAACTTCTTGTACATAAAGTTGTACAAGAAGCTGCAGCCTGAAGATGACATCATGTGAACACCAAAATTTGTACAAGATCTGCTTTGCACAACTTATTGTATACAATTTCAAGAAATAGAACGCGTTTTTTCCATTTTTCTTGTACAACTTTTGAGTTGTAAACACGAATCATAATCATTCAATCATTGTTTTTCTATAAAAAGGGCAAAAACGCAATTCAAATACTGTATGCAATCACAAATGCCGTGTGAACAGTCACTGGCTAAAATTTGTATGCAATCCATGTGACCAAGATATTGTACAATTTCTGCCACAACTTTTTATACAAGAAGTTGTGTCGTGTGTACCGGGCTTAAGAATTTTGTGGAGTTTACTGTAGCAGGTGCTTTGGTTTTGATGTGTGTATCAGCAAAAGCTAACAAAAAAGTTTTTAAGGATATGTCTATAATAAGTAATAACACATTGTAAATCACAGAATAGGACGCCCAAAGCCACAACTATCATTAAAAAAAAATCTCCAAATAGCTTCTTGAAGCATAAAAAATTTAAAAGAAAATTCCAGGATCTCCCCTTTTAAGCTTACAGGCACCACTTCCAAGTTTGCCTAAGAATTTTGGTTATGAGATGCTACTGCTCTTTGTCATTAAAGAGTAAAAACCAACATAATACATATTTTCTTCACAAGCTTATGATAGAATAAAATACATCAATAATACAGACAGCTCTCTATATTAATGTTAGTTCCATTCTTGAAAATTTTTGAGTAAATTAAACAGAGACCCTAAACCAAACATAATTTTGACTTAAAAACTAAATTAATTGTTAAGGGTTAGGTGAAATGATGCTTGAGTACTACTAACCACTGGTTTATTTCCAATATTGCATTTTATTTAAAACTGCTTATTGTTACTGAAATTAATAAATACCATAGGCCTAGTCTATAAAAAATTAAAATATTGCCATATCACTTGTAATACAACAGTACATTGTAAATAAGGAAGATAGATACTTTTACCAGCAACAATTGCTTTGCAGGGCAGCTAACCTTTGCAAATTCTAGAGCACATAATTTTAATTTTAATAAACAATTACATCTGTATACAGAAATTTAACCCAGGACCTTTGGATTACTACGCCAATGCTCTACCACTGAGCTATCAAGTGATTGTACCATGCTCAGGGTCATTCTTCACTCATGGTTTGAGGTAAAGTCTATAATGAAAGTGTGAAATTCATCGGCTACTTGGAGCTTTCATTGAAAAACAGTCACCGTAGACCGGGGTCAGCTTTATGTTGTTACTCCTACAGCATTTATTAATAGCTAAGTACATGAAGTTTGAAAAGATCTTAGGCTATAGATACAGTAGTCGCTGACATATTTTAATTAGTTGAAAATCAAACCTACCGGGTTTGATTCCAGCGTCCAGGTGTCATTTTTCAATCAATTTAAATATGTCAGATACGGTTGTATTTACAGCTTAAGATCATTTCCAACTTTACATTATAATGTTATTTTGCCAAAAGATGTACTTATAAAAATACATTTAATTTAAGGTTGACTCAGTCTTTCAACTACTGAATTCCATTTACAACTTTACTGTTTAGTTTTTTATTTCAACCAGATTACACCACTCCTCAAGTCTCGGATATTAATTATTAATTTACAATTTAAATATATATAGAATCTACTATTCCTTTCATAAACTGCCAACCACCATACTTATTAATTTTTTTGTTAGCTGATTGAAATGCTATCTGCTATAAAGAGTGGTTTATTTTGGAACTATTAAGGTCTTAATTTTATTTATGTTCTTGGCCGCTTAGAACAACTGGCTGTTGGTTGAAGAACTAATCGCTCCTAGCAGAAGAAAGAGAAATTATTATTCTCGTTTGGATTTTGGTGCCCATTTCAAAATTAATTTTAAAGGTGATTTATGTTTATTTGTCAAATTATAATATTAAGTGATTTTATAGTAGTAGGCTTACCATCTTTCACTGTGTAAGGAGTTAAGTTTTTTAATCAGTATTATAATCTAGACAACTATTGTTTCTCCTAGGCCGGAAGTTATTTTAAAAGATGGAAACATGTTTGTTAATTGTTTTGTTTTGTGGACTCTCAAAAATTGTTTAAAAAGATAAGGAAGGACACAATTTGGGCCGTCTTTTAATATTGGATTTTATATAGTGAATTATCACCTTCGGCACTCAAAACTGCGTCAAAAGTAAAGGCTAACCTTTGAGGAAGGATAAACATGAGTTTCCTTGAAGATGCTATAAAATATAAGCCCCTTAAAAGAAAAAAAAAAAAAAGAATTGGTACAAGAGATCATCAGTCTACATTATTGGGTGAACATCAGTTTACATTATTGGGTGAAATGGAATTTATCATCTAGCATCATCCAGTTACTAGAAGCTTTAATTTATATTTCAAAGAACTCATTATTTTAACCTATTATAAAACCTGTTATTATTTCATTTCAAAGAATATTTCTGTTCCACAACTTAATTCATATATATATTTTTTTTGTCATCACAATTCAAGTGAGTTTTAAAAGTTTCAAGTATTGCCTTACAATACTTATATTAATATTATAACATAGGAGGCAAGGTAAGATTTATTTAAGTATATTTTCTTTTTCGCCATGATTACAATCACTCAATAAATTTAATTGTGTCATCTTGTTATTTCGTATATGAATGTACATTGCCTTCCACCTATGGATATTTTCAGTAGATTGGATGTCCATGGCAAGAATAATAATCTGCTCCAGAAAGTCCTTTATTGTAAGTATCCAGCTTGAATTTGAAAAAAACTTTAGGTAAAGTCCAGAGGTCTTGAGAGAGAGGTTTTTTGTCTTACTGCTGAGCAATTTCTGGGGATAAATTAATTCAATGAAAATCTACCTCCCTAAGAAAATAGAAGAGGTTGGTATACTTTGATATTGGTTGTAATAACAGTAGAGAAAATTCAAAAGTATTTCTTTGAAGCCACCATTGATTATCATTATCATTATTATTATCATTATTATTATCATTATTATTATTCTTATCATTATCATCATCATTAACATCATTATCATCATCATTATAATCATCATTATCATTATCTTCATCATTATTATCATCATTATCATCATCATCATTATTATTATTATTAGTAGCTCCGCATCTTACTACCTGTTTGGGTTATACGCACTTACACTAATGTAGGGTGATTGTGAGATGAAATGGAGGACCTACAGTTTAACGTGGAATCCGAACCACGGTGGAGGCCTGGCATTCCTCACATTCACAACCACCATTGATAACGTTTTACTTGATTATTTGTGTTATTCTATCAGTATTGAAAATATCTATCAAAAGCAGAGATAACATGAATTGATGTATGAATTTATTGAAACTATTTTAATAACTTTAGTAACTGACTTCTACGGTTCTTCCTACCAAAATCATACTATAGTTGGCCTCCAATACAATATCAATTCATTAATTAAAAAATATTTAAGTTTAAAGTATACATTAACTGATCGATAAAAATAATACAATTTTTTTAAATACTTTTTACAACAACATAATTCGGAACAAATAATTGAGTAAATTTGAAAATGAAGGTAATACCACTTATGTGTTATTCCTAAAATTCTTAATGGAATTAAAATAACTCAAGAGCTGACTGTATTGAACCAAAATTTATTTTCTTATTTGCTTAGCATAATCAGTTTTGTGTATTGATAATTCCTGATGAATAGATTTTTGTACCCCTTTCAAATTTTCTATGTTTGTATCTTGACTTTATTTTTTTGTGTTTGTAAAATTTACCCTTGTAGCCAGAATATTAGATTGACATATGGTACCAAAATGGTAAGATTTATTTTGTCAGTGGGACACCTCGAATCGTTTCGTTTCGTTGAAATTTATATTTTCCTCCTATTATTAGTGTTACATAAATTAGGTTATTAATCTATGTAGGTACTTTGTGCTTTCTGAAATTGGAGGTCGCCTCTAAATAGTTTCTATCAGTAACAGAAATAAGTTAGACAAGTGTGAGTGTAGTCAACATTTTGGGATGAGCTTAGGTAGGTGTGCAGGTATTTCTAACCCTCAAGAGGAATTCTGCACTTTTAAAGAATGAATAATGAAAGAACTGCTTCTCCTCCAATCCAGAAAAGACAAATCTTATAAAACAAATATAGGACCAGGATAACCACTCTAATTTTCAATGTAGAAATAAACCAAAGTTAATGAGATTTGTCACCCACATCCAGTCTTATTTTCAAATTGACTAAATTGGCAGTATATATATATGTAATGTGTCAACATATATAAACATTCTATAATGTATTTTAACAAATAAAAAGAACAGACGTCATCTTGTTGATGTGTTGGTTACCTTAAAGTTACAACTGTTCAATATGACCATCATCATGAACGCATTGTTAACCATGATGTGCAACACAGCGACAGTATTGTATTGTATTGTTTCTAGCGGATTAGTGAAACAAGCATTTTCAATTTTGTGTCATGTCCTGCAGTGTTCTCGTTTTGGTTTCGTACACAGTGTTCTTTAGAATACCCCTGGATACTCCACACTTCCTTTTCGTCCCATCCATCTCCCGGGGAAAGTGACATCAATAACATCTCTAAAATTGGTGTGGTAATTTGGTGGTACAATGAAAGTATCACGCTTCATCTCAAGACAAGTCACTAAGAGGAGGTAGGGCAACATTGCAACATTGGGTGGTGCACCGAAAGTTGCACTCTTCATCCCAAAACAAGTCATTAAGTAGGTGAGACCTATGGCAGTCACTTCAAAGAAAAATGATCCTATCGTTCCTCTGGAAGAGAGAGACCGCACCACACTTATATCTCTGGTATGTTAACCCCTTGTTGTTATACGACATGTTGATTTTCGGTGTCCCAATACACACAGTTAAGTTGATTAACAGTAAGCTACCATTAAGTTTAAAAATGGTTTCATCAAACCAAACCATTAAATCTCAAGATACCCATTTTTAACAAAATTGTTAAAGCCAATTTAAAATATTTAAAATTTTTAAAAACACTTCATTTGTAAACTATTATTATTATTATTTAGCACCGTGTCTTACTACCCGTTCGGGTTATACGCTTAAGTACTAATTACACTAATGGATTAGGAACTGGGAAGGTTGGATTTAGAGGAAGTGAACCCGCATTTGCGTGGAGGGAGAGTGGAAAACCATTTAGGAAAAACCAACCCCAGTTCACCCGACCGAGATTCGAACCTCGATCTCCCCGTCCTCAGTGGTCTGGCTCAACATGACTGGCGCGTTAGCCAACTACGCCACGGAGGCGGGTATTTGTAAACTACCTAACAAAAATGTTACTCAAAAATCATATATACAATGCAATTTGTCATAACAAACAATCTCAAGACACTCATTTGAAACAAAATCATTGATTAATTATTTTAATATATCAAGTTTTTGAAAAAACCGTTCCAACTACCCAAAAATTAAATTTTAAATAAAAAAAGTATATAGTGTTACTTGTTATACCCCACAATCCCTTGATAAATATTTTTTAATTAAATCATCAATTTCATTTCCAAAATATTTTGAAATAAAAAAAAAAATCCACTCAGTAAACTACCCTTCAGCAAAATTTACCCAAAAACCAATGATACAGTGCCATTTGTTATGTCAAACAAGTTCTGGGTGTGCATTTTAAATAAAATCGTTAGTCATTTTCAAAAAATTTGGAATAAAAAAAAACACTCATCCATAAACTAGCCTTAGTTTAGGGACTAGGGTCAAAATCCAAAAAGTTTCTATACATAGCCCTATAAAACCTAAATATCAAGTTTGAACATAATACATCAAACACGTTTTGGATTCGTGGGGGGACACACAATATTGTAGAATCCACTTTTTTGGGTTCACATAAAATGAAAAAATTCATCATAATCATAAGATTGATTCTTCTTATGATTATAATACTTCCTCTTCAATATGAGAAAGTAATAAATACATGCCAAGAAGATCGATATAACATAGTCGACTTAGATGCTGTGAAAAAAACTCCAACTAAATGGGGAAATTTATCTAATGGTGGCAATAGTGCACCCCTGTAGAGGCATTTACTATCCTTAAATATCGCAAATAGGTTTATTAAAAAGCTTTGTAAACTTTTCTTTTTCACACTGCGTCTTATTATCAGTTCAGGTTAAATACTCGTTTACTAATAATTCTTATGTGTTTAGGGGTTAGGAAGGCTGTATTTATGAGTGTACTCACGTATATGTGTGGAGGGAGAATGGAAAACCATTTTGGAAAAATCACTCAATACACATGACCAAGATTAAAATCTTGATTCCCCTATCATCGGCAGTCTTATCTACTGCGAGAGTAGCACCTTAGACCATTCTGCCACCAAAGTGGGTTGGTTAACATATTTAACTAAACAAAAATATGTACATGACTAATAGTTGGTGTAATTTTTTTTATTACTTTGCCATTTAATTTTCAAAATAAATACTGTTTTAACACTTTATAGGTGTGGTAATAATCCATACATACAGTATCTACAGGTCATAAATCCCCCCCCCCTTCCCCAGTCCCTAAATTAAATATCTGGAGCCGTTACCAAAAGAAACAAGTAATTTAAACACTTATTATCCTATTTGTGAAATGTAATACATTCATTTCTCTTTGCAAAGTAACATTTGAAACCACCATAATAAAATAAACTTTGCAAACTGATAACATTTATCATTAGTTTTATTATTATTATTTCTTAGCATTGTGTCTTACATCTCGTTTGGGTTATACGCTAGCTTTATTAACCTCATGTATATATAATATTATATCCAACATTTTACTTTATTTCATATTTTAAATTTATTTAAAGTTTGTTAAAAAGAATTCTCTTAGACTCTGTGAATCCCACAGTTGGAAATTTTGTTCAATCATGACATAGATATAGGCTAGAACTATTATTTAATGCTCGAAGTCAAAGTTTTTAGGGTTTTTGTAATATACTGGTGTTCTGTTCAAGACTAATTAGCATTTTTTCCCCCTTAACTATTCATATTTCAAAGAAGTGTATACCCTTATTTTTATTTTTTATTTTTTTAGTAATGTCTATCTTCATGTTGTATATTTAACTGCGCCAGAACTTCAAACTTTTATATTTATTCAGGAACATCACTTCAACAAATCCATTTCCTACCAAGTTCCTTTCATAATTCTTAGCGTGTACTTTTAATTGGTACATATGATTTTTTCTAAATGAATAATAACTTGCTTTGAAGACATTCTTAATGGCAACTTAACTCATTCTGAAAGTTCTCTCTAAGCTTATATCTTTTACTTTCTCATATTAAGAGAAAACATTGTGATTGTGAAAAAATCGATCTAGAGATTATGACAAATGTTTACGTTTTATGGGAATAAAAACCCAAAAAATTATATTTTACAATTATATCTGTCTTGAAGTCTGTCCCTGGCCACAAATTCAAAATGATTTGATAGATTTTGTTTAAACTTGATATTTAGTTATTATATGGTTGAACTAAAAAAGTTTTTCTTAGACTAGTCCCTAAATAAAGAATAGTTTACTGATAAGTAATTTTTTTGAATCCCAAATTTTTCCAAAATGGTTCACACAATTTTGTTTGGACGATTTGTTTGACATAACAAATAGCAGGCACTATAAAATTGGTTTTTGGGCAAAAATTCGTTTGATTACTGTTTCTTCAAAAACATGAAATATTTTACAGATGCCTTTAACAGTTTATACTTGTTTTGAGGGTAAAAATTAATTTATGGTTAGTTTAAAAATGACTCATCTTTCAAAAACGGGAATTTTTTTAATGAAACAAACAATTTAGTTTCAAATGGGTATCTTGGGTATGTTAAACATGAAAAATACCCGGTATGCTTTATTTTGGGTAAAAATTCGATAAAGGATATTTTACTTAGGAGTGATTTTTGAAAACTCGAATTATTTTTAAAATGGCAATAGAAATTTTACTTAAAATGTATATAGAAATTTTGCTTAAAATGTATATCTGAGGAGTTTTTAACATGAACATAACAAATAAAGTTGTATACTTGTTTATATAAAATAAATTAATCCAAGGGTAGTTTACTTACAACAAATTATATAAAATTTGAATGTTTTGGAAATTGACATTTAAGATTGAATTCATAATGAGAATCTGAGATTAGTTTTTCATCTTAAATAAGAATATATTTGCATTTTTATAAATAAATGACGCTGGGGTAGATTACAAATAATTCATTTTTGTAAATTTGTATTTTGTCTTATATACTTTAACAATTTGGTTTAAAATTTTTATATAAAGAGTGATTATTGTCATTAACCAGATTATATTGGTTTTTATGAGTAAGACTTATTTAGTTACTTAAAACTTTTTTTTTAATTCTCTTCAAATCCATAATACACATTAATAGAAAGTTTGTGCGATTGTGTCTTACCATTTATTTATTTATTTTCTCCTGTCCTTAAAATACAAACATTTAAATATTGAAAATTAAAATGGTATAATTTAATATTAATAGCTAACTGTAGCTTTTTTAAATATATTTTTATAATATTTCATCATCAAAGGGGAAGAATAAGATAAGGGTAAGTAAAGTGAACCAAGCAAACAATAAAGAATGGTAATTAAATGTTAAAATAAACCCTGTTATACTGTGTCAGCTTTGAACACCGAATTTAAACTGAGAATGGGGCATACGACCTTTATAGTCAATGTAGCCAATGCTCGCTATCATTACTTTGAGCTAGGAAACTATGGTCAATATAAACGTATAGTTGTTTATCTCCGAAATAAAAAAAATGTTCATAGTTTTACCAAAGATACTATCAAGACATAAACTTGTATTAATACCAACTATAAAACAAACTAATTATTGTCATCATTAATTTAACCTATCTGGACTATCTGCATATTTAGAATAATCGAGTAGAGTATAAGGAAGGTAGAATCCAGAGGAATTAAATCCGCATTTTTGGGGAAAGGATAGGGGGAAAAGTTTAGAAAATAAAATATGCAGTAAACCCGGCCGGGATTTTAACCCCGACCTCCCCGTCACTGAAAAGCAATACCAGATAAATTTGACACCTTAGCACACTTGAGCACTGGAACATGGTATCATGGTAACTAAATCGATTCCTTAGATATAAGGGTTTGCTTTCTTGTGAACATCTCTAGTATCATGTTTTCGTGTGTAAATATATGGGATAATGGTGGAGTCACATTGGTGAGCTTGTATTACCTAGGAAGGTATGGTAGGATTCTTGTCGGGAGAAACTTTATAAACAAAAAAAAATGTTGCAGTCAACAATGACAACATTTTACTATATTAAGTAGGAGTGTGTAAAGCACACTTTTCATATGAGAAGCAAAGTCAAATTAAATTTTAATAATATTAGCACCACGTCTTACCGCCCGAACGGGCTATACACTTAAGTACTAATTACTCTGATGGGTTAGGAATTAGGAAGGTTGACTTTAGAGGAAGTGAACACACATTTGTGTGGAAAATCATTTAGGATAAACCACTCCCAGTTGACCCGACTGAGACTCGAACCTGGATCTTCTCGTCCTCGGCAGTCTGGCTCAACACGAACCAGTGCGTTAGCCAACTACGCCACCCAGGCGGGTAAATTGGATCTTGAAACACACAAAGAAAAATTGAAACCGAAATGAAATACAAGGTTTTTTTTTGATGTCACATAACATTACTTTTAGTGCTTAAATTATCCAGTAGGTAAAAACAAACATTTAGTGAGAAAAAAAAAGCACATTATTTTACTATTAAATATCTAACTTTATCTATGTCTACGTTATATTTGTCATTTAGCCACTAGTAGGTGTTAAAGACTCCTTAGTAGCTACCATTAGAATGATCATTTATTGGAAAATGTCATATTTAGTGATATTTTTTAAAATCATTTAATATACCAAAGTTTTCTTCTTAGTTCAAATGTTTAGAATATGCGAAGGTTATTGTGGTTGTCGAAGTCAAAGCGAAGGAGATTTTTAACAGCACGCATTGTATCTGCCCCTGATGTACAAGGTTAAAGATCCTGACCGGTTTAGTATATGATATTGCTCTTGATTCTCGTGAGCCAGTGACAAACAGGCGCTAGATTTTGATATGTTGCGTTTAGACAGCAGGTAGTTTATTACTAGCTACCTATCAGATAATGTACTATGGAAGTATTGGTATATAAGTCTTAACTTTCTTGGTTATACTATGGCGTAACAAGTTATAAGTGAGTGTCATAATTATTACTAGGTATTTTGTCTTACGACAGGCCCATTCCTTTTGTCAGTGAACTTAGACCACCAATGCGCCTTGTCTTCTGCCTCCTCCTTAAGCTACCAGAATGTACTGCTTTTCTTCAAGTCATCTAGTATTTGAATTCTCCTCCATAAGTTCCTCATTCCCTCAACCTTTCCTTCTAAGACGTCGTGCAGAAGACAGTTCCTCCTAAGGATGTGTCCGATCCAGTTTGCTTTGTGCCGAAGAATCGCATCCGAAATGGTTTTCTTTTCAACCACTCTTCTTTGGATTTTTTTCATTTGTCGGCTTGTCTGTCAACCTAATCATCTCAAGTCATAATGAAATCTGTCAAAGTTAGACTGTTACCTTTCAAAGTAAACGGAATGTGGAATACATGAATACATATATTTAAATATAACTATTGTGATAGTTAATACTCATAGTTTAAAATATTACTACATAGTAGATATTTACATGAACATTAAGATAAATTTGTTAAGCTTAGTTTTATGAATTTGGTTAGGAGATTTAACAATGGGGCTTAATACTTAATATACAAGTACGTAACTATTGTGTTTTTTTTTCACTCCTCTATCAAACTTCATCATACACAACAAATCAGGTTTGCGGAGCTACCTCAGTTATAAATAAATGAGAGGGTATTAGAGTAACATTCATGAATTTACTCTGAAAGTGTTCCCTCACCCTCTTGGCCAGTAAAGTTTGCAAGTGATCCTTCTATAGGAGCTCGAGGAGGGGGGTAGGGGATAAAGAAGAGGAGACTGTAACACCCTGTTTGTGAAGTGAAAAGTGGCATAGAGTCTAGTAAGGGGAAGAAAGTCTTAACGTTAATGCACATTTGGTTAACGGTTCCGTTCCTCCTTTACGAACTCGCCCCCCCCCCCCCTATCACTGAATACCCCTTCTACAACTCACTGTCCCCATTCCTCCCTCGTTCCTCTTTCACCCTCGTCGATACTCTGGGACCTACAGCGAAGGTGTACTGAAGTGTGTAGCAATAGTTGCTTGCTTGCCTGTCTCTTAAGCGGATTTCCAACTTTTACTTCTTAGACACTGAATTGAGCCGATGTGTTTCTGAATACTCGCTTATTAAGTGTCCCTAAATTAAATGACTGGGGCTAGACGGAGAGGGTGGCATTTAGTTAAAGTATTGAACTTTGTTTTGGGAGAATAACTTGATAAATAGTTTTTTTTTTAACAAAAACGTAAGACACCGTCAAGTAAAATTAAAGGACGCTAATTTTACTGTGTAAGTTAGTGAGCTAAAATTTATTTATTACACTATTATTACTCTAAAGTCCAAATTTAATAATAAGGGCCTTTTAATAAATACAAATTATTTGCGATCAACATTGATAACATTTTACTGTGTTTTACTTTTTAGGTGGTATTTAATAAAACTATGACCTAAATGATTATATATATATATATTGTAGCAGCTGGGTATCACGTGACTTAATTTATGAAGACGTAAAAGTAGATCCAATAACGTTTCTATTGGGTCAGATAAAACCTATAAAAATTGGACTATATCATACAAAGATCTAGCAAGATAAACCTGTCATCTCTCAAGCTAAAAACAGTATTATATATATGGCCTAAATGATTTTATATATATATATATATAAAACAATTATATTTATATATAATCATTTAAGCCTAAATGATTTTATATATATATTTATATAATCATTTAAGCCTAAATGATTTTATATATATATATATAAATAATCATTTAGGCTGTAGTCTTTCTCCAAGTTTTGGTGATTGATGAGCATGAAATAGAAATTATGGGCACTTAGGGACCACCAGGGCCAAGGGAGTATGGGTATGGAAAGGGGGCGGGCGGGGCGGCGGCAACTATACAGGTAAAACAGTATTTCGAAGCAATTACATTTTAAGACTATAACTATAAGACAAAATTAAAAATTATTACATTCCATCGAATCAGTAAATAGTTGTTTAGTTACTATTTTTAACATTTTAAACTTCATAATAATTAAATTATTAATATATAATTGTTCAGTTTAGTTGACTTTAAGGTTGGTAAAATCTTCCTTTTCTACGTGACTTGTGATATATCTACCGATGAAATAAACAGATCATAGTATCCATGAATATTTTATATTTATTATGTTGCATTTCGAATTTTTGTGTTATATGTGACATTCTTTAAATTATTCTTATTACTGAACTTGCTGGAATCCTTCGGACCACTTGATAGGCCATCCAGACCATCAGTGGTTCAAGGACCACACTTTTAGAAACACTGCTCTAGGACCTATAAAGTTATTATCATCAGGTACCTTATAATATTGTGAACTTATAACAAAATGCTGTGGTCCACATGACAAGTATTAATTAAGTCTCCGAATGAGATTCAATCAATTATTTAACACCCTCAACATAAATCAAATAATTTATGTTTGATAAGGAATGATTTTACCCATATTGCTTGGATTTTATTGAGAATAAAATAAGTCACTAGTACGTTCTTGCCAAGGCTAAAAGCATATTCTAAAGGGTTGGGCTAACATTAGCCCGAAGACAGAAGGGTGAAAACATAATAAGAAACCACACTTGGAACATCATTCTCAATGAACCCAACCGATAGTCGATCTTCGAACCCTCCATCACCGGCAATCCAGTCGGTTGAGAGCTTGGCGCCTTAATCCATGTACCCACTTGTGCGGGTAAAATATATTGGTTTTCGGTTAAGTAAACAACATAATTATTTATTGGTCAAATTTGGACTAACCAAAGAAATAAATATGTTCCTAATAAAATAATTTGTGTACAGGGTTAATAATTAACAGTATGTGGACCTTAACACAATTTGTAATGAAGCCTTCCTTAATAGTTATTTATACTTAGCACCACGTCTTACTACCCGTTCGGATTATACGCTTAAGTATTAATAACGCTAATGGGTTAGGAATTGGGAAGGTTGAATATAGAGAAAGTGAACCCAAATTTTCGTGGAGGGAAAGTGGAAAACTATTTAGGGAAAACCACCCACAGTTCACCCGAGCGAGATTCGAACCTTTATCTCCCCGTCCTTGGCAGTCTAACTCAACAAGAAACTAGCGCGTTAGCTAACTACGATAGCGAGGCAGGTCGTTAATATTTGAAATATTCATAAAGAAACATTTAACTAAATGTGTTTCAATTATATAAATAGAACTAATAAAAAATCCATTTTTTAAATCTAATGTATATTTAAAAGCCACCACACTATTAAATATGTATCACAATAGAATTGTTTTATAAAGAAAGATCTACTTTGATAAATAATTTTAATTTTGTTATTTTGACGGCCCACAAAAATATGAACAAAATATATTCAAATCTACTTTGCAGTGCTAATATATTCAAAAAATTTATTAGAATTATTTCTACCTCACCTCCACCCCCGCTTTGAACCCCTTTCTGCCTTCGTCATAAATAATATAACAGTTCAAAACGACTTACTGGGGTAAAAAAAATCCTTTTAATTTATCTCTACTTGCGTAACACTTCGTATCTTTTTTTTAAAATCTATTTTTTTTTTAATATCTTGCTAATGAGCCACGCTTCTTTTGTGGCCCCCTTTAATTACAATGTTTACGCTTTTCTCAGTTCACACGCCCGTTGTTCACAGAAGTGATAACTTGGAATAATAATAAAATAATAATAATAAATAATAATAATAATAATATAATAATAATAATAATATGACCTGCAGTTGAATTTAGCATGATATTTTTGTGAGGATTTAATTAATCTGAAGGCCAAATCAGTGGTCACATAGGCTAAAGCGTCACTCTTGTAAATATACTGGTTTGCTGATTATCGGGAGATCAAGTTTAGATCTTTGGTCGGGTGTTCTGAGGGTGTTTTTTTCTAAATGATTTTTCGCTCTTCCTCCACAAAATTACGGGTACATTTTCTCAAAATTATACCTTCCTCATTCCTAAGCCGTTTGTGTAAATACAACGGGTACCAAGACGCAGAGAAATAAATAAATATTTATATATACAAACCTGGGATAAAAGCTTAGTTTAGGCTCAATACTATTATTTCATATTTTATTAAGTCTTAAAATAATATTATTTGAAAATAATTTAAATCTTAATTTTAATTAATTATTTAACAGACCCGATTCTATGGGGAAGTAATTTAAATAATGTCATGTTGGTTTAGTTGGTTTATTCGGTGACCGAGAGGTCAGTTCAAATCACGGATAGGTTTACTAAGTAGATTTTTCCAACCAAATAATTTTGCATTCTCACTCCAGGAATATTATGGAGCATTTCATAAATTCATACCTTCCTTATCCATACCCCATTGACTTAGTTAATACCTTTATATTAATAAATATATATTCATTTATATATTTTAATATATATCTAGATATACACCTATGTAGATGCATATGTATACATGTATAAATATATATATGTGTGTGTATAACACGAACTGATAGTAGGATGTGGTGAAATAAACATGCATTCTAACACTTCAAAAACATTATGACAGATTTTAAAACCTTATTTAACTAATATATGTTTGTTTTAAAGTGAAATTTAGATACAAAATTACTGTAGGATATTTGAAAGAAAAATTTACATAGATCTAAAGAAGAAAACGTTTAATATCACTGTGTGTAATTTGAAAAACTTTTATAACAGTCTGTTAAACTCTCGTTAATTAAATCAATTTAAAATATATCAAATCTTTTTGAACCTCTACGGATTAATTTCCCAACAACTTAGCAAGTAGGTATATAAAGCCCGTTCCCCTATCAGAATTAAGGTTACGGTTCAATTTGACATTTGGACAGTTAGCATCGCACCGGTGTGAACAATATTTTATTTTTACCTTTTACTAAGGTATACATATAAGCTCTAGTGTCTGGCTGCTGTGTTTATCTTAAAATTAAGTTAGTATGCATATATAATAGTTGAAAATTCACTCCAAAACGTCTCATCGGGGTTATAAAAGGTGATCTAATTGAATATAAAGTTGTAAGGAACCCGCCTCGGTGGCGTAGTTAGCTAACGATCTAGATTCGTGTTGAGCTAGACTGCCGAGGACGGGGAGATCGAGGTTCGAATCTCGTTAGGGTGAACTGAAGGTGATTTTTCCTAAATGGATTTCCACTCTCCCTCCAAGGAAATGAGGGTTCACTTCCACTATGTTCAACCTTTCAAAGTCCTAACCCTTTAGCGTAGTTAGTACTTAACTGTGTAATCCAAATGGGTAGTAAGACGCAGTGCAAAGTATTACTATTACTACTATTAGTAAGGAAAATCTAACATATTTTTATGACTATCATTATAATGATAAAAATTATTAAATAGTTTTATAAAACTAAAAATTGGTAAATCTTTAATTTTTAAGATGTTAATTTCATTAAGTGAAGTTCCATCATTCATAAAACATAGAATATAAATATTTAAAAGTTTAACAAAAGGAAAATGTTAAGGTGGAAAAGATTCAGAGATGGTGGAAGGGGGGGAAACAGTGGAAAGTGTAGGGAGGAGGGGGGGGGCAAATAAAGAATCGCAACTGAATAGTGAGAGAAAGCAAGAGCCTTTCAAGAGATTTTAGGATTATGTGAAATGGGATGGCTGATGGAGGTGAGAAGAAAGGGTGCAAAGGTCCGGGGGATGCTTAGTTCCCTCTCCCCTTACAGCATATCTCCTCTCCCCCCCAGACAGTGACAGGGAGATCTCTCAAGGGTCGCGTGGTGGCACGGTCTCTCGTTTCCCACGGCGGATTCTCTCGCGTTTCACGGGATGAGACGAGAGTCACGGCAGTTGGGTTGACAGCCAGTCGAGTTCATTGAAGGGGATGATGCTAAAGAGATTCTATCTCAGAATAAATAGAGTAGTTTGGAATATCAAGAATGGTGTCTTCAAAATCAAGTCTACGTGTTCTGTATCCTTAGGCACCACGTTTACCAAATGTACAGGCTATACGCATATATACTAATTACTCAAATGAGTTAGGGTAGAGGAAATTAGAATTTATAGGAAGTTTACTCCAATTTTTATTGAGGAATAGTGGAAAACAATTAAGAAAACCACCTTCAGTACAACCGACCAGGATTCGAACCCCAATCTTCCTGTCATAGGCAGTCTAATCTAGCAAGAGAGTACGTCTTATACAATGTGACCAGCGAGGCAGGTAGCCATGCTTGAAGAGTCTTTAAATTGTACTTTTTCTCTTTAAAGAGGCATTATTGTCCTCGGAGAGTTCTTACTATCCTTAAGGAGTTATTACTGTCTTTAAAGGGTATTTTCTGTCCTTAAATAATATTTATTGACCTAAAATAATTCTTACTGGCCTTGAAAAGTCCTTTAAAAAAATATCAGTAATAAACATTAATTTCCGCTCATTAAAACTTGCATGCTTCTACCAGAGGCACACAAGTTTTGATGGGCATAAATTATTGGTTGTATGGTGATACCGTTTCCACGTTCATTCGTCCCAAGGTTGGGATAACAGTTGCCTTAGGCCCAGTGCCCACGAGCGACGTGCGTCATCTTTGCAGTCGCGTCTATTGACGCTGCGTCACCGCTAAAAGCAGTTCACACAAGCGACCTGCGTCTGGTGACGCTAATTTGACCCCACGTCAAAGCACCCGGAGCAGTGCACACTAGCAACTTGCGTCTATTTGGACGCAACTCTTGGCCTCAGTCGGTTTGAAGCCATGGCCGTGATAAATACACTCCCGGAGCGAAAAAAAATACGCAAACTTATCTTTGCTATACACAACTCTAATACCCTGACATGAACTTATAAGTAATCTTTATGATATTTGTAACAATAATGTATAGGCATTCTGCCTAACATTGGGTTTATGCTTATTATTTTATAAGTGAACAGTGGTTGTGACATGTTTCAAGTATTTTATAAATTATTATTGTGAAAATAAATTGTAGGTAGTAACGTAGGTCTATTTAGTTTTAATGCATTTTTACTACAATTTCCGGACTATCCGGATAATACAGATGACATATGGTCCAAGTTAGTCCTTATACACGAAGTTCCACTGTACATAGAAAGTATTATGGCTTCCATTTCATCAGTATTGGGATATAGCATCTTGAATACGTCCATCCATGCTGCTTGTTTTTTATTTCTGTCGTGGTATTCTTCTAGGGACGACTTCCAAATGACAGGTTTATCCCACACCTCATTGATAAAAAAAAGTGTTTTGTCTATTTCGTCCTCCATTCTCACTGTACACCGATTACCGTCACAATGACGCACACAGTTCTTGTGAACTGCTCTATGTCTTCACAGGTACCGACAGAACGCTGAACGGTAGCGCCACCACCGCGTTTTGCAGAAACCCACATCACTAGTTTTGACGCAACAATGACGCCAACTTGACGCCAGACCTCACGTCCCGTGTGAGCTCCATCATTCGAATCAAAGTAATGCTGAGACGCAGCGTCACATAGCGCGACTGCAAGGATGACGCACGTCGCTCGTGGGCACCGGGCCTTACTGCACATTTGCTATCACACAGCTACGTGATGATCCGATGATATACCTAGCCCACTGTCGGATTTACTTATTAGTTATTTTCTTTTTGTTGTTGAAATTAGTAGATTTCAATGTTTATATAGGGTTTATTTAATTAATTACACTTTTAATATTTTAAATTGAACAATAAAGTGACATAGTTCTTACTCGTTTAACCATGACGCGTAAAGCCAGAGCACGCGTTTGAGTTAGCAGAAGCCGCTCCAGCCCCTTATTTATGACCTACCCCTTGCTTCTTGGACCCCTTGTCTTTAGTGTTAGAACCAACCAATAGGAGAGTCCATGGTAGTCTGATGTTGTGAAGGCTAGCTTCCTATTGGGTAAAAGGTGGCCAACTAATCACTACACTTTTAAAAGGAACGGAACAATTTTTAAACAAAGAAAAGTTGAATAGGTAATATATTTTAATTTACTTCTGAAAATGCCTTATGGGCTTGGAACTCAGTAAAATAAATAATAATTAATGAAATTGGTTTTAATAATAAATACTTAGCTTTAATTTGGAATCTTGTACTGAAATTAAATCGTTCAATTCTGCCTGGTCATCCATGGATGAATTATTTAAAGGAAAATGTATACAGTTCTCTAAGGAAAAATATACTCCATCCATGACTTTTCAAAAAAATGAGAGGGGCCCAAAATAGTTTCATTACAGTTGTTACTAGAGGCATGCAAGTTATAATGAGCGTAAATCGATATACTGTACACAACCATACACACACACACACACATATATATATATATTTTATTTACTCCCATCAAAACTTACACGCCTCTAGTAGTTGCGTGCAAATATTTTACTAGCGGAAATTAATATGACTTAAATTAATGTACCTATACTGACAAACATGGTAGATATAGTAGGATTTTGGTTGAAAGAAACTTTTAGATTTTTTTTTTTGCTCTTAAAAATTATAAAATTTTACTCCACTATTGGTGTTATTTAAAGAGTAATTGACAAAATCTATCAAGAGTGAAAGCTGAAGATCAAAAGACTTGACGTATGAATACGTGAATATGAACCCTGTAACTTTTCTAGATACCAGATGAGATTATTTCTTTGACAATTTGACTGTAACTCTTTCCCAAAAGGTGGTCATCCATAGCTTAGGTGATATATATGACTAATAAATAAGTTATAGATATATAAATAATTACATAATATAAGCCTATCAATGTTTTATAATTAGTTTAAATCCTTTGAGTTGAATTTTCAACCATAGAGGTTTACGTATCTTTTATTCACTAAAAGGGTAGCGTAAAAAATCAAGTTTCATAATTATCTCTGACGGACGCGAAAGTTCGGGTGGATGAAAAGTGACATGAGCGATGGGTCGTTGTGAATGTGACATTTTAGACAAGTAGATTGATACATCACACTGTCCACACGGACATTTGCTAAGCTGTGAATTAAAAAAACCAATGTCGGCTTAATATATATATTTGATTGAGAAACCATATCAAAGGGGGTTATCTATTATACATAACAATTATTCATGGACTGGTTTGAGGATTAATTGAAGCCTTTATATATATATATTTTAACCATACAACTAATTAAATTAACTAAAACTTGCATGGGTGGTCGAATAGTCTAAGGCAGGGATTGGGAACTGGTGGCCTTTAGGCCTCAAGTGGCCTTTTAAGGTGTTCGGTGAGGAATTTTTGCATCTTCTATTAATTAAGTTTCTTCATCCTTTATAAATTATACATTCTCAAAATCAACTTGTATTCATACAACATCATATATTTTTCATTTATTTAGGTACCGCTATTTAATGTGCACTTCTGAACAGACTCATCATATCAGCACACGAGAATTTCTATGAGCGAGCGTGAAGCTGCCAACAAATTTTGCCCAGGAAAGGTATTTTCACATATCTTCTAGTGTTATTTTAGATGCCACAATTGACATGGGATCATCGACTTTACTTCCCCTCCAAAGGAAGTTGTGCTTCGGATTTCTATCGCTCAAGAAAAATCCATCAACTCCTGCTGGTTTTGAACCCACGGACACTGGATCCTGAGGTAAGCACTTTATCCAAAGACCACCAAGGTCAACTACAATATAATAAAACTAAGTGCTTTTTTTAACTTTTGATATGTTTTGTTTGTAGAAATCCAGTCTTCAGTGATTTTCTATTAGATTTTATAATTTTTATTACATGCTGATATATATTATGTTGCGGCCTTCTAATGTCAAAAGGCTAATTATACCTGATCTAAGGTTCCACTCTGGGATTTGAATCAATCGGGAGCTTAGAGGTTTTTTTTCTTTCTAAATGGTTTTCTTACCCTCACTCCACACAACTTCGGGTAAATTACGCTAAAATTCTATTATAATATTTAACCTGAGTGTAGCATGAAAAGGTTCGAAGGTTGCAGGCAAATTAAACTAAAGATATCTTAAAAAAATTGTTAGAGAGGATCATTTGTAAATATATTAAACACTACCTTTATTGGTGTGAGCACGATTTAAATCGTAGATATTTCTGGTATAATTGTCTCTGAAAGGGAGGTGATTCAAATCACGGCTGGGCGTAATGAAGGTGATTTCACCTTTATTGATTTTCACCCTCTTTTAATGTGACTGGGGATACATATCTTCTAAATTATACCTTTATCATCCCTACTCCATTAATGTAGATATGAAGATAGCCTGAATGGGTAGTAAGAGCTAGTGAGGAACAACAGATTATGAAATTTGGGTTATTTCTTTCTTTATTTTGTAACTTTTATAATTTTTGGGATTATATTTATTGTAACAATAGTACAACCGAAACAAATTATGTCCAGTCAACTGGAAAATTTTATATCACGTAAGAAATAAAAGTCTTGAATTTAAGCATCCAGTTTGCATCCTATTGTATACATCAGGTATGCAACGGAAAGAAAGCTGAAATCGAATTAGAGATAAAATGGAAGGAAAAGGTTAAAGAAAAGTATCTTCTAGAATACCAAATAAGTTTTTTCCTTGATTGTAGCCTATACAAGACCAAGAATACGTACATATGTTTTATTCCATTTGGGCTGCAGCAATAAAGATGTGTCCTTCCAAATGTAAAGCATTCTAAGAGACAATTTTTGCCAGCAAAATTATTAAGAAGGTCTCATCCAATATTTTACCCAGCCAATGTTGAAAATAATATTATTTTAAGTAAATGAGCAATATTTTATAGGGTTTTAAGTTTAGGACGATATGTTTTAATAATTTTAGTAGGTATGTGCAAAGTACTTTCAATTTAAAGCGAACCCGAATCATATTTTTTCAAGTTTTCTTGAAGTATAAACTAAGTTTAATTAATTTCTGTAAATTGTTTCATGCTTGAAAAAATTTAATATTGTGATTGTTTAAACATATTTATGCACTTACATTCATTAGAGATGTTTTATAGCACATCTTTTTATAATGTTTCATTCTAATCACATAAATCAAACAATTTTCATAATATGAATTTTAACTAGGACTATATCAGACTTTTTTATTTGAATATTAATTTTCATGGCTTACATAACAGTTAAAAATACAAATAATTGAATAATTGAGTATTTTAGTTGTCAATATTTGTATTGGTGAAACTTTGTAATTGCTAAAACAAAGTAAAAGTTTCGAATCTTCACTACCCCTAATTTTTTTATTATCGTTTAATTATTGATTTGAATTTTCCTGTATAAATGAATGTAATATTTAAAGAACATTGATTAAATATTTAAATTATATTCTATTTATCTACTGTTCTTGTGAAATTGATAATTTAACAGCCATTTGGAAAGTAAGTTCCAGAAGGGGATCAAATATTACTAATAGCATGGCATCTGCAAATTTTAGTAATATTTAATTTTCAAACAAAGAAGTTTTATTTAAAGTTTGTATATATTATTTTTATGTGATTTAAAACTACACCCTTGAAATAAGACAGCATAATCTTCGCCCTTATTTGTGTTGTTTGTTTATTGGAAGCAATCCAAAGAGAAAGTGTCAAATCGAGAATTCGAACCACGTAGTTTCGTTCTTGTCAACGTCCGAACCTTTATTCCCCCTCCAGCTCTCCTAACGAGCACACTCCTGAAGGTTTTTCACAAACGACTTGCGAGGAGAAGAGAGTAGGGGGAGACAAAATAGTATAAACATATTTTGCGTGATTCTGTGACAGAAATGGCCAAGTATTTTTCCTTTTGAATTCATATGGTATTCGAAGCTTATGTCATGAATGGTAAAAGTTGGGATGATTGGGTCCAACTGTTGGGAAGTGGGATTGAGTCAAACTGTTTGTAATAAGGTATGGGTTTGGTTAAAATGTGTATGCCGTAATAACTTTACATACAATTTTCAGCTCGTGAATAACACAATTTTACAATAGGAAATAGGAAATAATATAAACGTCTAATAGATTGTAAAAATTCAGAAGACATATAAGTTTTTTTTTTTCATATCCTACTTTACATTGCTAGTTTAGTTAATTTTTTTAGTCTGTTTTACAAATATTCAAATTATTTTTCTTAATATTAAATTAAAGTGTAAAGATTATTTGAAAATTAACATAACTATTAATATAATAAAATAAATATACATTTTCATACAAGCAATTTGTTTTATAATTCACACAAAATATCATTTAAATGAGCTCATTTTGAAACACATTCATAGTAAAACCCAAAATTGGTATATGGCTTAAATGGTTGCTACTAGATAAAGATACTTTAAAAATCCCTTTGCTTTTATAAAAAAAAATTATGCTAATTTATTTTTTAGCAAAGCAATTTTCAAACTTTTCTTCTACCCTTGGGCATCGTGAACAAAGTGTTTCGTAAAGTAACTGCCCTAAACTCTTCTGCTTAATTGAACATTTTTTTTAATGTTGCCAGATTTGAAACTTTACATAATTGTGTGATAGGTCTAAAGTTTAGACGTGATCCTCTTGTAAATAAACCCAATAAAATTTTCATCATAGGTTGAAAAATAAGTGAGTGTTTTCTTAAACACTTATCAAAGTGTATGTATTTTAAAAAATTAAGTAATTGTACCGTAGATTATAAAAATTAAGTAATTGTAACGTAGATTATAAAAATTAAGTTTAGAATAGCTAACCACATAAAGGTTTTTCATCAATTTTAGACTTTTCTTGAAAATGTATTTTCACCATAAATTCAGCATTACCACGCAAGACAGATTTGGGATGGTGTTAATCAAATTTTAAATAGTAAATATTGTTTATTACGTACACAATTAAAAATTATAATCTTATATGTTGATTTCTGTGGTTTTTTCACTGCTTCTTAATACCCGTTTGGCCTTTACACCTTTGATTACGCTTATGGAGTAGGAATGAGTGGAGTAAAATAAAACTTAGAGGATGTGAATCTTATTCCTTGGAAGGAGAGTGGGAAATTATATAGTGAAAACTACCCTCATTCCATACGGTTGGTATTTGAACTCAGACCTCCACGTCACTGATAAACCAGGCTAGATGCACCTGACATCCATACCATGACTCTGGTTTGATTTTAAAAGCTTCACTAACATTATGAAAATTTGGTTTAATATTCACTGATATTTTGCAACTCATTTACACTGTTTTCCAAAATATTTGGTCTTTTAATTCAACATTTTTGTGTTTTCATTTCAATGTACAAGCAATACAAATATATATATTATATTTTATAATATATTATAATATTTCAATTTATAAACAGCTTAAATAATTTTATATATTAACAAAAAGCTTATTTAGAATTCCTTTATTAACTTGTTTTTAAATTGGGTGTTTAGATGATAACTGCTGTGGCTTGAAAGCGAGCTTTGTGAATATAAATTATTTTACTGCTAATCTGACTCCTTAGCTCAGCCAGTATGTATTTGTTACTGAGCTAAGGGTCTAGGGTCCGACTCCCAGCATGGCCGAAAAATTTATCATTGGTAAATATGGGTTTACCCTTTCACAGTGATGAATTAACGGCTGGCTACTGGATGTTGTGCCTGTCCTAGTCTTTAGTTTAGATTATAAGGAATATGAAGCTACTACAGGCCTAGAAGCCGGTAGTGGAAAATATACAGATTTAATAAAATACTTACCCAGGCCATAGGCTGGAAAAGGTAATGGATGTAAGAAAATTATACTGCTAAAGAAATTACCGATATTCCAATATAAGATATGTGGGAAATAGTCTAGTTCTATAAGTTCTTGCTTCAAAATGATTGCTATTTAGAAATTAGCTGTGCCGCAGGGCCAGATTAAGGGGAGAGCCATGGGGGCCATGGCCCTGGGTCCCTTACTTGAAGGAGAGCTCTAAAAATCATACACTTTTGTATACAATTATTTCAAATAAAATGTTAGACATATTTAAAAAATAAAAAAATAGTTCTTCCAAAGTACAACAAAGAGTAAGTATGTTCTCGCTTTCACTTCAACCAGTATAACCGAACGCTTCCTCACGCCCAGGTAGTCTAGCCGGAACCATAACAAAAGAATGAAACAGCTATTTTTAAGGAACCAGATCCGGTACAGGAACCCTTAAATTAAATTAAATTAAATTAAATTAATTTAAACGGTTCTTAAGGTTTCTAACTTTTAAACATATTTTTTAATATGATTTATTTTATGCCCTGTTTCTGTTTTTAATTTGAAATAACTTACTTTTTTTTCTTACTACAAATTTAAAAAAAACTGTAATGGGGCCCACATTTTGCAATTGACCCTTAGCCCCCGTATTCCTCAATCCAGCCCTGAGCTGTTGTCTAGCTAATTGGAGCGTCATTTATTTCAAACACTGATCAGTCCATCTTGAAAGACCTTAGTTCGAATCCGCTGTTTTAAACTTGGTTATAAAATGGTTAAAATACATTCATTTTAAGAATGGTTCAATGATTATAAGTGCAGTAGTAAGGAATTATATCTCTTACATTAATCACATGTAAACAAATATGATGAAGAATTACAACACCACGTGGTCTAGGGCATCACTCTCGCAATAGAATAGACAGCCGATTACTAAGAGATCTAGGTTCGAATCAAGGTCGGTTGTACAAAGGGTTGTTTTTCCAAAATGTTTTTACACTCACCCTCCACGAAAATGTGGGAACACGTCCTATGAATATAACTGTCCTCATCCCTATATAACCTTGCTAATTAGTATCTAAGCGTATAGCCATAACGGGTAGTAAGACGCAGTGCTAAGAAAATCAACAGATAAGGTGTAAATCATTGTAGTTACTTGAATGTCCGTATGGATGAGACAACACTTATATTTGATTTCCGCATCCCGGTGTAGTTTTTCAACTAATTTAAATTAAATTAATTGTGTTCTTCTGAATACGGACATTCTTGTAACTACAATGTTTCACTCCTTGCGTGTGAAATTCACTAAAATTACAATCTTGTATTATATACATGGTAGTATGACAGCTCTCCCGAGTCGAAAGTCGCTGTGGAATCAATGCTTAATCATAGTAGCTGATTATTTCAACACGTCCATTACAGATTCTGCCTTAAGCTATGAGTGAAGAATGACCCAGAGTACGGGATGAATCCAGGATAGCTCAGTGGTAGATTATTGCTCAGAGTTAAAGAAAGGTCCTAGTTTCAGTTTTCCCTTGTCCACCTGGCTCTAGGCATCTTATCAAGTTTAACTCACGATAGGTTTGCAGGTATGGCATATTCCACGGCCGTCTTTAGTTACAGGCCGAAATACTGAAGTTTGGCAACACTGCGTTGAGGCCGGTCAACAATTCAGCTACGTGTAATATTGCTGATTATTTCAGTTTGTTTTACTGTTCGGGATGTTTGTTTCTCGTGTTATTTACTTGATTTGAACATTTTTGCGTGGTTCATGATTCTAATGCATTATGTTTTGGGTCATAATATAGAAAAACATACAATAGATGAGCATTTTGTGTATATGACTAGGGATATGCAACTAACAGCTGACATGATTCCAGAATCCTCAGTTTTGTACGTTTGTGGTCATGGTTACTACAGATTACCTGTGTCGTTTGGAATGAAGTTGTTGCCTTGATTAGTTTAACATGATACAGATGCTAACTATTTCAATGATCCTACCAGAGGGGGACTAACTAGTCCATCACCAATAGTTTTGAGGATTATAATTATTATTGGCCTTACGCTAATGAAGATTTTAATAAAATAAAAGTTCGAAGATAAGTTTCTTCAGCACAAAAATCAAAGGCAACTTTACCTGTACATCCAATTCGGTGGCCGCATGGTCTAAGGAGCTACTCTCGCAGTAGACTAGACTGTAGATGACGGGGATACCAAGGTTCGAATCTCGGTCAGGTGTACTGAATATAATTTTTCCAAAATGGTTTTCCACTCTCTCTTCAAATGAATTTGGTTACACCTATTATAAATATACCTCATTCCTAAAATCACGAGCATAATTAGTAAGCCCCTACATGAGCGTATAGTCCAAACAGCGGTCTAGGACAACTGGGCGCCGCCATCTGGGCGCCGTCAACCGGGCGCGGCCAACTAGGCACGCACAAACTGGGCGCCAGGACAACTGGGCGCTAAAATAAAACTCTTTTTTTTAAATTAACCTATGCAAATTTTTTTAGAATAAAAAAATGCACAATTTTTTTCATATATTTTTCAATTAAAATTAAAAAGTGACGGATAAAAACTAAAAATGAACTTTTTTTAATTAATCATATTTTTCAGCGCAACATCTTATATTTTTCAATTACCTAAATATTCATTTTTGGAGTTGTTTAAAAAAAATCTTAGTAGAGGAAACTTAATTAATTTATATTTATAAAGTTAGACTATTTGATATGATAAAATTTCTAAAAAAAAAGCCACAAAAAATGAAAAATAAGAATTGTGCGCAAAATAAACCACGTATAGAGGAATAATAAGTAACATTTATGTGCATCCCCATGTAAAAATTAAAATAATATCGCCGATATTATAATACCTTCAAGCTATGACTTATTTCTGGTGCAGGTGCGACGAAATTTGGTTTGTTTATTCTTAGAAATCCCCCACTCCCCCCATTACTATAACTTTTTTCTTATCCAGATCATAGCTATGCGGTGCAGGTGTTACGAGCTTTGATTTGCGTATTCTTAGAATTCACCCACTCGCCCCATTACGATTACTTTTTGCTTCTTCACTTCATTAGGTTTCGTCAACCAGAGTGGTTTGGACGAAATGGAACAAAAAATCGTGTCACAACGTGACAAACAAAAGTACGTAGACAACGGTTTTCTATATGTTTTTGATAAATCTAGTGTCGATGGACAGATCAAATTTTGGAGATGCGAAGAAAAAAACAATAATTGCAAGGCTAGATTACATACAAGAGGAGAAGAAGTGGTTAAAATTTTAAACGAACACACACATGATAGTTCATCACCACACATTGGCGCACAAGAGGTGGTTACAAAAATCAAACAACGGGCTGCTGAAACACAAGAATGTACTTCTCAAGTCATCAACGAATGCACAATTGGCTTGACCCAGGCGGCAAAGGTATGTGATTTTACTTAGCTAAGTATGATAAATAATATATAAATAATTACTAAATTAATCCTTCAATCAACATTCCTTTCATTATTAGTATGTTTCAAAACAAAGGCTATTAACTTATTCTAACGGGTACAGATGAGAAAGAAACCTCGAGGAAATGCACCCACATTAGTATTGTGAGGGTATGGAAAAACCACAGCCAGTAATGACATGTTGAAATCCACCCACCAACGTGCACCCAACTGAGATTCAAACCCGCACCTCCTGCCAACGGCAACCAAGTTTTTTAAATTGTTACGTTCAGTGCAATGTGAGTCAATGACTTAGACCATTCAATCATCAAAGCAGGTAGTAACGTAATTAGTATCCTTTTAAGGTAATTAACCTCTTACATAATAAAATATATTCAACGTAAGAAATATGTATTACGAAGTCTGTAGATTCACAAAATCCAGTAAAAACATTCTCATGACAAATAATTTTGGCAAGGAATATAAAGGGATGTGTTCAAATATTACTAACGCAATTTTTAGAATACAATTTAGCCCCTTACCTCATTCTTATTGCACTACTTAACAATTTGTTTTACATTATAAATACAGGCTATACTCAGGGATGTCATTTTAAATCTTTCAGGGGGAGGGAGAGGTGGGTAAGATCGTTAACAAAAGCCCTATTTATAAGGTATATCACTCGGCGTAACGCCCCCTCCCGCCGCTAGGGGTGGATCCAGATGAACGGCATAGGGGGCGCGGCCCCCCCCTTCCCCCACCAAGGATTTTTTTACTTGTATCAACACTTTTTAAATTAAATCATTTAGATATATTTTATAATCACTACTCGTGGTACTGTTGAACACCAAAGAAGTGTTTAATGTATTTAATTAATTTTTTTAGTTTAATAGGCAATTAGTTTCAACAAATTCACAGTGAAAGATGATTTCAAATATTCCTAGGTTCTCGAGACATCTAATTTTCGAAAAATTGCCAAGCAAAGCCTTCTCTTTAATTCCGGCTATTACCTTGATTATTTGCCACCCCTCCTCATATCCAAGTTAATTTCTGGGTGCACCACTGATCAATGTCAAGAATAATTTAATAAAACAGCAGAGTAAATACTCACGCCCAAAATTTATCCTTAATTTAAGGATTACACTCAAGTTGAGCGTTCACTGAAAAAAATTGTCTCAAATTTGGAAGAATTTTTTCGTCAGAATTTCTTGAGGAGGAATCTCCCCCAGACCGGTCCCATGGAAGCACCCACCCCCTCACGAAAATCCTGGATCCACCCATGCCCTCCAGCTCTCCCCCTCCCACTATTCCTCTAAAAATCTAAAATTAACTATTTTTCATACAATTCCCTTTTCCACGCATAGTTTTTACGTTGGTGTGCGTTTATAGTGGCATATTTAACCCCAACAAATCTTGTTTTCTATTTTCTATACAATATTAAAACTGGAATGTTAAAGTTGGTCCCTTTTTACCACAACAGGTGTACTTATTATTGTATGTGTTTTTAAATCCTTTTAACTCTTAAAATTATTCCGATTAGTGTTTTCATTATGTAACCCCATTCACCCTCATAAATAAAACCTAAGCTCAGGCTGGAGCCCCCTCCCCTTTTTTAAACCCTCTTTCCCCCCAGCATCATCCACTAAATCTTAGAAGTGTTACGTAGTATTTGAAGAGCTAAGTCCAAGCATAAATCTTAAGCATAAAATTAATGTAGCAGTAATCTTTATAGTGAAAACAATATAAAATGTAAATTATTGTTAACCTTAACAAAATTCTTACAGTAATCTAAAACGTTTTCTGTGTGTAGGGGGTACTTCCGAAATCAGATGCTTTGAAAAAATTAGTTCGCCGTAAGCGAAACCAGATAAACGCTGCCCCTCCAGTTCCAGCAAATCTTCAGACGCTGATAATTCCTGATCGATATAAGATGTATGTATCCGAAACGGAAATTGAAGAGAATTTCTTACTTTCCGATAGTGGACCAGATGCTAACAGAATCCTTATTTTTGGTCGACAACGTAATCTGCAAATATTACGTGACGCAGAAGCCTTATATGGAGATGGAACGTTTAAGACTGCCCCACTACTGTTTGCACAAATCTATACTGTGCTTGGTAAGCAATTTGGAGGGGTGCATCGAATTATATATGCACTCCTACCTAATAAACAAAGAGCTACGTACGTCCGACTTTTTGAAATGTTACAAGAAATTGAACCTACCTTTCAACCACAAACATTTTCATG
The DNA here is from genome assembly GCA_033556935.1 of Timema podura. NCBI lineage: Eukaryota > Metazoa > Arthropoda > Insecta > Phasmatodea > Timematidae > Timema > Timema podura. The sequence continues at coordinate 45,488,018 of JAVRXN010000011.1, read as the reverse complement.
TGACTCTGAATCCACTGCAATAAGTGCTATTAGAGAGTGTTTTCCCCAAGTTGAAATACATGGTTGTTTTTACCATCTAACACATAACATGAGAAAACAAATGTGTGCGTTGGAACTTATTCAACAATACAACAACAATGCCGAGTTTTGTTTGAAAGCAAGGATGATATCAGCTCTGGCATTTGTACCAGAAAATGATTTAGACCAAGCTTTAGATTTGTTGGCAGAAGAACTTCCAGACAATTTACAGCCCCTGATAGACTGGTTTGAAGACAATTATATAGGTCGTAGATATCGCAGAGGCGTTGGACGACGAGTGGCATTATTTCCACCAAATATGTGGAATCTTTACACAAGAGTATTAAATGGTACAGATCGTACTAACAACCATGCTGAAGCTGCACATCGCAGGCTAGGAACTGAGCTGGGCATGCAACATCCTACAATATGGAAATTTATTGATGCTCTACGTAAAGTACAAGCTGCAAGAGATATCTACTATGAACATCTTGTAGCTGGACATGAGCCAACGCCGAAAAAAAAAATATCAAGAAGTCGATGCTAGAATTTTAAGACTAGTTAGGGACTATAATAATAGAGACATTATTTCGTTTTTACGTGGTGTTGCACATAATATTGCAATGCATTAATACAAGACAAAGAACATTTAAATAAAATATGATGCTGCACATCATGCTATTTTTTACCCATCACTTTGCATTATGATAGTTTTTACCTATAACTTTTTAATTTTAATTGAGAAAAATATAATTAAAAAGAGTGTATTTTTGTTTTTACTAATCACTTTTTAATTAAAAAGAAAAAATGCATTGCAAAAAAGTAAGTTTTTTTAAAAAGAAAAAAGTTGGGTTACTTGAAAAAAATGCATTGCAAAGTGCATTTTTGTTAAAAAAGAAAAATTAAAAAGAAAAAATGCATTTTCCTGTGAGTTTTTTTAAAAAGAAAAAAGTTGGGTTACTTGAAAAAAATGCATTGCAAAAAAGTACATTTTTGTTAAAATAAAAGAAAAATTAAAAAGAAAAAATGCATTGTCCTGGCGCCCCGTTGTCCTGGCGCCCAGTTGTCCTGGCGCCCAGTTGGCCGCGCCCAGTTGGCCGCGCCCAGTTGGCGGCGCCCAGATGGCGGCGCCCAGTTGTCCGGATTCGTAGAAATGAGTGTAGTGTTTGTTCTTGAATTAGGTTAGTCTGTAAATCAGGTAATGATATAATCAGCTGATTCATAAAGTTCACGTTAGTTACCCGAAATAATTGTTGGGACCCAAAATGTGAATAGTATATATAACAGTGTGTACCCAAAATATAGAATGAACATATACAAAAACATCTAGTTGAAACTAGCAACTAATATTTTGGAAAACAGACCTTTAGTACACCCGACCGAGATTCGAATCTCGATCTCCCCGTCATCGTCAGTCTTGTCTACTGCGAGAGTTGCGCGTTAGACCTTGCGGCCACCGAAGCGGTTTATAAACTATTAGAAATCTTAGGATAGACGGTTCGATTATGATGACATTCCTAGTCGGACACACTGGTTTCTGTTCTTTGAATGTGAAGTTGTCCAAAGGAATGAACGCCGGTGCATATGATCTGGAGATACCTGGGTAGCAGCACAGTTGTTTGAGGGACTTCATCAGCATATGGAGCATAACTGCAAGGTCTAGGCATATTTTAGGAATAAGGTATCTTACCCATAGACAAATATCATGGACAAATGGCTAGTTTAGTAAATAAGTGTATAAACCGTATTTTGTAATAAATAATTTAACTATCAGATAGTACATCTTTCATGTTAAATAATTGTGTCCCATCCTCAATGAATAGGAAACCGGCCAGAACTTATTAATAATAATAAAATTCAACACCTTAACTCAGTCAATAGAGTGTCTACCTACTGAGCTAAGGGTCCCAGTTTTGATTTCTGGTATGGTCGAAAAATTTATCATCAGAGAAATTGAGGTTTCCATCATATATCATGATAAATTAACGGTTGAGGGCTATGTATTTTATCTTCTATTAATTTAAGTTTGTTTATAAGTCGTGTGTTGATATAATTTGTATGTCCAGAAAAGGCACGTTAAATACATCAAACAATAATAATAATAATTATTATTATTATTTTATAACTATTCTTTTAAACTAACTTAATTCGGCAAAAATCAACCTTGCGATTATAATTGCCTCAATTTAATAATGTGTCAACTTGTTTCCATCACTGTACCCTCTGAGTAATTAACCCTAAAACATTGCCTAAAAAAGTTTCGCCATTACGAAGCAACAATACTTTTCATTGCTTTGCTGTTGCGTCTTTTAAATGCTCTTCAACCCGTTTTAAGTGTTTGAGAAGAACTTATATTAGGGAGTGTGAGATGGAATTGAAATACGTGGGTGAGGCTGTAACGGAAAAGGGGAGACGTATATTCACAATTAAGTTTAAAGTGGCCAGGAGGGGGTGCGGGGTCTCAAGTTATGAGAAACATCAGATAAGATCCCTGGAATGGGTTGAGATGGGTGTGAAGATGGGTAGAGTTGAAAGTTTTGAATAGATAAAATAGGTATTTAACCCTTTCCCCGAATATGTTTCTTGTTCGCTGTTCTTTAACTCTCTACCTTCTCCTTTCAAGATTTTATGAACGCTTTTAACTTAAATACTTGAGAAGAGAAATATAACACAAAATGTAATGTAAAACATGTTTTATAAGCATTACGTAAATTAGAGAAAGGTAGATACAATTTGTCGTGTGTTCTTGTAAATGTATTAAAATAATAGGTTTATATAAGACATCAAGCTCGGAAAGCATTATAAAGATACATTACAAGCATCATAAATTCTAATGTTTTCTGAAAAAATCATCTCTTTAATTCTAACCTTCTAACTTCTTATCTGATCACCAATTCTCTTACCCACTATCTCCCTCAAAACATAAAAATAAATAACTATAGATAATTTTAATATGCCTCCTAGTATGAAAATTTAATGATATTTACATTCAAGATACCATGAAAATATCTCCCATATAATTAATTTCAACTATCATTCACTTGTGTGTTTGAACATTTACATAATCAGTAAAAACGTAGAGGTGTCAGTAATATTCAATCGCAAATACTTTACTTAAACCATGCACACTACCAATAAATTTAATAATAATTAAGACAAATAGCTCATCAGCAAGTGAATTTGTTTTAATCATTTGAAGCATTTAAGAATATATCAATTGTTTTTTTAGGAACTAACATATATATGCTCCCTTTATTTAGATTAAGGTATTGTTTAAATTTTAATACAGTTTAGTAATTTATAATTTAATATTATTGAGCTTGACCAGAACAAATATCATATATTAATTTGGCTTTAATAAAATAGTATGGATAGCTTTTATTTTAAATTTTTGGACATGTTTATAAAGTTTGGAATTAAGATGATAATTATTACATGCGATTGTTGTGTTAGGAGAGTATCACATGTTTACCGAATTTGGTAGAAATAAGTTGAGGTTAATTTATTTTTGAAATATTTGCCTACAATAGGCTCCCTTTTTTTTCAATTTAAACTTCTTATGTGTTCTTTTTTATGATTTAACATATTGATAAATATATATCAATACATTTTATGGGAATCACCAGTAACTACTTCAAATTTTACAAAATTTTAAATTATCGATTTATTTTATATATCTACAAAATGTTGTTTGGTAGATATGTTGAGTCCAGAACTTATGGATTAGTTCATTCACTTTTAAAACACATATTTTCAAGTATATCACTTCATCTTCTCAAAATACACTTTTTTGACATAGAATAAATATAATATTCTATTGGTTAGTCATAAATTATAATAAGGGAATTGAGGGGGTCAGGGCCAAAATATGATAACCCTCATTTTATGAAAAAATGTACTATGAATGATTTATGATATTTTAACTCTTGAACAAAAAGTCGTTTGTATAATCGGTCAAGACCTTTAGGATAGCTAATACCCACAAATATTTTATTTAGTTTTTACCTAGATTTCAGGTGTGTATAGGCCCTTAAATGATGAACATATCCTGACTAAATCTATGAGTATTATCATGTTTTTTCCCCAACCACATCAATTAATCCAATAAGTCATGTAAATGTAAATTTTTACACATAGCTACAAACATGCAATTATCAATTTTGTGAATGAAACAAATCACTTTTCGTTTTATGGTTCTAATAGTATGCCATTTTGGCATATCATTTTGGAGGGGAGTCGTGTCCCCCTGGCTCTCCTGCCTTACCGGCTCCAATGTCACTGTCAATGGTATTAGTTAATGTTCAGCTCCCTCCATCTCCTGGAAATTGATTTATAGGTAAGAGCTTGAAATAACATAAAACAATAAATTATCAGGTTTCTGATATAAGATGTAACCAATAAAATTTCAAACATGAAAGAGGGATTTCCCAAGGTATTACACGATGCTCATTAACTATTCCCTACTGTTATAAGCCTTATTACTTATTTTAGGAGATACTGTCGGCAGTAAAAACTCAAAAAAAATCTTTTTTCTTTAGCTTTAAATTAAAATTAGCGTAAACTCTTTTAAATAGATCCTAAAGTAACTAATTTAATAAGGCTTATAATGGGTTGAAAAATTTGATACAAACAGCCTGTATATTCCACTCCTTTAAAATCCACTCGAAACTTAATCAAATGAGAAACAAACAATCGGTCGGTCAAGTGATGCTGAGATCCTAGTAAAAAATATGACCTTGGTGCTTTTTCAACTTTGTCTCTGCAAACGTCGTACTACAAAGCTCTTCCGAGTTTTAAGTGTAAAAGGCCGCGAAAGAAATTGAATGAGCTGCTCCGTGACCTTGTACATCCCGGAGATTGCCGGCGTTGGGTCAGCCAGCTCACACAGACATTGGAAAATGTTTCACACATAAACTGGAATATATAGATCAAAGATTAAAGGTAGACACGATGCTGCTAGCTTGGTTTAAGAAATTGCATCATTTTATAAAATACTCTTACACAAATAAAGCGTTCATTCACAAGATTTTTTTAAAAAAAGTGTGTATCAAACGAATGATATTTTATCCTGAGATATAGATTTTAAAACTAAATTTCAACCACTGAAATCAACATCTGATTTATTTATTTACTAAACGTATCTATGATCAATTCATTTCAATCTTTCTTTGAATACTAACATTTTAAACATGATTAATAGGCATATTAGTTTTAATAGAAGTGCATTGCCTTTATTTAAGTGATCCAATTTAATATTACAATAATGATATTAGGAATATTAGGCCCTGGCGTATTTATATTTTTACTGTATTTAAATTTGAAATGTATAGATAAATTATTTCTAAGAACAATATGAATAGTTACCCATACAAGTGTACCTGTAATAAAACTAGAATTAATTTTGTAAACCTATTTGGAAAAGGTATTAATGGTTACAAAATACAAATAAACCTATTTGTTGGATACAATTGTACATTATACCCCTCGGTTACCTTTTCAAGTTTTATGATATCTGAATGGTAATATAATAGTTAGAATAAATTAAGTTTTCACTTAAATACATTAAAAATACGAATGAAAATAGTAAGTTAAACATGTATGAGCTACTGAAAAAAAACACAAAGCTGTTTTCTAATCTATATTAATACATCTATAATGGTGTTTATATTGTACATCTGTCACGGAAGATGTTTCCTACTTCCCAATACGACAGAAAGCTGTAATTTGACGGAGTAGTACAGGAATCACTCAACATACGCTCACAATTTAAAAATTCTGAAACTTATACAAAAATAAAATTTTTAATTTATTATTAGTTGTTTTTTTCTTACGGCAGGTCCATTTTTTTTGTCAGTGAACTTTGACCACCAATGCACCCTGTCCTCTGTGTCCTTCAACTCCAAGAATTTTCTTCTTTCCTTTAAGTCATCCAATAATTGAATCCTCTTTCTTCTTAACTCCTCTTTCACGCAACTTTTCCTTCTACGACGTCTTGCAGAAAAAATTACTCTTAACATTATAAGAAATAATATTTTTTTTTAGCACCTCGTCTTATTGCTCTTTTGGGTTATACGCGTATGTACTAATTACGTTGATGGTATTAGGGATGAGGAAGCTTATGGTTGTTACTGAATGCTGTTCTTAATATTAATGTAAGAAATGTTATGACTTATGAGGCATCCAACATTTATTTTTTTTGATTCAAGGGCACCTTTGTTCTCAAAATTTTGGGAACCTCTGGCTTAAAGGAAGATTTAAAAGGAGAAATATTGGGGTTGAACCAAGGTTTACGAGATTAAAAATAAACACGTACATACACACTTTTTGGCTGGTCACCGAATTTATTACAGCTGGTAGTCGGGGTTGCCAAAAGCACAACAAATAATAACTATCATAATTACTTTGGAAAAGTTATTTAAATAAAAAATATCTTAATTTTTATATGATTTTTAACGTTATTTCCTAACTGTTCTACGCCCCTTCTGGAATTGCTTCATGCCCCCCCTGCTAGGAACCACTGCTCTAAATTCTACATAACTCATTTATATAACGTTAGCGTAATTAATATATATGCGAGTAGTCTGAAAGTATAGTGGAAAGTGGTAAAAAAAAAAAATTGGCCAGTTTGTCGATCACATCTCGTATCTGTCCAAAGCAATGGTTTCAGAAAACATAGTTAAGCGTGTAATTACATAGAAATAAATTTAAATATAATTTTAAGGGTTGGATAGGTTTCTTCGTATCGCAGACCAACTATATTTTCATTACAAATTAAAAGTGTGAAAATGTTGAGATGAAAGAAAACACGAGGACAGAATTCATCCATGAAAAAGTGTCTCCTTTCATCCTTGGAGATGCACGGTGAATGAATGCTGTCAACTATGGTCGCTCATTAAAATGCACCTGAAAACGTACCGCAAATACTCGGGAGGGAGCTACGAACACAAATATGAGTCGGTGGAAACGGAAACATGGTTTAAAGGGATATATTTGTGGAAGTAACTAATGTAGGGTAGAAAGTGAATAAGTCCATTTATTCTTATTTTTCTAGCACGGTCTCATACTATCCGTTTGGGAAATACGTATATACAATAATTACCTTATTATGTTCGGAATAAAGAAAGTGGAATTTATAGGAGTTGTATTAAAATTTTCTTGAAGGGAGGGGGGAAAACCATTTATGAAATAACACCGTGGTGAACCTAACCGGAATCTGAACCCTTGATCTTTCCCGTCATTGGCAGACTAGTCTACTATGAGAGTAATGGCTTAGACTTCTCTTCCACTGATATGGTTATTTTTTCGCTATTAAACTTGGTGTCACCCTAGGTCTGTGAAATTCTTTGAGACCACATTGAAGATGTTTCTTTTGAATTTTATTTGAGATTCAAATAGTTGTATTTATGTGTCAAATAAAAAAAAAATTCTCCAAAATGAACTCATACATAAATTTATAAAAAATATATAACTTTAAAATTCACTTTATTGATTGTTTGATGTTTTTAAAAAGTGTTTAAACATTGAGTCAACCCAAAAACACATTTGTCCGTCAAATCTTTCAAAAGCTGTTTGCTAATAGGAATACATCAGCGTAATTGTTTTACCATCAAAGTGGTCCAAAAATTATAGAACTATCAGGAAAGAAATGGCTAAACTTAAAAGAGTCAAACTCACGACCAATTAACTGGAATATTAAATACAAGATTACGCTACAAAATCAGAAAGCGTATTGAAATGCAGCTTTCTGCAATTTTTATTTAACATTAGAAAAATTGAGATGTTTTCACTCTAGAATAATAATTTTTTTGGTTTTACCATACTAGAAAAAAAGTTAAAGGAGTTTCACTTATTTAATTTTGATATCTTTTAATGGAAACTACCAAAAATCATATGATGATGCGTCTCCTGGCTCGAGCTGCACTACTTTCATAATTCGAATAAATTGAAAAAAATTACACCTGGACACGCTAATCGAACCCAGGACCTTTGACCTAGTGTAACAATGCTAAGCGACTGAGTTATCAAGGATTTGTCCTATACTCGGGATAATTCTTCACTCATATTTTAAGGCAGAGTCCATGATGGACATGTGAATATCACCAACTACTAAGAGCCATCATTGATATCACAGCCACCGGCGATTAGGTTGTGGCTTTATTCTGCAAGTAGTACAAATACATTGTACGTTCCGAGCGAATCAAGACGGAAGAAAGTACCGCTAGACAAGTATATATGATTACGGAACGATCCCAGGATATCTCAGTGGAAAAGCATAAGCACGCTAATTCATAATTCATTGGTTGAATTCCCGTGTAAAGGTATAATTTTTCAATTTTATTTAAATATGATTCGGATACGGTTAATTTCCTTGATTATTCTCATTCATCTCCCAAGCCTCGCTTTCATATGTACTTAATTGTATCTCGTTGATTTCTTTCATTACTTTCCTAAGTTACGTGATATTCATGGAGTGAGATGGGCTCTTGATTTCTGCAAGTTGTCGTGAGAGGGATGTGAAATGATGAGATAAAGCCCTAATTACGGTCAGTATTTAAAATCTTATAGAAGTTTTTAGATCCAAATAAATTATTAAATGTTCAATAAGGTTAATTAAAATTTAAATGTTTTATTTAAAAATAAATATTTTAAATTGCTTAAGAGTATCGTGACATTTTCTTAACATATTTTGATAGCTAGATATATAAATTAATTTCATTTAAAATTTTATTTTGCCAAACAGGGGTAAAATAAATGAGGAAATTATTCTCTGTTTTCGATGTTGTACAAAAAATGGTAAAAAAAGAAATAGATTAATCAATATAGCTTCAAAATATAAATTGAAATTAAATTGTATTTTCATTTGTTAATTGAAGAAATTAATAAAAATATACATGGTTTTGTGTTAAAGAATTATTTTTCTTTGAATCACACGTTATGTTTTTATAATAAAATACATTTATATAAATTTATTTTATTAAAACCGGAAGACAGGTGAGTGTATTTTCTTTTCTAATAATTGTACCTAACCACTTTTTGAACTATGACTGCAAATTATTCCGATTGTTTTTGTTATACACAAAAATTAAAGAAAGGAGGAAGAAGAGGCAAGGCAGGATAATTAAAAATACATGAAAGCGGTAAACAATTATTATTCTAGGTGTACAGAAACCGATGTTCACGGTAGGTAAGGTAGAACTGCGAAATCGTATATTAAAAGAGGGGAAAAAAAAGTGAAGGCCTTAGTAATAACCGGCATGCGCGGTTTTAATTGTGATGTTTGTTTTACGATGATTAATTGGAAATGTCACGTGGAAAATAAAGGTGGTTTTATTTCGCGAGAGACCATTATAAAATAAATTTTCTATATCAACTTTACTAAAAATGAATACATGCACGTTAACATCGGGTCGGCTTTGATCAGATGATATTTGAGCATCAATAGATAACGAAATATGTTTCATTGGACCAGATCTGGCAAAAAATAACTAGAAAATATTGATTCAATACAATCGTGTGTGTCGAGCGAGTCTTACCATCCACCTGGCGTGTTTGAATACTTACATTAATGAGGTAAGAATTTGAGAGGAAACTTTCCTGTATTTACTTGAAAGTAAAATAAACAAATGTGTACATAAACTCCGATCTTCCCGTAAACACCAAGTCAGATAAACAAATTTTTGATGCCTTAGCCACGTGACCACTCTTTCGGGTAATATATATTATTTTTTTCCCCACATCTTACCACCCATAGTTTGTATACACATTAGGAATTAATTAAGCTAATGTGTTAGGGATATGAAAGGTGGGATTTAGAGGGTGTGTATCCGCAATTTTGTGGAGAGAGAGTGGAAAACATTATAAGAAAAAGTGCCCTCAGTAGGCCTACACATGACTGGGATATGAACCCTTATCTCCCCATTATCGGCAGTCTATGGCAAGAGTGACATCTTAGACCATGTGGACACCGAAGCGGTTTGTTGCTTTTACAACCTAGGATTTTCCACCACCCTTCTCATGTAAATGATGGCACGGCTTCTTAAAATAAATGGTACGGCACACCGCACAGACTTTCTCTCTCTTTCTATAAACTCGTAAGATTTCTGAACGGAATAATGTACATTGTATCATCACCACTCCACATAAGAACACGCATAAAATAATATACAATGATATAGAATCAATGAGAAAAGAGGCGCATCTTTGTCCACCTAAGAACATTTCAAACAGTTTAAGGTCTTCCACAAGGGTCAACTCTTCGTATTAAAATTTCGATTTCTGGTTAAAATTTTAACATTTTAAAAGATGTTGCAGATCTTCAAGTCATCGCATTGATATTTAATTATTCATTTATACATTTTGACCAATAAAAAATGTAAATATTGACTATTGAGTCTAAAATGGAGATAGATCATTGCTATGCAAACATTTCTCCTAAGAGATTTAATGAAAAATAACATACTTTTTTTAGATACTTATTTATATTTAATTACTCTATGTCATTGGAGTATTATTGCGTTAAGACTTAAGTAGTATATGTTTACAACTAAAGCTCACAAAATTGTATTAATATATTTGCAAATATCTCAGAAACTGCTGTTTTTATAAAAATATATGTCAAATAAAAGTTTTTTATTTCTAATAGTCCTACAATTTTGCAATGATAAGTTGTTTAGTTTCTCCAATAGTTGTGGAGATACGGAAATTAACGCTTCTGTAATGTACCCTAAAAATCATTTTCATAGGAAAATGAAAATAGCCAGTTTATTTATAATCTTAATCAACGCCTAGATACGAATTTTAATCAAAATCGTTTAAGCAGATTTTGAGAAAACCAAATTTTTTCTCTTTTTGTCCTTCAGTAAACTACCCTTAATTTTAAGTTTTTATAGACACACAGAGAGACGGCATTGCAAAGACTATTTTTTAGGGTTCGGGTGGTCATGAGACGTCGACATCCATCAACATTTCAGGTTAGTTTTTTTTTTTACGGTCGCAATACTTAAACTTTAATGTCCAAAAAGTTAAAAAAATTCATATAATTGCGTATATATTGAAAGTTATTGATTTTATAAAAATATGTTTCGAATAAAATATCTGTATTATAAATATATATACATATTTGTAATGCTAAGTAATTTCATATCTCAAATAGTTTCGGAGCTATTTAAAAAAATGTTAATTTACGCATCAGACCGGAGCCCTTAAAGCCATTTTGCCGAAATATTGAGGGTAGCCATTTTGTTTGGAATATTTATTAATGTTTATAAATGAAATTTAATCAAAATCGTTTGAGCCGATTTTGAGAAAATCGACTTTTTCTCTTTTTGCCATTCAGTAAACTACCCTTAATTTTAAGTTTTAATAGACACACAGACAGACGGCATTGCAAAGACTATTTTTAAGGGTTCGGGGGGTCATGAGACGTCGACATCCATCAACATTTCAGGTTAGTTTTTCTTACGATCGCAATACTTAAGCTTTAATGCCCAAAAAGTTAAAAATATATATATAATTGCGTATATATTGAAAGTTATTGATTTTATAAAAATATGTTTCGAATAAAATATTTGTATTATAAATATATATACATATTTGTAATGCTAAGTAATTTCATATCTCAAATAGTTTCGGAGCTATTATAAAAAATGTTAATTTACGCATTAGACCGGAGCCCTTAAAACGATTTTGCCGAAATATTGAGAGTAGCCATTTTGTTTGGAATATTTATTAATGTTCATAAATGAAATTTAATCAAAATCGTTAGAGCCGATTTTGAGAAAATCGACTTTTTCTCTTTTTGCCCTTCAGTAAACTACCCTTAATTTTAAGTTTTAATAGACACACAGACAGACGGCATTGCAAAGACTATTTTTAAGGGTTCGGGGGGTCATGAGACGTCGACATCCATCAACATTTCAGGTTAGTTTTTCTTACGGTCGCAATACTTAAGCTTTAATGTCCAAAAAGCTAAAAATATATATATAATTACGTATAGAATGAAAATTATTGATTTTATAAAAATATGTTTAGAATAAAATATTTGTATTATAAATATATATACATATTTGTAATGCTAAGTAATTTCATATCTCAAATAGTTTCGGAGCTATTATAAAAAATGTTAATTTACGCATCAGACCGGAGCCCTTAAAACGATTTTGCCGAAATATTGAGAGTAGCCATTTTGTTTGGAATATTTATTTATGTTCATAAATGAAATTTAATCAAAATCGTTAGAGCCGATTTTGATAAAATCGACTTTTTCTCTTTTTGCCCTTCAGTAAACTACCCTTAATTTTAGGGGTAGATATCCAATTCCAAAAACCCCTCGGGGCAACCCTATGAAAACCCTAGATATCAAGTTTCAGCTCAATCGGTAAAATAGTTTAGGCTCTAGTTGGAGGTACAGACAGACAGACAGACAGACAGACAGACGGAAATTCAAAAACCACTTTTTCGGATTCAGGAAGTCATGAAACGTCAAAATTCATCAAAATCTCGAGTTCGATTTTTTTGACGATCACAATACTTTCTCTACCTGTAAGATAGAGAGAAAGTAAAAATAGTTAGATAAAAATATTTTAACAAGTCAAGAACCATTGTGAAAAAATGTGCACTTCTAAATTAAAATAATAAATATACTTTGTCAAATTTGGCCTTTAAATGTAGTTTTTACTTTACAACTATAGCTTCGTATAGTTTATTTCGACTGTCAGCGAGTTTTTAACATTTGCCGTTATAATTAAATGTAATGGAACAGTTATGGTACAGCGCTAGTGGTCCCATGGTGTAAAGGATCAGGATCGCAATAGATTGCCCATGATGGTTGGGGTTGGATTAGGTTTTGAGGTAATATAGGAAGAGTTTCCATCGCCTCATGGGATTTATCACAGTGGTTTTTCAATCCCCTGTGTACGCTGATGTGGCTTTGTTTTCTAAAATTATCCACCTCTTTCCATTCCCTTAAGTTGAACTGTTTACTAATTATGTTTTTAATGTGAGGAATGCCAGGCCTCCACCGTGGTTCGGATCCCACGTTAAACTGTAGGTCCTCCATTTCATCTCACAATCACCCTACCATTGCACATTAGCGTAAGTGCGTATAACCCGAACCGGTAGTAAGACGCGGTGCTAATAATAATAATAATAATAATAATAATTATTATTATTATGTTTTTAAAATATCTAAACTAAAAAAAGTGGTTTACACATTTATTTTCTAGCTTTCTGGTGTTTTTAAACATTATATTAACAATGTTTGACTGAAGATTCTTATTGGTATTGTTTTATGATATAAATAAATATATATATTTTTTTAGGAAAAAAGGTTCCTGGTTCTTGTAGGAAAACATCAAAATATTTCTTATGTTCAACAGCTAGGCTGGTTGCCTCTACGTCAGACGTAAGCAACCAAAAAGTGTACATAGTCATAAAAAAACAGAACTAATGGAAATAACTATATCCTACCGGGATTCATAATTCGAATATCATTATATATCCGACCCATGTTGGTTTCCCTACAAATATAGTAAATATAGCGGAGAGAAGGAAAAATATCTTAAGCAGGTAATGGATCATAATAAGCAAATCTTTTTTTAAAAAAAGCCACATAAGCATTGGCAATAGGCTATAAAAGCCTGTTTATTTTCATACAACTTGTTTTTAAATGTAGTAAATTAGTAGCTTTACTGCTACCATAAAAACTATACGGAATATTATCGTCCAAGACGTTATTTAGTATACCTAATTCCTAATTTAAGCTAATCATAAAGTTACATGTTATAATAGATTTTATAAAAAATAAAGAATGTATCAAACGCGAATTACCCACATGTGATGAATACACATGGATGATAATTCTGATGTTTCACTGATTCCAGACATAAATTTAAGGTTAAATTTAAAGTAAATGTATCCAAATTTGTGTGAAGTGAGTGTGGAAATCCATTTAGAAAAATTCCTCAGTACACTTGAGCGAGATCCGAACCCCAGATCTCCCTGTCATCGGCAGTTTAGTCCAAGATGAGATTGACACCTTAGTTATATACCTTTCTATCACACCTTGGAAATATAAATATTGTGATCGTCAAAATAATTTGAACTCGAGATTTTGATAAATGTCGATGTTTCATGACCTCCTGTTACCGAAGAAGTAGTTCTAACGATGCCATTTGTCCGTCCGTTTCTCGGCCAGAGCTGAAATAATTTTATCATCGGGCTAGAGCTAGGTATCTTGGGTTTTCGTAGGGTTTTCCCAAGGTGTTTTTGGAAATAGATATCCAACCCTAAGATTAAGGATATTTTAAAAAAGAGCAAAAAGAGAAAAGAATCGATCTTCTCAAAATCCGCTTGAGCAATTTTGATTAAATTTTGTATCCAGCCATACTTATTATTATAAACAAAATGGCAATTCTCGTTTTCCCAAGACTTGGAGGGTACTACCTTACTTTAGCAGAAATTTCCAATTCTGATCATGTCTCAGCAACTGTGTATTTTGTATTAGTACTTTCAACATTGAGTTTATTAAATAATTATTTTACAGATAAAGAAGGACGACTGTAAATTAACAGAAATACACTTCTATTACCAGAAAGAAGGGAGGGTAAACAATGTCAGTTCTGGATATAATATGTATTTCTAAACATGAAATAATGAACCCATTAAACCATTACGTATATTTAATGGTTTTTATATGTGTGTACATAAGTATTATATACATATATGTTATGTGCATATATAAGGCATATTATATAAACATTTATAAAATATTCACACAAATTAGATATACTAATATACATATTAGGCCTATTATGTTCAAATATATTTGCCTATATAATTACATATATTATGTGAGTACATATATTAAATATATGCACACATATATAATGTACATATATATTATAAAAATATGGTTGATTGATCGATGATTCATCAACCCGAAGGGTGACATGGTGGTCTAGGGGTAAGGTGTCAGACTTCCGCTCTGGTGTCAGGGGTTCAATCCTTGGTCCTGGCACAGATTTATCTGTTTGGCAAACCCTCCCTTCACCTCTGACAAGACGTGTATTAATCACAACTTGTGAATGTGTTGAATACCAGGCTTCTACCGTGGCTCTGATCCTCCGTTAAAATGTAGGTCCTCCATTTCATCTCACAATCACCCTACCATTACACATTAGCGTAAGTGCGTATAACCCGAACGGGTAGTAAGACGCGGTGTTAATAATAATAATCAACCCGAAGATTTGTCATGATATTCTTCCCATCCATACGGAGCTGGCTGGCTATGTACTCAGCCCTTAGGCAGTTTTGTGCTACCCGCACCACCTGGTAGAAAGAACATGTACTAAAGAAGTTCAGAAAGTACGGGGTTTCCTGTTACGTTCCCCACCGATTTTCTACGATTGAGTGAGAAAAAGCCAACAAATTTTGTCGTAAAGCTATTTTCCCATTCCTTCCATGGTCCACTATGCCACACTCAACATGGGACTGATGGCTTTGTCTTCTTCTCCGAAGAAAGTTGAGCATCTGTCGACCTCATTTGAGCTTAAACCCACTTACATTGGGTTTTGAGGCAAGCAATTTACCCTTAGACCACCAGGGTCAACATAATATACATCAAAATAATTTTTTTTACTCAAATTATTTCCAGCTTGGGAGTACAATCATCAAAGTGCTTCCAATAGAATTTTCATAAATACTGAATTTCACTAGCAAAGTGATTTTTCAAACAATACATTTGTGGATGGATATATTTAAGAATCATAGTCATCATCTTAAAAGAAAAAATGTTGAGTAATTTTAAATCACCGATAGCTAAAACAATACTTATGTTTAATATATAGCTAAAAATGATGGTTCAACGCTAAGCCAGTCCTCTGAATATTTTTCCTCCAATTAATCAAAAGCTCAATAGGGTTACTTTTAAAACCTTAATATCTTTTTATGATTAATAGTGATAAATTGGAAACTTACTGCCTTTGATTACTTAACACGTTTGAAAATTAAGTCTCGTATTTCGCAATTTTTATCCAAATAGCCTCCCTAATGTTATAAATTCCCTCTAACATTGTTTATATCTGTCATTAGTGTCGTGTGTGAATCAACCCCTAAACTTCCATAATAATTAACCTTAATTTTAGGCATGCATCGACCCTTGTCGGAGGGAGAGAGTCCTGTAATCTGGGGGTTATCACCCCTCCCCTTATACCCGCCTCTGTAACATTGTGCTCATACCCAACACCACCACCTCCCCCTCTCTACACAACGCAATATTGTGTCGGTTTGATGAATGCTAGCTTGCAACCCAGGTCTACCAAGCACAAATTGGTGCGACGCTGGCGCTGCCAAGTGACAAGGATAAATCGAACTTTGGTGGCGGGATAATGACCCAGAACTTCACCCCCTTCTCCACCCCCACCACTGTTGCCCCCTTTGCCTGATTAATCCCCGAAATATCCAGCTAGCTATCCCCTCTCCACCACATCACACTCATAATTTTTTATTTTTTTTCAATCCTACCGGAACCCCATTTCTGCGGGACTTTACCACTATTGATCATTGAAGGGTGAAATAGGATGAAGAAAGATTTATAATATTTTTCATTTTTTATGAAGGCGTAGATAACACGAAGCGAAAATGTTTAATTTTATTAGTAATACTTGCGTGGAGCATTATGATTGTGGTTTATTTGTGAGAAATTAGTGATATGTGTATTATTATCCATCACACTTAAACATTTATTAACTTTTCTAGAATATTAAGTTCTCGTTTTTAATTTTTTTACAGCACCTCGTTTTACTACCCGTTCGGATTATACGTCTATATACGAAATTACGCTAATGGTTTTAAGGATTAGGAAGGTTATAGTTACAGGTAATTTACCTGCCCTTACGTGGAAGGAAAGGGGGAAACCATTTTTGAAAAATCACTCTCAGTACACCTGACCGAGGTTCAAATCTCAATCTCGCCCATAATCTATAAATTTATAAATACAGCAAATACATAAGACTGGATTATTGCTACTATTAATTCAGGAGTTAGAAGAACACACTATATGTAAAAAAAAAGTAAGTTAAATGAAATAAATAGATAAATAAATAGAGGGCCCTGAATTTCTTAATAAAGTTATTTAAAGATGATAAGTATTTAAATTCGCTGCTAAGTGAACTCCTTGAGCCAATGGTCCAATAATATTTCTAGTAGTTTAAATATAAACTAAAACTATGACTGCTACCGAAGTTGGTGTTACTTCACGTAAATGTGATAAAGATTAATCACCAAGGCGAAGTTAAGATTCCTATTGACATTTTATAAACAATTCAATTACTTTTTTAACGTTTATATAAGTAGTTCTGTGAACAATGGACCTGGATCTTACTCCCTTCATGTTCTCATTGTTATTACATTCTTAGAATTTAACTTTGTATTTTTAGTTAAAATATCTCTCCTTGGATTTGAAGAAGACATTTTTCCTCGGTGATCAATCTAGACAGAAAATAAAATTATTTTTAATAGTACAATATATTCATAATCCGACACCCTAGCTCAGTGAGTAGCATCACGGGTCCCGGGTTCTGGGTTCGATTTCCGGCATGGCCAAACAATTTATCATTGGTGGAATGAGGGTTTACTCTTTTACAGTGATGAATTAACGGCCGGGGAATGGATGTTGTGCCTGTTCTAGTCTTAAGTTGGATTATAAGGCAAATTAAGCTATGACAGTCCTAGCAAGCCGGCGGCTTGAATAAAAATCTGAACCAGATCACAAACTGGAAACAGTAATGGATGCAAAAGTATAGTTATATTCATAAAGAATAACTATGGTTCACGTGGTTTAAGACGTCTATTTCACAATAAATGTAATATATATAATATATATTTGTATTAGCAAAAGTAACCGGCGTTGCCCGTGTTAGCCTCGCAGTGAATTGCATGGTTACCCCTAACAACACCTTTATTTGCTTCAAGCATATAGTAAAAAAAAAAAATTCATTTTATTTCTTGAGACTCAATTAATAATGAATTTAAAAAATACTCCAATTTTAATATTACGACTTATTGTTTCACATGTTCCTGTACAGGGGCTACTAATTATTAAATTTTAGACCTCTGCGTGTGATCTCTCACAAGCAACTCTCATGACAGACACACAAACTATTAATGTTATTAATATAGATACACGTTGTTATGCCTGGTTTTGTTAAAATTGGTCCATGCGTTTGGCACTAAACGTGGAATAAACAGATGAAATGCCAAACGATATAGTTAAAACAGGTCCCTAACCATGGGTAAAACATAAAACGCTGAGCAATAGACTCTGGTAGGCTTTGAGTTTAATCTCTATTGGGATGTATCTTTGTGGTTCGAAAGTAGGTACTCTACGAGTTATTCGAGGACCCACTATGTTTTCCCATGCGATTAACAGCCCCAATTGTGTTAAGTAAATTTGAAAACACTAAGGGCTCTTTCATACTATACGGTTTTTGTCGTATGATAATATACAATACAATATTTACAATAATATAATATTTAGATGCAGCTATAATTGTACTTATTAACTATGGTAGCTTGGCTATTTAATCCATATTTATATTAAGTTATAATTTATTTTATTATTTTCCGTGAACCACGCTTTACTACCCCTCCGAGATCTCCGCATATCACACAAAGAATAAAGTAGAACCTTAGAGGAAAAATCTATTTGATTTTATTTATTATTAGATTGTTTATAAAACTAGTGTTTTGGCTAATATATATATATATATATATATCCTAATGAAGGCGTAGATCTTAAAATAATAGTACTAAACAGTTAGTAAAGTGAAATAAATTACAAAGTTACCAAATGAATTAAATATATTAATACAGCCACCTTATCAGAAACACTATTGAAATACAAATATTAAAAAAGAAAATATCAAAAATATTTCAAAGCAAAAAAGTATACAGTAGAAAGAATACAAAGTTTACTAATATTGAAAATAATAAAACATAATACTTTATTTAATATTATTACAAATACTCACTCTAATAATAATTTCAATTTCAATTTCAATTTCCTTTATTATAGTGCTGACCAACAGTCGTAAGACCTATAACAGGCCAGCACTGAAAAGTACACAAGTACCTTACAAATATATATATATTTACACGAGAAAATATGATAAACAAAAATGGCAAATAATGTTATATACTGATGAATAATTACGAAAAAAATAGTAATTAATAATTATAAGAATAAAAAATAGCATTAATAACAAATAACTAAAGAGTGGTTAAAAGCAGTAACAATATGTAAAAAATAGATCAGAATATTGTAAATTTAAATATTATAGGCAGAACCTCTATATGATAAATTATTGATATGGGATTTCCTTAAATAGCTCTCTGAGCTTAATAATAATAATAATTATAATAATAATAAGTAATAATATTAAACAAAAACACAAATATATTTTAAGCAAGTTGATCAAACCTAAGACAAATAAAGTATGTTGATCTAATATTCACAAATATATTTCGCTAAGGGCTTTGAGAACTCTTCGAGTATTTAATTTCAGTAATATTTATAATTACTTTCACAAGTAAAATTTAATTGAGATCCTAAATCTAAGTTTTGTAAGTGCATCACAAAATGATTTTAGATTTATTATACGGTTATATTTCATCATCAAACATCGTTAAATAAATAGAATCATACTGATAAGAAAACTTAATATATATATATATATATATATATACCTTGTATAATAAATCCCAGAAGTGAAATAATTTTCTTTTATGTCATTTCCGAAGCGATCTCATTAAAGATGTCGACCGACCATCTCATTTCCTGCTTTGGGTCCTCATTAGAACTCTTCAACAGAAATAATAACTTGAATGAAAGCTTGAAAAGTTTTTGAAATGAGCACTCAAAAAAGTTTTATTCTAGCAAGTCGTATATTTTTGTTCTTGGATGATGGTGAATAGTATTTGATATCTTAAGTTTTAATTTGAGATTTCTTTTACGTTTATTGTTTTAAAAATATATTAGTATCGTTAAAATAAATTACATAATTTAAACTAATTTATAGTGATATGAACTTTGTCAGACTGAAGATTAACTCATATTTACAACAACAACAAATTTAAAATATCTTTTTTTAATTTTAGATTTTTAACAGATATTATTTTAATTCGAATAGATAATCTTTTTTAGATGTGTTTAATGTCATAGCTATGAGTTTAGTTAAAAACTTCTTAAAATACATTAAAAGCCTAAGTTCAAGTCATATTATTTATCACCCTATAAACATTTCCTTTCTTGCAACAACAACAAAAGTCTCGCTTTTATCTAAAAATAAATTGAGTAAATTGTTTGCTTGAAAAGTTTAGCTGAAAATAAAAGTTTGAAATTTCTAAATAATCCTTCCAACTCACTAAAATCCTACTATAGAGTGAACAAGATTTATTAACGTTAGAGCCTACTTTAAATATGCTTAATAAGCGTTGTTACACATCGTAACATTATTATAATCTATTTATCCAGATTCACTTACTATCCATCGTGGCTATACGCCTTTTTAATTATGATAATGGGGTAAGTATGAGTAAAGAATAGTGTTTGAATAAATGTAACCACATTTTGGTGGAGGGAACGTGAAAAACATCTAGGAAACGGCATCATTAGTACATTCAGTTAAAAATCTAGCCCTTGATCTCTCGCTGTCATTAGAAATTATTACAAAATAAATATTACAATAATTTTAGTCAGCGTGTCCACCAACGCGTGTCATTAAATTGCTATGTTTCATTAATTCCTTTTTATAAAATCATTTATAGAAAAATTGTTGTTAATTTAAGGCTATCAAATGCTTTTGTATTAACACAAATATACACCAACACTTGAATTACAAACTAGCTTAATCCAGTACAGAGCACCTAACCTTCAACACTAGATTTTATTTCCATCGCTGTGATAAATTGTATATAATCAAACACTTGATTATTCTAGTCTCCAAAATATAACACTGATCTCTTTGAACACTCAGCTATTTAGAGTAAATATACTTCAAATTAACATATTAAAATAGTATCAAGTATATTAAGAGCGAGCGTATAACCCAAACGGGTCGTAAAACGCGGTGCTAAATAAAAAAATAATATTAAGAGCCCATATAATTGTCGATTAACCGGTATAGTAGATAAAATATTGCACTCTAACCTGAAAATATATCGAAAGGGCGATCTTCTACATTCTTCACTTGACAATTTTTTACTATATTATTTTAATTTAAAAATTTTTTTTTTTATTTTGCCGTATTTTTCAAAATATGGTTAATCAGTAACAGTGTCCCAATGCTCTAAGAATTATAATACAGAAAACCACATCACGCTATCATTTATATTTTTATCTTTATAACCTACCCAAGGGGGGGGGGAGCGGGATTTTAAGAGCACATCTTAACCGGGAAATTAAATACAATAATGTCTCAATCCAGAGATAGTTTCAAAGTGCAGCTTTCTCTATTTTTCATTTAACAATGGCAATATTGGGATAAGTCTTATAGTTTTCTCTTTTTAAAATAATTATTTTCTAAAATTACTGTATTTTCTTCCAAATTCTACTAAACGATTTAAATTTTCTCAATTTTATTTATTCTCCAAATTAAAGTACAGAAAATTGAACAGTGCTGTGACATATATCTCGAATTGTATCATCTAAATAAGTTGATTGATACCCGTGGGGGAAAACGGGCTTTTAATTCAATGACCATTTACATAAAGAGATGAATTAATAACAGCCATAACCGTATTTAAATATCAATTTCTTTGAATTGAAAAATGACAACCTGGAAATGAGAATAGAAATCGATTAATTTTGCTAAGTACACCAATGTGCTCACCACTGAGCTATCCGGGAGTCGTCGCACGTTCATCACATAATTTGACTTAAAATATTAGTGAAGAATGACCCTGGACACGGGATGACTCCTGGATAGATCAGTGGATAGACCATTGTTATACTAATCCAAAGGTCCTGGGATTTATTCACGTGTCCCGATGTCGTTTTCAACTTAAAGAGTACATAAAGATAAAAAACAACTTAGAAATTTATATTTAGTTGTAGTGTATTTAATGCCAATGGGGTTTGTTGTTATTTCTTGTATATAATAATTTTTTCTCAGGTTTAAATGGGATATTCAAAGTGCACAATCTACACTGACTGAATATATCGGAAAATAACTCTAATGTATTAAAGAAATTCTGTAAAAGACAAAATACCCAATCACCAATTTATCACTGTTAAAAAGCCGCTCGGTGGTCGCGTGGTCTAACGCGCTACTCTCAGAGTAGACTAGACTGCCAACTACGGGGAGATCGGGGTTAGAATCTTGGTCTAATATACTGGGAGTGGTTTGCCCAATATGGATTTACACTCTCCCCTAACGCAGATGTAGGAATATTTCTTATTGATATAACCTCCCTAATACCTAATATTATCAGCGTAACTAGTACATAAACGTAAAAACCAAACGGGCAGTAAGAAGCAGTGACAAATAAAATATGAAATTAACCAGTTTATTTTTGCACCACTTCATATTACCGTTTGGGATATATGCTCTAAAAATCACTGTTAAAGGGCAAACCCTAATTTCACTTATGATAAATTTTCCGACCCTGCCAGGGATTCAACCCTTATCTCAAAAGGCAGACACTTCACCTACTGAGCTAAGGTGCTTCACAATAATGTAATCCAAACAAACTAGAATATAAATATGTTCACCTAGATCAGTGATGAGCAAAGTACGGCCCGCGGCCAGATACGGTCCGCGGACAGGTTCAATACAGCCCGCAAAAGAATTCCAAATTCCAATTAAAAAAGGTGTTTAAAAACCGAGGATAAACAAGATTTTTTTTTTGAAACTTATTTGTTTTTCTTTCTATTTTATAGATTAGTGACCAGTGTCCAGAGATTAAATAATACGCAAACCATCCACAAAATTGGAATGTTAACGTTTGGTTGAAGAGTAATGCAAGTAGTGTTAAGTATCTGTTTTATTCAGTAATTTGTTAAATAATGTAGACAGCTCACATTGTATTATAATTACATATCATTATAATACAAATCCATTTAGTAATTAATATAATTTAATTGTACAATAGTTTCGTAAATTGTATCATTGTAACTTTTTAATAAACTATGTTGGCCCGCCTGACGTTTATATTTTTTTCTTTTGGCCCACTCCACAAAAAGTTTGCCCACCACTGACCTAGATGAATGATTTGAAGTTACCTAGATTCTTCTTTCTATACTTTTCACTCCTTTCCTCTCAATGCACACGTTCTTAATCAAACCCTGGTCTCGTTTACCAGAGTTAAACCCTTTAGGGCACACTTAAACCTTAATCGGTTACTTTACCACATTTTATAATCCGAGTGTGATGGGGCACGCAACGAATGGGTCTGTTTTAAGTGTGACGGAGAACATCGTTCAGATTGATCAAGCGAGTTAGTTCAGTGTTCTGCTTTGTTTACTTTGTATCCTCTCGAAAGGGCTCTTGAAATGACCCCGTCCTTCCCCCTATTCCTGGACCCTTGCACTCTACCGGGGTTGCTACCCCTCCCCTTCCATCTCTAGGCCCAGGAAGGGAGATGAAGGGGTACATTGGAGGCTCTTGATGGGCCTTGTTAGCAGGGCCTGATTGTAACTGTGACGTTATACCACCCCACCCCCTTCCCATTCCCCTTGAACCAACGTACAGTATATACAGGAAGGTTTCATTCGGTTTGGTCAAGTTATTTATTTTTCCATTTATTTACGGTATTGAATGTGAACTTTCTGAGCCGACTGATTATATCCGCACACGACTAATAAACTAATTTATATCTAGAACAGACACAATATCCAGCCACCCCCCCCACCCCCCAACTATTAATTCTTCACTGTGAAAGTGGAAACCTACTTTTACTAGTGATTCATTTTTTGATCATGCTGGGAATTCAACCCGGACTCTTAGTTTCTTGGTCAAGTCACACCACAGTTTTTTTTTTATTTAAAACTGTCATCTATTAGATTTATTCCCATGCATTAATTAAATACGTAGACTAGACTATCAGTGACGTGGAGATCCAAGTTCGAATCTCGTTTGGGTCCTAAATAGATTTACTATTCCTCCACGCAAAAGCGAGTACACCTCATATAAAGATAGCCTTCCTCACCCCTAAAACCATAAGCGTATAACCCGAACGGATAGTAAGACGCAGTGTTTAAAGAAAGTTTTATTCATATCAATTAAAACAACAGCATTTTACTTAGTGCATAGGTCGCCCACCACAAGAAATCATCACTGTAATTTTTCGATCCTTGATTTTCATTGATAGGACATTTACCTTAATAAAGTCATAGAAAATTGTTGTGTACTTACCATGTTTGTCAAAGTAAACAACCTATATCTGTGTGTTGAAGTTCTTTAACTGTATAATAGGCTCAGGACAACCATATAGATCTCATAGAGAATAAATATAGATAACTCAACTTGGCAAAACTTCACTAGATGCAACGAGCGGGTCTCAAAATTGTCACTTTCTAAAAACAGGCACGTCTTTAAAACATTGTGTACTGCTAAGAAAGTTAATACATTAAAGAGATGATTTGAATGCTTTTAAAATTTAAGATAACGTTCCTACGTTAGTAAACCGACTATAATCTAAATGTCGGAATCTTACGACACAATCGTACATATTTTCACTTTATATAATATTTTGGAACAAAATGCTCTAAAATCTTATCTCAGTGAACTACCCTTAAACCAATTCTTTACTGTAAGCCAAAATGAACTCAAATTTTGATTTATCATCAAGAACACTCCCCAGGTATTGATTTTTAACTACATATTTAAGTAATTTTTGAAAAAAAAATTTGAATATTTGTAAACCAATTTTAAATAAATCATCCTTAATTTTAGGGGTAGAACTAACATCACAATTTTTCCTAAAACTATGAGCGTATTAACTTTAAATATTTTTAATTTGGTCAAAATCCATTAAACCGTTTTGTCTGGAACATCAGTTATAAACAAACATAATGACAGACAAAGGGAAAAATATAATTTTAAAACCTATTTGAGTTCAGGGAAACTCGAGAACTAAAATGTTCACGATTTCAATCTTTTCTCTTTATAAATAAGTAGAATTTAATATGTATTCATATGAATAGTTAAATTAGATTAATAACGTCACCAGCAAATCTTTGTGACGGCAGTACACTGCTGTTATCTACCTCTGGCACCAAACCCCTGAGCCAACATTAAAGCTTCACCCAAGAGCACTTACCACTCGTAGAACTTCAATATTCCATTCCATCAGACTTGTTCAAGCCTTGTCGAGGTCTGACAAATATTTGTCCTTCCAACCCACACCCCCACACTCCTTCCCCCTTCCCCATAACCATCATAGTATATCATACACAAACCAATCGATGCTACACAACGAAGCGCCAGACGAGCTTTCACATGCAAATTCGCTGTTTAACCATACCTTCAAAGCTAATATTGTCTACTCTAAAACAAACAAGATGGTCTGTGTTTGAGCTGTTTATACTTAGGCATAGTTGAAGAGTTTATTGGAGGAGAATTGTTACCCTACCATTTTATTTGGGATAGTTACCATTACCCTCTTGTGTTGAAATGCACTCAACACAACATTTAGTCAAATATTTAACAGAATTATCTGACAGATAGAAAATTTACTATATCTACTTTCACCTAATCATACATCAGTTTATGTGTTATGAATATACCACTTTTGATAGTTAGTATAGTTACCCATAAAATAAAATATATAGTAAATTATTAATGTTGGCTCCAAAATATTGTGTTTGTATTTTCTAGAAGACATACCATGAAAATTGGACTTTAATTATGTGAGTTTAATGAAACCTATGAACTCCGACTCTCTTTAATACCTGCTTTCTTTTGAACCACATGAATATAAATGGTTAAACCCATTATTATAGTTTTTTTACAAAATATAACTATTGATTAAAACTGCATTGGTAATTGCATGGTACAAAGTGTCATTCTAGCAATAGAATTTATTAAATGTGACGGGCAATTCAGAGTTTTAATCACAGCTAAGTGTATTGAGAATTCCTTTATCTCCAATGATTTTTTCACTTTCCCTTCACACAAAATCTAGTACATTTTCTCCCAACTATAACCTCCTCTTGATTACTAGTGTAAATAATTAGATTCTAGCTGAAAATTCCCTATACTACCCGGTTTAAGTAAAGTTATTGGTATTTTATACATTTCTTTGGAATGAAGGTTGAAATTCTCCTAAGAGAATAATTTAGATAGAAAATGAATTGATACTAAATTCAACAACACATAGTGAATTTTAATGGCCTAGTATACAAATAATTTTATCTCAGGAAAACAAAACTTCAGTAGCTAGGATGTAAATTTTATTATAAGCTGAAAAACTCACTCTGTTCTTTTATTAATTCGAATTACCCGCCTCGGTGGCGTAGTTGGCTAACGTGCTAGTCGTGTTGAGCCAGACCACCGAGACTAGATACTAGGTATATTGATTCTAGTGGTTAACTAGGGTTGGTATTTTTACTTAAATGGGTTTTAACTCTCCTAAGCAAATTGGTTAAATATTTCTAAATTCAACACCATCAATTCTAATCCAATTAGAATCAATTTTACTCAGGAATAACCCAGACGGGAAAAGTAAAGCTGAAAAATAATTTATTATAATTCGAAAGCTTGAAAAAATTCAGTTGGAAAAAAATTAATCGAAAATACTTCTCCGTTAGGCTCTGTCCTGTGGTCTATGCTATAAGGCCAGTATTCAAAGTCTCAGGTTTCTAGGTCATCCAGGAGCTTCCTGGAGGGTGTGAAAAGAATCACTCATACACACACACAACACACACACACAACCCTTTAGGAAATTTTAATATATAATTTTTCGTAAGGCGATACCTGCTTGAAAAGTTCAATTTTATGGATCTTCCGAACTTCAAAATTTTTTTCTACTTTGTTTTTTGAAAACTCCTCCAGTTTGGGGACCCCAATGTAAATTTTCAATCACCAAGAATGTTGTACCCTTTTGGTTTAGGGGCTACCAGCATGTAAAATTTAAGCTTCCTAGGTCTTCTGGGTTTTAGATTATTTCAACCTTCGGTTTTTTGGTGAATCCCTTACCCTAATTTTATGAGCTCACATAAGATTTGATATTTTGTGTTTTAGAAATATCTACCTTCAAAATTCTAGCTTCCTTAGTCTTCTGGCCTCCAAGATTGTTTTGACTGGACAGAGGTTAATACATAATTATATAATGGTTGTTCTTTAAAAATATTTCAATCAGAAAAAAATAATAATCGAAAATTGAAAATCCTGGTCCCTTACGTTCAGTTCTTTGGTCTATACTAAAGTTTGTAAAATTTCAGCTATCCGGTTCATCTAGGGTCTTCTGGTTGGGTGTGGAAGGACACACACGCACACACATACCACACACACACACTAGTAAATTATACATAAAGGTACCTTTAAAATCTCAAAAACTGGTGATCACGTTATTAGTATTCAATCTTGTAATTTACAAATAAGTAAAAAGTGCTGCTCTTTCTGCACCTTCAGATTTCCCAAAATACCTATGTAAAGTTTAAGTTTTCTAGGTCTATTGGTTTTGTGTCACCTAGATTATAATATATATAATGAAATAAACATTCGAGGCGCATATCCATACTCCTAAGTATATACAAAGTTTAAGATTTTCATGGTCTATGTTGGCATCCATCGCAATGACAATCACGCAGTTTAAGACCTCAGGCTTACAATTTATGTATGAATGGCAAAAAACTAAGCTTATCCTAAAACGTGGGTTAATGACAAGTTTCCACTTTCTATGGTTCTTGGTAGTTTATCGCCAGAATAGATAGTCACGATATTTTTTAATGAGTCAAGTTCTGTATGTATGAAAAAAACAATCTTAGGTACAACCTATACAGATTACATTAACTACTTATTTAAATTCTAAAATTTCTTGGTTAATTGAGTTATTTGAGCACTCGCGTGGTTTAAGAATCTACGCTCGACACATTAATTTGTATTAAATATAATTATGCTCAAGTACACACCCTGGATATCACTAAGTATATATGAAAAAGGTCACCTTTCTATTATTCCTAGTTTTTGAAACACACACCCATGGTCACGAGGCTCAAGGTGTCATATCACAATATGCAGCAACCCTACTCATAATGAAGCACTATGGACTCATCTATTTGGTTCACAATGCCTGAATTTCACTAAAACCAAAATATGTTTCCCTTATAAGTAGTGACAAATGAGACGAAATATTACAAAAAGAATTAATTTTATTGAAATCTATTAATTAATTGCATTAAATAGTTGGTTATGTGCTGTTTCTAGCTGTATACTTTTAAGATAAATCTTTATTCTAGACCCTTCTTTAGAGTTTGTGCATTTTTTACACTTGATTTAACACTGTTAATACACTAAATACTCTTTAGAACAGTCTTGACGTCTTCAAACATCTCTTTCACTGTCAGTTAACATTTTACACGCTTATTCAAGCCATCTTCATCCTATTTTGTATCTGGTCTAGAACACCTTTCCCAATAGCTTCTACGGTGACCTCATCCAATTATTTTTAATTCATTACAATTTTATAGTCCGTAATAAGAAATTATTTAATTATAGAGGAATTGTTATTGACGTCTTGTAGCATTTTATTAATTGTGACATTGTCTTCTCCCTCGAACACCACACATTCATTAGTAAAATCAATGTGCCTAAGCAGTTCTGTATATTGGCCATTCAAATATTTCTTCATGTCCTGGTGACCAAAAGTTAAAGCGTACAAAGAATTTATTGGTTTAACCATGGTATAAAACTTAAGCCGAGAGGTTGAAGCTCAGTGGCTGTCTTCACTCAGTCTTTCGTCCCCTTCTCATTCCATTATTTCAGTCGTTATATGTGCAAACAAAATAGAGAAACGGTTTCTTCAAATCTTACATAAATTTCACCAAATTTAACGAATAAAGAGTTGGAACATATGAACTAGATTCATTATTATGGGCTTGAAACACTTGCGCCGAATGGCACTTGCAAGGAGTGACACTTGCGCGGAACCACCCTTTATCCAACGAACTTGATTATGACTACAGATTGGGTTGTGACACTTTCTCGGAATGACTTATTTTTTTATTTTCTTCTATTCATATATATTTTATTTTGAGAAACTCTTAGACGAAAGGATTTCGTTTCCAGGGAACACTGCGTGGGAATAGTCTCTTTTCGTTCCCCTTATAATTTATTGCTTCTACTAAGCTCATAAAATATTTTTCTTTATGTAATGTATTGTTTGTTTTGTTTTCTCCTTTTAATTTTCACTCAGTTTTTTGTTCGGTGTACTTTCATGATTAAGCCTAGAGTGGCTGTTTTGCTCTAATTTTTGAATGTAGTCCATCACGTTAAGGAAAATTTTAAGATTTCCATTTTCTTCAAGTTTATTCAAGGCTTTACTAATGGCTTTATCAAACTTGATTGCTGATTTTTTTTTTCTTGACCTCAAGGTTGAAAGCTTTTCTGTCGTACGTGTCCATGGTACTCAGCATCTTATCGGAGGGTGTTGACCAATGAGTAGATATTCGGATGTGCCCTTGAAACCAAACTGATTAGCCTGCGCTTCCAACCTTCAGAAACGTTTTTTGTTTGGTGCCGTCTGACGGAACAGTTCCATCTCTTGGAATATTGTAGTTTCAGACCCATTGATTGATGAAGTAATGGTCGAAATCCCGGAGTTTTTCATTTTAGTGTGAGTCTTCATGTATGCATAACCAAGCATCGTCAATCTTCTTTAATGGTACTTGTACCAGTGCACCACACATTTTAATGTTAAGCCGAACTTCATCATTTGCGTTTTACTCAGTCACTAAACCAAGTTCTTGCACTTTCCTCCACAGACCCTGGTTGAAGTGATAGTTGCAACCGTAAACCTTTGCTGATGGGAACAAACGTTTTACTGGCCTTCTCAAAATCAGTAACAACTGATTCTGGATTTCAGCCAAGTAAGCAGTTTTTCACAGTTATAAATAGTTTGTCATAAGTTTCACTCGTCTTGTTTGTCAGAAGCGCATAGATGACAGAGGTAGCATTAGTTTCTTCTAAATAACTTCCCAGATCAGCGTTTGTAATGAATATCTGCCCAAAATACTTACTGGAACTTTTGAATGTTAACTCAGTTAAAAAAAGATGTTGTTAACAATATAGCTTTTTATTTTGTGCTGATCACGTAGCATTTCTATAAGTACATGAGAAAATAATAATGAAATTAACCGTTGAAACAACCGGTTTCAGGACGCAAGATTTATCCATTGCGACTGAAAATGAGGGTTTATAACTCCGACAACACTCTGGCGTGCAGTACAAAGAAATGACGAAGGAAAACCCTTTATTTGTTTTTTGATAAAATCTTGTGATGGGCCGGATAGAATCTTGAGGTGAGCCTGATATTGCCAATGGGCTGTAATTTGGAGACGCCTGCCAAAAATCATGCTACCATTTAAGTGGGTTTCTAGGTTATCAACCAACGATTTAGTCCAGTGGATAGTATTTGAGAGAATAACTTAGAGGATGTAGAGCCATATTAGCGTGGAGAAGGGTTGGTAAAACCACAGCGATACAGCCTTTTGGAAAGAAAAAAATCCCAAGTGTTTCACAACCGAAAATCGAACCTGAAACTCCACATGCAACCGGAAGTCTCAGCAATTGTAAGATTTAACGCCTTAGACTTTGTGATCACCGGTGTGGATTACCGTCCAACCTATTTACTGTGGAACACCATTCCCTCACTACTGCGTGGCGAGGAATATCCTACCCGCGGAGTTTTGAAGTGTTAACTCAAACAAAGCTACGCTCGTTCTCACTGATTGGTAATCCGCCGCTGCGAAGCGAACGAATTCACCGTACAGCCACCTCCATAAGCCAGATTCAAGTTTGATTCGATGCACGTTACTATTTGACCTGCTAACCTCATATTCAGTTCACAGTCTTCGATTCAGTGGCGTCCCTAGCGGTGGCATGAATATTATCTAATTATAACAGGGGAACACCACAGCATAATTACATATTAATATAGTAGGATCCATGTATAGTCAAATTTTATTGGGAAAAACCGTATCTGACATCTAGAAAAGCTACTGTATCTACTTTCACGTATTCACACGTCAAGCTGTGTGATTTAAATCTGTCGCTTATGAAATACAAAATAACAAATAATATTAACAAAATAGTTAAATGTTACCAAATTTGTCAGCAAAATTTTTGTTGTATTTTAAAGGCCCTTTATATTAAATTTGTACTGAATAGTGGGATTTTGGTAAAAATAAAAGTTTATATAAAACAAACATATATTAATTTTGATCACATTGATAAAGATTTACTAAAATACTTGTAATATTGCTTAGATATTGTAAATATCTGTCAAAAGTGACAGCTGCAAATAGGATGTTTTGACGTATAGGCAATTATCTGACAAATGTCCTACTAGTTTTTGCAGCTACCCAAGGCCGTAGCCAGCCAATAATTTCAGGGGTGTTTGGTGGGCCCATTCCCTAAATGCTGGAAGGCAGAAATAATTATAAATGATAAACAGTTCTAAAAGCTATCTGAAGTGTTTTTTTAGGCAACATAACACCATAACTGCTGAAGGCTAGAAAAAATTCTAAATACTAAACACATCTAGAAGATCTATAAAGTGCTTTATGTGGTAACACAACACCCTAATTTTGATAGTGTTTGAACCATAAATAAAGCCATATATATTTTGTTCATAAAATTTTGGGGGGTTTGAACTCCCAACCCCCCCTGACTACAGCCATGCAACTGCCAATCTGAGTCTGGATGTATTTTTCATATACCCTGGTTCCACTATAGTGTAGTCCATCAAGGTAAGACTTCTAGCTTCCAGGATAAACAAAGTATACTTACAACTTAACATCCATTACTGTTTCCAGCCTGTGACCTAGGTCAGTTTTTTTAAATATTAAAGCGTAATATATTCCACTACCAGCTTGCTAGGATTGTCGTAGCTGCATATGCTCAATAATCTGTCTTCAGGCTGAACATCAGATCCTCAGCCGTTAATTCATCACTGTGAAAGGGTAAACCCACACTATACTAATGATAAATTTTTCGGCCATGCCGGGAATTGAACCTGGGACCAAACCTAGACAGACACGCTACCGACTCAGCTATGATGTCGGGTTTTAGGTTCAACTACGGTAGTAAAATGTGTTAGTTGTGTCGAAAAGAAATCAATACATTCAGATTTTTTTTTATCCCACCGTCTTACTAGCCGTTCAAGTTATAAGCTTATGTACTAATTACGATAGTGGTATTTGGGATTCGGATGGTTATATTTAAAGAAAGTGTAATCGCATTTGCGTGAAGGGAGAGTGGAAAACCATTTTGGAAAACCACCCTCAATACACCCGACACAGGTTCAAACCTAGATTTCTCTGTCATCGGCAGTCTATTCTACTGCGAGAGTAACACCTTAGACCGTGCGGCCATTGAACTGGTTCTTTTTACTATTATTACTATCATTATTATTATCAATATGAACTTACAATCGGTTAAACCTTAAAGGACACAATCTTACTTGGATGGATAACACATTTATGTATAGGGCGAGGGACTATTTAGGAAAAATCGCCCACAGTATACATATTCAGGATTTTAATCATTACCTCCTCATCCCCGTCATGAGCTTGACGTATATTCTGTGTTTCCACCAATGTGGGTTCTTCCATCTTTATTAATAGTATGATTATGATTTAACTAAATCAAGGGGGATCACCCTGAAACGTTACAAACTGAATACGTACCTACTTTACATTCTGAATTCGTTAACACGTGAATTCAAGGTTTGGTTTTTTTTAAAAGTTTGGTTAATACAAAGAGTGATGGTGTAGTCAGGGTTCAAATTCTTGTACGGTGTATTAAGTCTTGTATTTCTTAAATTGTTTCTCACTTTCTTTCTCCACTAAAATGCTCGTATATTTCCTCTAAAATATACCCAAATAAACATAACAAGTTTAAAAAAAGAGGTGAATACATTTAATATTAGATTTTTTTAAGAAAGCAACTATACATTAGGCACCAACCAAAATGTATGGAATTTTAAAGACAATTTGTTACTTGTGTGTTACCTATTTTTAGGGTAAAACCATCTGTATTTGGTTACACTTAATTATATGCGTAAAATATATACTTATCAATCTTTTCCACAATTTTACTAACAATATATTAGACGCCATGTAGAGTTTATTACATATCACATAGTTTACTTACCATTTGACGGGATGTGTTATGGGCCTGGATCGTTGACCATGGACAGTCTTTCCAAGTCGGACACTTGGCGTGTTAATTTGGACGTATGTCATTGGTAATCCGACACGGCTGTGGATGAATAAAAAAAAGTAAAAAAGTAGGGCAATGGATCCACGTAAGCTCAGTTCGACATCACGTGATATGTTTCTTCCCTCTTTCTCACACGCCTATCCTTCTTTCTTCCAGTTGAATCTTGTCACCCCGTTAGAAGATTAATTACCTTTTATGAGCATGTTTGTATCTGAGACAGACGTATCCCGACACTATATAAGTGCTGGTTTTTGGCCAGTAGAGACACTCTAGATTCTAGACGGCTAGGGGGGACTTTTCTAAGGGTAAATAGCGTTGCTACGTCACGCTCTTCACGCAAAAAGGCTTAAAATGGCGTTATCGCCATTGATTTGTTTGCACTTCATGCTTATTATCTTAAGGTGGCGTTTACACCTATGATTATCCTAGATTGTTTCATGAAATTTTAACTGTCATTATATGTGTTTTCAGCACCAGGTTATTAACAGAGTTAGACAAGTTTCGTGCCATAGCTGCAGGGCTTATTTGCCTACTTCGCATGACGCATAGTCATGCAACTGCTCTTCACTAAGATTAGTATTTTGCCCTATCAGACTTGTATGAAAAATATCCCTTGCTCTGAGGAGCAAATTATTGTACTTTCTATCTTTGAATAAACTCTCTGTTATGTTAAATTGTTTTTGTGTATAACATTATTATTGCCTGTTATTATGTCATTCTTTTTATGGTACAGCCATTCTATTTAAAATTATTTTAATCATGTTTTGAACCTTCATTTGAATTACAATTAAAATAATTTAATTTCAATCTCAAAAAGAGAGAAAAATAATTAATTACTTTCTTTAGGCTTTTATTTACAAAGCTTTATACTACTCTTCCTGGTTATTCGCATTTGAATCACGATGATAGAATTGGGAAGAGGAAAGTAGAATTTAAAAGAGAGATTTAGCCAAATTTGCGTTGGGGGGCAATACGGAAAACTTTTGTAAAATCCTTATGAATGAGATTCAAAACCCTGACTTCCCTATCAACAAAAATACAGGATAGATGAAATTTACATTTTGTCCGCGTGTCCACCGGTACATGGTTTGGTAAAATTAAAGCTTGTTAGCACTTAAATCACACTTAGAGTGAAATCTAAGTCTTCTAATCTCGTTTGAATGCTCACTACGTAACAAAGTAACTTTGTACTTTGACCCGACTTGAATACGAACAATCTATTTCCGAATTTATTTGCCAATATATCACCACATTGATCTTTCTCACAATTTAAAGTAAAATTATTTTTAAATATTTGTTGTATGGCTTTTGGAATAAATTGCTCAACTGTTTCCAATATTGCAATAGCTTTCATTATTATTATTTTTATAATTATTATTATCATCATTACTACTACTCGTATTGTTAAGCTAATCTGCTTAAAATAGTGCTAAGGTTTTCATTATTATTAAATTTCCTACTAATAAAACTTCCAATATTTAATTTTTAAAATGGTAACGAATTAAACCCCTTAAAGATCATATGGACTATTAATTGTCATATGATATCTAATTCCCCTTTTTCCGCCTCAAAAAAATACGGTGAGCTTAAATCGTGAAACGACATTAAAGGTGGTGTGCAGAAGGACGGAACTAGATTTTCCGATGATGTTTTAAAAAAAAATGGGATGGGGAAAATGATAGGAATAGAGAGGAATGAAATTTAGGGGAAGAAAAATGAGAAGGGGTGAGTAAGGAAAGGGGTGAGTCGGAAATTGGGACGGTGTGCCCTAGACGTGTGGAATTGATCCATTACATCGACTGTCAAGTTACAGTTGAGTGCAGAACTGTCGAAATGAAGAGA
This sequence comes from Timema podura, assembly GCA_033556935.1. NCBI lineage: Eukaryota > Metazoa > Arthropoda > Insecta > Phasmatodea > Timematidae > Timema > Timema podura. The sequence continues at coordinate 45,452,718 of JAVRXN010000011.1, read as the reverse complement.
AAAAAGAAAAACACACACAAAAAAACAAGAACATTATTGAAGTTTACTTCAAACCACGATGCTCTGAAGGCAAAAAGGAAAAACATGTCAGATGCAGGTGAAACGAGGAAACAAGAAAATAGAAGAGAGAGAGAGAGAGAAATCGAAGCTCTTTAATGGAAATCACTTGAAGAATAAATTGACAATTAAATGATTCCTCCTCTCTCTCTTCTAGCACGCGCGTCTTGTATTATCTTTACTCGTAATGAGTTCAGTTCCATCTGTTCAGAAGATAATTTATCGGTTGGCTCGAGACAATTTGGTTTCTTTCTCATATATCTTCTCGATAGCATCACCATAAGTTCACTTTTGGTTTAACCGGCAAAATAAATAAGAGACTGCGAAGTTTTTTTACACATTTATCTTAATTAATAACATTTAAATTAAAATATTATTTGAACATGACTTCACATGTTAGTTTTACCGACAAAAGTAGAGACTGCGAAGTTTGTACACACTTTGGTCTTAATTCATAACATTTAAATTAGTTTAATATTTGAGCACAATTTAACTTTTAAAATTTATGGTTGCATGGAAGGAGGTGCGAGCTAAGGTAGTTCTTTTTGCACTTTTTGTAAAATAAAACTTTTGGACAAAATTAATAAAGTAAGGTAATATAATTAGTCTAATTATTTTCTAAAAATGCTAAGTGATCTCAATAGTTCTAGAAGATTTGTCAAGGTCATCATCAGAATTGACCAGTTCATTTTTAAATTAAGTAAAAAAAAAGTTTCGGTTCAAACACCGCAATTTTCATGACAGATATTCAAGAAATGTTGACATTACAAAGTGTAGAAAATTAAACTAAACGTATTTACTGAAGCATATTTATTCCTTTGGCCAAAAAATCTTTTGTTATAAAAACTGAAAAAATATCTACGTAAGCTAACATTTATTTCAATTAAACCTTGATATTATATTAATTATACTACATGCAAATTTCTGAACCAAGTGATTTATTTTAAACATAATTTATAATCTAATTTAATTTCAGAAACTACACAACCTTCAACCACTAGTCAATTAATCTTAATTTAGCAATTTACAGCTCATTTTAATTTAATTGCACATTTGCTTGTTTTAAAATTACATTTCGTTAAAATGGGGGTATTTATGGTACGATCTAGCTAGTTACCAATATAATTGACAGATTCGCACGTAAAGGTATTAGATTCTAGCAGTTTTTTTTACATCTTTTTTAAAGTTTAAAGTATGAACAAATGAAATGGTAATTAATAAAGTGATTTAATTTAATGTTGATCATTCAAAAATATTAAAATGTACTGTACATACTTCAAAATTAAAATGGTAGATTTTCACTACACTTTTTAAGATATAACAAATGTGTTCTTAATTCACGGTGTTCTGAACTTAAAAAAAAAAAAAATTAAGGAGCAACTATTTAGGTAAAAGACTAAATATAGTAAAAACTAAATTTACAAATGATTAAAAATGACTAAGGGATCAAATTAACATACATACCACCTTAAAAATGATATAAAATACTATTTCATTAAGAAAGTCCTTCATGGGGTGAGAAGTCAATTAGATGGATAATATTTTCACATACATCCACCAATAATGTTTTTGTTTAGCTGTATCAGTGGTCACGCGTAAGAAGGTGTTATTATCATCTTGTATGGTTTGACGGTGGTAGAGAGGTCATATTTGAAACTTCATCCGAATTTAAGTAAGAGTTTTATTCCTAAATTCTTTCTCTATTTCTATTCACATAGATAGGGAAGCATTTCCTCTAAATTTCTTTCTTCCTTATCCCTGTTCAATTAATGAAAATATGTGGCTGGTCTGGATGTGTAGTAAGACATAGAAAAAGAGCCCCACCAAGGAAAAAATTCAATCTTTTTTGGTACTCTATTATATTTCATTGGAACTAAATGTATCCATTTTTACTTTCTCTCTATCTTACAGGTAGAGAAAGTATTGTGATCGTCAAAAAAATCGAACTCGAGATTTTGATGAATTTTGACGTTTCATGACTTCCTGAATCCGAAAAAGTGGTTTTTGAATTTCCGTCTGTCTGTCTGTCTGTCTGTCTGTCTGTACCTCCATCTAGAGCCTAAACTATTTTACCGATTGAGCTGAAACTTGATATCTTGGGTTTTCATAGGGTTGCCCCGAGGGGTTTTTGGAATTGGATATCTACCCCTAAAATTAAGGGTAGTTTACTGAAGGGAAAAAACAGAAAAAGTCGATTTTCTCAAAATCGGCTCTAACGATTTTGATTAAATTTCATTTATGAACATTAATAAATATTCCAAACAAAATGGCTACTCTCAGTATTTCGGCAAAATCGCTTTAAGGGCTCCGGTCTGATGCGTAAATTAACATTTTTTATAATAGCTCCGAAACTATTTGAGATATGAAATTACTTAGCATTACAAATATGTATATATATTTATAATACAGATATTTTATTCGAAACATATTTTTATAAAATAAATAATTTTCATTCTATACGCAATTATATATATATATTTAGCTTTTTGGACATTAAAGCATAAGTATTGCGATCGTAAAAAAAACTAACCTGAAATGTTGATGGATTTCGACGTCTCATGACCCCCCGAACCATAAAAAATAGTCTTTGCAATGCCGTATGTCTGTGTGTCTATTAAAACTTAAAATTAAGGGTAGTTTACTGAAGGGCAAAAAGAGAAAAAGTCGATTTTCTCAAAATCGGCTTTAACGATTTTGATTAAATTTCATTTATAAACATTAATAAATATTACAAACAAAATGGCTACCCTCAATATTTCGGCAAAATGGCTTTAAGGGCTCCGGTCTGATGCGTCAATTAACATTTTTTTAAATAGCTCCGAAACTATTTGAGATATGAAATTATTTAGCATTACAAATATGTATATATATTAATAATACAGATATTTTATCCGAAACATATTTTTATAAAATCAATAACTTTCAATCTATACGCAATTATATGGATTTATTAACTTTTTGGACATTAAAGCTTAAGTATTGCGATCGTAAAAAAAACTAACCTGAAATGTTGATGGATGTCGACGTCTCATGACCCCCCGAACCCTAAAAAATAGTCTTTGCAATGCCGTCTGTCTGTGTGTCTATAAAAAGTTAAAATTAAGGGTAGTTTACTGAAGGGCGAAAAGAGAAAAATTTGGTTTTCTCAAAATCTGCTCAAACGATTTTGATTAAAATTCGTATCTAGGCGTTGATTAAGATTATAAATAAACTGGCTATTTTCATTTTTCTATGAAAATGATTTTTAGGGTACTTTACAGAAGCGTTAATTTCCATATCTCCACAACTATTGGAGAAACTAAACAACTTATCATTGCAAAATTTTAGGACTATTAGAAATAAAAAACTTTTATTTGACATATATTTTTATAAAAGCAACAGTTTCTGAGATATTGGCAAATATATTAATACAATTTTGTGAACTTTAGTTGTAAACATATACTACTTAAGTCTTAACGCAATAATTCTCCAATGCCATAGAGTAATTAAATATAAGTATCTAAAAAAGTATGTTATTTTTCTTTAAATCTCTTAGGAGAAATGTTTGCATAGCAATGATTTATCTCCATTTTAGACTCAATAGTCAATATTTACATTTTTTATTGGTCAAAATGTATAAATGAATAATTAAATATCAATGCGATGACTTGAAGATCTGCAACACCTTATAAAATTTTAAAACTTTAACCAGAATCGAAATTTTAATACGAAGTGTTGACCCTTGTGGAAGACATTAAACTGTTTGAAATGTTCTAAGGTGGACAAAGATGCGCCTCTTTTCTCATTGATTCTATATCATTGTATATTATTTTATGCGTGTTCTTATGTGGAGTGGTGATGATACAATGTACATTATTCTGTTCAGAAATCTTACGAGTTTATAGAAAGAGAGAGAAAGTCTGTGCGGTGCTCCGTACCATTTATTTTTAAATATAATATTTTACAAGATTATGATTAGGTTAAATTATATTATAATTTTAGTTCCATGCAAAACTTTTGGTTGGTAAAGCTGTTTGTCATAAATGTGGTCCTATAATCACTGTTTTAATTATTTTTTACAAAATCTCTTTTGATGTGTTTTCTAATTATAATAATAATAGCTTTATCAAGATAATATGATAATTATAGCTATGTTAGTACACAATCAAAATAATCACAAAGTTATCTCTCGTCCGTATGGTCAAATTGTGTTCATTAACATAATAAAACTTTAATTATTATGTTTAGTTGATTTATTATTTATACTTTACTTATTTCCTCCCGCGTATGAGCAATATATTTCTCTCATTTGCCACTAGCTGCAGCACATCCAAATATGAGTAGCTACTGCTACCTAGGAGATAATTTATAAACTAAAATTACTGATTGTTTTTAGAGAAAAAGAAAAAGTCTTGAGAAAATAAAATAGACACCTCATTTAAATTACCACGAATCCTTTTAGACATTATTTATTGCCTAAAATATATTATTGGGGATTATCTGTATGTTTATTTCACATTTTCTCTGGGTTGAAATGTACTTCATTCTAAATTGTACCTGAAAAATTAAAAAAAAAAGTACAAATAAATGTATATATAATGACGGAATGTTAACAATAGAGAATTTTTTAATTTTTAGCGTAGGGCATTACTAACTGGGAGATACATGACATGCAGATTGGTCGCCTGTATGCAGACTATTTGTCGCTCTGGTGGCACAGAGCGTTGCTCAGGGTACACCAATGGAAGCTGTCTACAAGGCGTACCCGCAGTGAGATGAAGTGATGATAGTGAATAATATTAAGCTGTGGGGCCAGTTAGAGTCAACTAACTTAAGCCTTATTATTTACCAAACCTGCTGACCGTTAGGATAATTTTCATTAAGAGAAAAATACCCAAGGTATCAGCTGGGAGTCTAACCCAGGACCCCTTGGTTCGTAGATGGGTGCACTGACCACTAAACCACGGGGCCGAGTAATAAATACATGATTATATAATATCATAGTTAGTACGATTTTTTTTTAAATAAATAAATATACACAAAAAAGTATTTATTCTTAAATGTACAGTGATTCTTATGTGCCTACTTTCATCACATTCACATAATGGTTTATGTATCAACAATAGTTTTAAAATCATATAGTCAGATTCAAAACTCATGCTATAATATTCTAGTACTCAATTACTGAGAAATATATATATCTAAGGTAACCAATTGGTTAACGAGATGTATCCTCACACTGCCTTTTTACTTTCTCGCTATATTACAGGATCGTAAAAAAAAAAAAAAATCTAACTAGAGCTTTTGATGAATCTCAACGTTTCATAACCCCGCAAATACAAAAAAGGTTTTTTTTTAATTTCCGTCTGTCTGTCTGTACCTCCGACTAGCGCATAAACTATTTTACCGATCGGGCTAAAACTTGGTATATAGGGTTTTCATTGGGTTGCCATCAGCAGTTTTTGGAATTGGATATCCAACCCTAAAATTAAGGGTATTTTACTGAAGGGCCAAAAGAGAAAAAGTCGATTTTCTCAAACTCAGCTTTAATGATTTTGATTAAATTTAATTTCAAAACTTTTATAAATATTCCAAATAAAATCGCTACTCTCAATATTTCGTCAAAATGATTTTTAGGTCATTCGACCATCAACATTTTATTGTATTATTTTAATAAGTGTACAAATATAAGTTATAAATATTGATTCAATGATTTCAAATCATTACAGTTCCCGAGTTATAAGTAGTCAAACCTAATATTTTATCCATTTTACGTACTAATTTTAAGGTAAAATAATTCATGTATGGGGATTAAATTTATTCTAGCTAGACATGCATATGAAGTGTATGCAATGAAGTTGTTACAATATTTTAAGTAAAATTAGTTTTTAATTTATAAGCTATTAAATAGTTGTAAAATTACATAATTTTTGATCTTATATAAGTACTTTTCGTTTTATACACTGATACTTTGATTTTATATCATTTTGTAGTACATAATGTCGTTATTTCAAATTTGTTTGGTTTATTAGTCTAACTCCACTCTTTTATTTTATTAATTACACCGCGTTGATCAATGCAAACGTAAATTTTCTATTCATATATTTAAATTCACCACAAAGAGTTTTGGTTTGAATTACGGCTTACTTAAATAATTACTAATAAATATAAACACACAAGCTGCAAAATCATTTTAATCACGGGAATGTCCGTATGGAGGATGAATACAATTTAATTATTTTAAATATGTTGAGAAATGACACCTTTACATTAGAATAAAATTGAGCCCGGGATCTTAGCGCGTCAATATTCTAGCACTGAGCTATCCAAGATTCGTCCCTCGCTAATGTTATTATATCCACACGCACTGAGGATATAAAAGTGTAGTCATTTTAGTCAGTTCAGACTATAACTTATGTAAATATTATAGTATAGGCCTTTATCAAAGGTACAGCTGTAGATCACATGATTTGACGTATGGATTAGTGAACCCATTTCTAGTAACTTTTATAGATGTCAAATAATGATCTTCCTATTAACATCAGTCTAAATCAGACATTCAACTCATCCAATAAGAACCTTAGTTTGAATTACAGTTCAACTTGGAACCCATTGTTGTTTGTTGTTCCGGGGCCTAGTTACCAGTGGTTGATAAGACTCCACTAATTGATGTCCCGGGGCCTTGTTACCAGTGGTTGAAAATATTCCATTATTTGATATCCCGATACTTGGCTACCAGTGATTCATAATATTTTATTTTTTTATGTCCCAGGTCCTTGTTATTAGTGGTTCATAATATTCCATTATTTGATGTCCCGGCGCCTTGTTGCCACTGGTTCATAATCTACTATTGTTTGATGTCCCGGGGCCTGGTTACACGAGTAGGACATGACTAGTACCAACTGGTTGAACTCGTGAATATGTGGAAAAAATGATCAACAGTCAACTGGTTAACCCAAAAAGACCAACTTAGAAAATTAATGCCTTACTAATGATGATTTTAATTTACGAAATTAGCGTATAACTGAACGGATAGTATGACGCGGTGATAAAAAAAATTCCACTAAGTTTTTTTTTTCCTTAGCTCTCACTCCCCGTTTGAGATATACGCAGAATAAGGAATGCGAATAACGCATTAGACCATGTGACCACAAATGTGGGTATTTATTGAAGTTATGAATTTTATTAAAAAAGTAATATTTTATAAACTTTACTTGTTATTTTCCGTTTACGATTTTGTTGTCGAACACGTTGTTTGTAATGTATTGACTTGTCGGTCAATTGGTCAACCATCTCGACTTTGTATACCAGTAGGTCCTCTCAAGTCAAACAGTTGTATCTTATCACATGGTCCTAAACGTGTCGATCACTTGACACGAGATATTTTTATTTATTTGTTCAACCAATTGGCTGTCGATCACTTTACCTTCTTATGCATAAGCTTGTCGACCAGTTGGTCCTAGTCTTGTAGGCCACTTGACCTACGTGGCATTCAAACATTTTTACAGATTTTTGGCTGGTTTGTAAATGCAATCATGAGCTCTGTTAACTAATATAATAATAACAACGAAAAGTAATACTTTTTGTTACTACAAATAAAAACTCTAAAACCTGCTCCAGTCCATCATGATCTCTAAGGCGTCACTCTCGTAGACTAGATCGTTAAAGACAGGGAGAACGGGGTTCGATCTCGGTCAGGTGTACAGAGGGTAGTTTTATTATAAATTGTTTCCACTCTCTCTCTACGCAAATGCGAGTGCCTTCCTCTAAATTCAGCTTTCCTAATTCCTAACTAATTAGCGTAATTAGTACATGTGAGTATACCGCGAACGGATAGTAAGAACTTCGGTGCTAAAAGAATAATAAAAGAACCCTTAAACTTTCACAACTCAAATTATTTCATTAAATTGCCTAGTAATACATATTATTTTTTCTTCTAAGAACACATTTTGTAAATAGGCCTAATAGTATTCGGTACAATAAATACTTTGCTACACGTGTAATGAGCTTATTATTTTAAATTATTAATATTCTAATGAATCTTAGTAGCCAGGATTCAAACTCAAGACCACAACTCTCGGGTGAGCCATGCAGTGACCATTCATGTTCTAAATTACTAAATAACAGTGAGTTCCTTAGCGGAAAAAAGAGGTAGTATATGACAACACTGTTGTGAACAAAGAGCTGGCAGTCCCAGCTTACTTTCCCACTCCACCTGCCCACCCCCCTTTACAAACAAACACCCCCCTTTCAACCATGTTAAAAACTCCCTGTCAAAATGTTATAGCCTATTCATTCTAGGAGAAGCTCACTGGACGAATCACCTTAAAGGCTCCGGTCTAATGCGTAAATTCTCATTTTTTAACAATATCTCCTAAACTATTTGAGATAGGAAATTACTAATCGTTACAAATATTTAGATCTATTTATAACACAAATATTTTATAAGAAACATATTTTTATAAAACTAATAACTTTCAAGCTATATAGCATATATATAATATATATTAAAACATATATATAACATATATATATAAACTATTTATATTTATAAAAACCTTTCGAACACTAAATGTAAGGTATTGCAATCCGTAAAAAAAAATCTTAGTTGAAATGTTGATGGATGTTGATGTTTCACGACCCCCCAACCATAAAAATTGGTCTTTGCATTGCTGTCTGTCTGTGTTCTGTTTAAACTTTAAATTAAGAGTAATTTAATAAAGGGCGAAAAGAGAAAAAAATCGATCTTTCAAAATCGACTCTAACAATTTTGATTAAGATTCGTATCTAGGCGTTGATTAAGATTATAAATAAACTTTTTCATTTTCTCATGAAAATGATTTTTAGGGTACCTTACAGAAGCTGAAATTTCCGTATCCCTGAAACTATTTAAGATACTAAAAAACTTATCATTACAAAATTGTAGTACTATTAAAAAAACCTTTTGGATGAAATATATTTTTATAAAACCGAAAATTTATGAGATATTGGCAAACATAGTAATACAATTTGTGAGCTTTAGTTGTAAAGAAATTCTACTTAAGTTTTAACGCAATATTTCTCCAATGCCATAGAGTATTCAATATAAGTAAGTCCCTCAAAAAATTTGTTATTTTTCCTTAAACCTCTTATGAGAAATGTTTGTACAACAATGATCTATCTCCTTTATAGACTTAATAGTCAATATTTACTTTTTTATTGGTCAAAATTTATAAATGAGGAATTTAATAGCAAAGCGATGACTTGAAGATGTGCAACACTTAATAAAATTTCGAAAATTTTAACTGGAAGTCAAAATTTTAATATGAAGTGTTGACCCTTGTGGATCCAATATCGATCTTTTTTATTGGCCCAAACATACAAATAAGGAAATTAATTCTTTAAAAATAAAATTTAAAAATTTAAAACCGGGACTCATAAAATGTTTTACATAAGTATAGTGCAATTTATGCTTGGGTTTGCTAGTGTATATTATTTCGTTTTACATATATTACGAGTTTTTAAGTAAATATCTACATTTTTAAACAATAGAGCGAGAAAGTTCGTGCGGAGTTCCGTACCACTTATTCTATTTGGGAAAGGAAAGATATATATGATTTGAACCATTAATTTTTATCTCAGTGTTGCCACATTTTCTGTGATCATCATTTGAAAACCAACTACATTTTCACATTTAAAACATCTTTAGAATTTTACTATAAGGTTTTTAAAACCATAAATAAATATTTATTTAGGGCCTACGGTTCCATTATGATGGGATTAATTATTTGTTTGCGTATAACCCGAACGGGTAGTAAGACGCGGTGCTAAAATAAATAATAATAATTAATTATTATTATTTGTTTAGTTAACAAATAATAAAATATAAGTTATTAATTAATTATTTTTTAGTTAAACAAACAAACTTTTAAAAATGTGGGATTTTTAAACGTTTCAGCGCTCCACAAGGCGTCCTCCTTAACATTATTTCATTTTCAATCAATTACTAAACAATATTTAATAATATGTTTATTTGTAAAACATTTAATAATTAAATACATTATTTATGGCACTTAAATGGAACATCTTGGAGAATTCACAGAAATTTATATCTAATTAATATTTCAATAAAGTGAACATGCCCTTAATACAAATTATACATTTAAAACTAAATTACTAAACAAAACGAACCTAATAATATATTATTATAAATAGATTTTATATAGAGAGCACTTATTCCAACTATACAAAATGTTATTATGTTAATGTAAACTTATTACATTACCCAAAGTTTTGGGTGTCTTAGACTTATTCCTTTATCGGAAAGTTGTGAATCTTGCTGGGAGGTTTGGCAATCCTTCTACTAATATAATTAAATAATCTTGATAAAATTTTATATTATAGAGCTATCCTTTTCAATATTATTGATAACAGGCATGAGAACAAAACAGATGAATTAGCTGATTAAGAAACCATTGATATGCAAAGTGGAACTATATTTTAGGGCAAGATAGTTGAGCATTGATAAACAGTTATTTTCCTGAAAAAAAATTACACAATATCTCCTGTTTTTAGGGTTTTATAATATAAACTTTCTGAACACATACCTACCAGAAAACGACTTAAAAAATACTAGCTTAGTACTAGAACTGACCAAAAATCCAGTCCATTTACATTAAATGCTAATACGTGCTTGAATAAAATCATTTCAAGACATTAAATTTGATATAGTTTTAGAAATAATAGATATTTAATTTCTTTTTCTATATGCCATTAGAGGTTAAGTAGAAAATAGTTTACCATCAATACCGAGAGGACTTTTCACTCATACGAAATTTAATTATGGCCTAGCTTATAATATATTTTATTAATACAATATTAAAGCTATTTTTCACATAGCTCTTCGTAAGGGTATTCTTTTTTTTTTTCAATCTAAGAAGTCTTAGTTTCGCACCTACCAAGTTAACAATAAAACATTGTGACTAGATTACAAATCTGAATCAGTCTAACATTATTTTATAGTCTTTGATAATAAAAACAGAAGAAAGTGTAAAAATAAATTTAAAATATATAAATCAAGAGAAGTTTCTTTGTTTGACTGTTGGAAAAAAGAATACGTAGGTAAAATAATTAAGGCTACTTTATTTTAAGTGTACTTCAGCCTCGAGAACTCCATTTTCTGTACAAATTCGATTCATCTGATGATACATCAACGTGTTTTGTCTGTCCTGTAAAACAAAAAGAGCTCTGGATTAATATACCGCTTTGAGCCAAGTTAAACTTGCAAAGAGCATTTCACAAGGGATAGCTATGTTTTATAAAAAAAAATTATTAATTCTTAAATATGAATACGGTCCAGTACGCATTCAACTTTTACATGAACACGTCACGGTATCTTATTTGAGCTAAATACACTAAACTACTCGTCAGTGTATTTTATACACGCTGCTATTGGTTAATATATCTAATACACGCAGATACTTGTCAATATATCTGATACACACAACTACTGGTCAGTGTATCTAATACATGCAAGTATTGGTCAATGTATCTCACACATTCAGCACTGGTCAGTGTATTTGATAGTGCAGCTACTGGTTAGTGTATTTGATACGTGCAGCTACTGGTCAGTGTATTTGATACGTGCAGCTACTGGTCATGTATTTGATACGTGCAGCTACTGGTTAGTGTATTTGATACGTGCAGCTACTGGTTAGTGTATTTGATACATGCAGCTACTGGTCAGTGTATCTAATACACGCAAGTATTGGTCAATGTATCTCATACATTCAGCAACTGGTCAGTGTATTATACGTCAGCTTGGTCAGTGTATTTGATACGTGCAGCTACTGTCAGTGTATTTGATACGTGCAGCTACTGGTCATGTATTTGATACGTGCAGCTACTGGTTAGTGTATTTGATACGTGCAGCTACTGGTCAGTGTATCTAATACACGCAAGTGTTGGTCAATGTATCTAATACAGAAGATACTTGTCATTGTATTTGATACATGCAGCTACTGGTCAGTGTATTTGATACATGCAGCTACTGGTCAGTGTATCTAATACATTCAGCTACTGGTCAGTGTATCTAATACACGCAAGTATTGGTCAGTGTATCTAATACACAAAGCTACTGGTCAATGTATCTATTACATTAAGCTATTGGTCAATGTATCTACTATAAAAAGCACTGATCAGTGTATTTAATACACGCAAGTGTTGGTAAATGTATCTAATACATGAAGCTGATGGTCAATGTATCTAATACATGCAGCTTTTGGTCAAATGTCTAATACATATAGCCACTTGTAAATATATTTAACACATCGAAATAAACTCACTTCTCCAAAACGTTTTCTTGATCTCTTGGGCCGGTAGATCAAACAGGAGAGTCATACCAACTGCCGCTATCAATATGCAGGTAACTTCACCCATCTCAAACTGGAAATAATTTGATTCGTTTGAATGGAAACACAACAACTACCAGTATCGTTAAAGTATTCTAAACATGCAATCAATTAAATGGCCTTACTTACACCTTTTCATTACATAGGTTTTTTAAATTATTCCTACGATACTTATCATAAAAAAGATATTATTCAGTAATTAAAATGGATGATTATAAAATCTTGAAAGAATGTTTTGAATACAAACTAAACTCTCACCATGCGAGCTTAGAATTAAATACAAAGATGTGTTTATAATATTGTAACTACGGTATTTAAACTGAATTGTCTAAGCACACACTTATTATACTGGCTCATGACTTATGGCCTAACATGATACTTTAAATATGACAATCAACTCCCCTAAATAAATAGGTTCCATGGATTGAGCACGCAAGCGAGCTATACCGACCGACCGGCCGGCTGCCACCGTTAGCGATTATAATGCCAACATTTGCAGAGAAAGGGTGTCATGTGGTCAGCACAAGACCTGCAGTCGTTAATCTCACGGTTCTACAATTTAGGTGCTACTTCTTTATTTAAAAAGCTCCTAATTTATCCTCTCGAGGCTGAGTATTAACTTGTTCTGGACCCACTGTTTCACAAAAATATTTTATAAGCGCCAGGGATTGAACCCTGGGCATCTGGATCTATAGCCAGGAACTCTGGCCACTAGAACACAGAGGCGGCCAATCAGTTTCCCTACCATCAATTAAGCACCATGAAAGTGTATATATTATTTCTATCTCTACATTTTTTCTCCCATGATGTGAACAACTAATAGCTACGTGAGCAGTAGACCTCGCTCCCTCCAAGTTATAATCATTATTAATACCTTTAACTCAGTGGAGAGATGTACTATTAGATGAGCTAATGAGTTTTAAAATAGAGGTTAGTAATTTAATTTATACTATTGAAGTACACGATTATTAAAAATTAGCTTCTGTTAATTATTTTAAATTATACGTATATCCTAGTCATTTTCAGTTTTCAAAATTAATCAAGTGACGTGAATTATTCTTTACACATTTTTTTTAGCATCAGGTCTTACTACCCGTCCGAGCTATACACTTATGTATTAATTATTACTCTTATGGTTTTAGAAATGATGAAAGCTATATTTGTAGAAAGTGTACCCACGTTTGCTTGGAGGTAGAGTATAAAATCGATTTGAAAAAATACCCTCACTACACCCAAGCAAGATTCGAAACTCGACCTCCCCGTCATCGGCAATCTAGTCTACTCTGAGAGTAGCGCGTTAGATCATGCAGCCATCGGAGCGGGTCATGAATTAATACCGTTGATCCTAAATGCAACAAAATCACACATGTGGTCACACAATTTAACATCTCAGACTCACATTAGATTTGATTGTTGATGACTGGAAAGTCAAACTCCGAATAGAGACTGGGTGAAACAATTTTCCAAATTAATTCATCACTGTAGTTTTTATATGTGCAATATATACTAATACAAATTAATTTCCTCTAAATAACTATTTCTTTAACTTTTGCCAGTCGCTTACCAATTTCGGTGCATGGCCAAACCAACATATACCTTCCAGTGCTTTCTGGCATCTATCATGTAGGTCAAAGATTTGTTCCAAACTTTAATAAAGGTGTAATGATAAGCTAATTAAAATCTTAGTAGAGGTACAGGAAGTCCATGACTTCCGGTCCAAGCTTGTGTTAATCCGTTTAGAAGACTTACAATTATCTTACAATATTTTAGAATTAATCAAACTTAGTGGGACTCACGTACACCTGTAGCTATGCGTACTAAAGTTTGGAAAAGACTGGTATAGGCTATCCTCAGACAAACACTAGCCTTTGAATAACTTGTTAATAATCTTGGTGGTTAATGTAGATATATTAAAATGAATATCCCGTATCCCTATACAACTTGTATACCAGTGAAGAATAGACCTCGCTCCCTCCATATTATTATTATAAATATGTACTATGTATCTTTGGATTTAAAGCTTAAATATTTCCTATATTTATTTCTACTTGGAATTGAAGTTTATATTTCATTTCTCTCGACACATAGGAGAGAAAGCAATGTGATCATCAAAAATAGAACTTGAGATTTTGATAAAGGTCAATATTTTATGTCCCTCTGAAACAGAAAAAGTTGTGTTCACGATGCAGTCTGTCTGTCTGTACCTGGGCTAGAGCCAAAACTATTGTACTGATCGGGCTAAAACTTGGTATCTGGGGTTTTCATAATGTTCCCCTAATGGGTTATTGGAATTAGATTTCCAACCTAAATTTAAGGGTAGTTTAATGAAGGGCAAAAAGAGAAAAACTTGATTGTCTCAAAATTGCTCTATTTTGATTAAATTTAATATAAAGACACTACTAATCATTATACAAACGATGGCAATTTTCATTTTCCAATGAAAATGACTTTGATGGTACTTTATTCAAGAAAGTTTTTTTTCAGATTTTTATCATTTATCCGCAACTATTAATTTTGATATTCGAAATAAGTAATCATTGTAAAATTGTAGTAAATTACTATTAAGGATAAAAAAAAATTTCTTGAAATATATTTTTATAAAACCAATAATTTCTGAGCTCTAAGCAAATTTATGTAGTTTTTTTAATCTAAGTCTTTGAAAATGAATTTGATTCTTTTGCTCTTTGGTGAACAAATATGTTTCTCATTTTTCAATTTTTCTTTAAGTGTTCCTAGTTCTTAATGCCCTAAAGTAAGTAAGTAACACTATATATTAGTTCATTTATGATCTTTGGTGTAATGTTTCTACAACTATGTAGAAACCTATTATTTCGTTTCACAAATCCTACGAGTATTTAATAATTATCTATTTTAAGATAAAAGCAGGAGAAAGTCTGTGCGATGCTCTGTACCAATTTTTTCCTTGGTGTTACAGCTAGAAAATGAACCAATAATATATTAAAAAATACACTATATTCATTGAGAATAACCGTGGTTCACGTAGTTTAAGATGTTAGTCTCGCAATATACGTAAATACTCAAAGAAGACGACAGAGATGCTTGATCGATTGCTTGGAATTTTCAACTCAAGTCATTTGGGATGATATATTAAGCGAAACACTTTTTGAATAGATGTCATATTGAAATCGATAACCAGATTACACTTCCATATACATAGCTCATTTAGCATAGGCTCAAATAAACTCCTTGCCGAAATTCAGTTAAAATGCGTCCATTAATTTAGCAGTAATTGAGGAACAAACAGACAGACAAAATGCCGAATTTTCAATGGCCACATGAACTAAGTGTCACTTTCGTGTTGGACTAGACAGCCGACGACAGGGAGATTCGGGCTCAAATCTCTGTCGAGTGTACTAAGGGTAGTTTTTCTTGAATGGTTTTCCACTCTCCTCCACGCTAATTTGGGTACACTTCCTCTATTTTTAACGTTCCTAATCTATAACTCACTAGCTTAATTAGTATGTATGTATGTACATAACCTGAATAGGCAGTGATACGTGGTGCTACAAATATAAATGCCAAATGGTCGAGTTAAGAAAAGGTCTCACTTCGCGTGGTCAAAAGGCAGAATTATTTATTGATTCCACCTGGATTCGAATAGGAATATTTTAAACCTGTACTAGAACACCCCCACTAGATAAAGAGCCCGGGGGATGACTGTAGGTTTTCTTACCAGCATGTAAGGCCGATAATAGTGGGAGTGTCTCGTGGTCCCTACGTTGTAAAAGAAGATCGGGAACTGGGTGAGGTACACGGCGTACGCCACGCGTGTGAACACGATGAAACCTTTCCATCGCAGCAAGTCACCCACGACACCTGAAACAACAACGGTCGCTTAGGACAACAGCAACAACTACATAGTACTTGACTTTTATTTTAAAGAGCATGGCTAAAATTATCTCAGGTCTCGATTCGTGGAAAGGATGGTGTGTGGGGGGTAGGGGGAAGGTACAGATTAGGCGTTGTTGAGGCTAGTACACTGACCTACCATATAATTGCACGATTTCCATCTACCCGCACTAGTGTGGGCTCATGGACTAAACTTCAATCTCGTCCAATCAAATTTGACGGAAGCAGAAAGGTCAAATGTTTAAAATCTTTGTCTGGATGTTTTGAAGGTAGCTTTTCCCTTAAATTTTTCACCACTCTCCCTGCATGCAAATGCGGGTACATTTACAATTAAATTCCAAATTATATATCCCTAAACCATTAATGTAATCAAATGCAGATATTGCGGGCGGGTAGTAAGATACGGATAAAACAGTTTGGGTCGGATCTTAGTATTTGCTTGGTGCAAAATCAGTTGAAGTGTGAGTGATTCGCAGCTCACCAAAGGTGCGTACGGTTCCACGCACTAGTGCTACGGTTCCACGCACTAATATCCCCACTAATTGTGAAATTAATTGAACAAAATTAACAATGCAATATACGCTAGTTTTCTTTAATTTCACGAAAATGCATTAGTCACTTTTTACATTATTTGGCTGTAAATTCAATAGGTAAACACAATTTTTCAATGAAAATATTCTTTTAGATTTAATGTGACATCATGATTATGCAAATGATCACTAGATGATATTTATTAGGGCTCAAAACTAAAGATAGCGTATATTAAAAAAATTAATTGAGCTGTTAAATAAATTCCAACTTTTATAAAAACTTAGTTAGGACAAGTTAATTATTATTATTATTATTATTATTATATTTTAGCACCGCGTCTTACTACCCGTTCGGTTATACGCTTAAGTACTAATTACGCTAATAGATTAGGAATTGGGAAGGTTGAATAGACGAAGTGAACCCGCATTTGCGTGGAGGGAGAGTGGAAAACCATTTAGGAAAAACCACCCCAGTTCACCCGACCGAGATTCGAACCTCGATATCCCCGTCCTCGGCAGTTAGGCTCAACACGACTAGCGCGTTAGCTAACTACGCCACTGAGGCGGGTTAGGACAAGTTAAGATGGTTAAAACAATTTTGAGTGCTAGCCAACACTTTAGGTGGTATTATACGGCACTATGATCTTAGTAAATATTTGTCAAGGATAATAATTTAGGGTAGTAGAAGGACAGATAAATTTTATTGTGAGTAAAACATTATTCCTAAACAACCATAGTCCATAGAAGCGTATAGACACTTGTGGGAATTTATAAATTGCTCACCTCTACTTAAAAGTCGGCTTAGTATCTCAGGAAACATAAATAATATCGGATATCAACATAATATGAAACCCCAAAGTACAATTAAATAGTTCTAAACTGCGCGAGCCTAGCGACTGTATCTGTGCCGGATTTGACCAGCATCCATCTATGACTATGACGTCATTCTAGGCGCCACGTTTGCCCAAACTTATTGCTAACTAGTCATTTTCACCAAGCTGAAAGCAAACATTTCTCTCAATCTCATCGTAACGTATGTTTTACAGTAAATACTGATCCTCTTTGGCTGTAGATTTAGTGCGTCGCTTAGAAATAATAAATCTATTTTAAAACCACATCAAATGGGGGCTTTTTTTTCCTAATCTGTGCTCCACGCTTCCCCCCACTCCCTTTCCAGACTATCATTATTACTTTTTTTTTCCAAGCACAGAGTCTTACTATCTGTTCAGGCTATTAGACGCTTATGCGTTGACTACGTTGAAGTAATAGATATGAGTAAGGTTGAATTTAAAGAAAGTGTACCCTCATTTGTGTGGAAGGAGATTGAAATAAACAGTAAGAAAAAATAGCCTCAATATACCAGACTGAAACTCGAACCCCCATCTCCCTTTTATCAGAAGTCTAGTCCATTGCGAAAGTAAGGCCTTAGACCATTCGGCCATGGATGTAAGTGGCTATCTTTAATAAGTTTACATAAATTAATTAGAGATTAGGAGTGCATAGCTATTATTTGCGTGTAGAGAAAGAAGGAAGCTGTAATAGTAAAAATAACGTTTCAGTCCACCCTTTCAGGATTTAAACCCCAACCTATCCCTCACCGTACACCCATAGAAGAGAGGTGATGGTTTTGTTCTGATCAAGGTCATTAATAAGAAGAGGTGAAGTCGTGTCTCAAAGACTTGTCTCAAGCAGACAAGACTGTCCGGCATTTTGTTTGTTCTAATAAAGGTCGCTAAAAGGGAGAGGTTAAGCCGTGTCTCAAAGACTAGTCTCACGCAGACAAAATTGTCCGCTATTATATTTGTTTTGACCAAGGTCGTTAGTAGGAAGAGGTAATGTCGTGTCTCAAAGACTTGTCCCACGTAGACAAGACAGTCCGGTATCATTTTTGTTCTGACCAAGGTTGTTAGTAGGAAGAGGTGAAGTCGTGTCTCAAAGACTTGTCCCACCTAGACAAGACAGTCCGATATTATTTTTGTTCTGACCAAGGTCGTTAGTAGGAAGAGGTGAAGTCGCGTCTCGAAGAGTTGTCCCACGCAGACAAGACTGTCCGGTATGATTCTTGTTATAATTAAGGTTATTAATAGGAAGAGGTGAAGCCGTGTCTAAGAGACTTGTTCCCCGCACCTCCGTATCCCTGCTCAGTGGCGAAGATGACCCAGACCAAAAAGCCGCTCCAGACGATGGGAGACCAAGCGTTGTATAGTGCGGCGTCCTCAGGGTTGTAGCGGTAGTGCAGACGGCCATGTGGTAGGGCCCACACATTGCCAGAAGGCCAAGGGCTATGGCCACCGTCCAGCCAACACCCACAGCCATCTGGGTGAATAATATCAAACAGTTTTCATATATTCATACGTCGAGATATGTGAACTTCAGCTGATACTTTAGACATTTAATATAATACCTAAACTATATTATTAAAATATAGCAAAATAATTTCAATGTTGACCACAGTTAAGTTTTAATTCTTAATTTTATAAAATACTCTTTTTTTTTAACGCCACGTCTTACTACCCGTTTATGTTGTACACCTGTATACTTTATTCTAATATAATGTGTTAGGGACTAGGAAGGTTGAATTTAGAGGGCATTTAACCACATTTACGTGGAGAGAGAGTGGAAAACCCACCCTCAGTACACCCTGCCAGGATAAAAACTCAATATCTCCATAATAGGCAGTCTAGTCTAGTGCAAGAGGGATGCGATAAGCCATGAAACCACTGAATTATGTATAAATATAATATTCTTATTACCAGAATCAAACTTGTTTAGTCTTACAGAGTTTGGTTAGAATAAAAACATATTTGAATATGAAGCTCTTTTCCAGGTAAATGGGGTGACAAAAGCACATTCATAGTATTTTGATTTTCATTGATGACTTAATTTTGATTACTGTTACTAAATGCTTTAGGTTCAATGTTTCGTGCCAAACATATATGTCATGTTATATAAACAAAATAGAAGATCAAACACAAAACCGTGGGTGTATTAATAGTGTAAGTGTGTGTTCAAATTTTGATAGCGATACATCCATTAATTCAAAGGTTTTTAAGAGTGTATATGCAGGCATTCTCATCACATTAGCCCTTTCCCTGTTATATAGTTGTATAGGGGAAAACAGTAAAAACAATTAATTTCAAGGAACCAGTTAAAGTAGTACATTATGAAGAAGTGTTTCACAAAAACAATGTCCAACACTTTTCTAGAGCAGCAAACTTCTCGGAAAGTTGCCAGAAATCCCAATATATGAATGCTCCCATTTATTATTAGACCTCATAATGATGACTAAATGTCTAGAGAACAATTCAAAGAGATTTTAAGAGTGTCACGCGATGCTTAAACTCTAATAATAGAAGTTACTCACACTTTTAAATTAATTCATTTTAATAAAAACTAAAGTAAATAAAAAATAGTTTTTTTTAATATTAGCTATATATTTAGGGTATTATGATACGATTCTTTTTAGTAGACTTACTGACAGTGATTACAAATTTTAATAAAAGTGGTCCACGAACACCTGGTTTACTCTGAAAGATATCAGTCTTACCTGGAGGATTACACCATTACCATATATTATCATCCATCATAAGCTATACCATAGTGGAATAATCAAAGGTAGGCTTGCTAACTTACGGGGTAGATGAAGGGTACAGTGTGAATAGTGTTAAGTACTACCATCAAGAGCATAGAAAATGGGTAATTGGGGGTATATTTCGGGTGTCTCAAAAACCTCTGAAATTTGATGGACCCCACTCTCCACACGTAGGCTGATACATAAATACGTATAACATCTTTAATTAGCTAAAGCTATAGTTACATTTTCTATCAATCTCCCCCCCCCCCTTGCAAAAACTAGCTTTCTACTTTCTTGATGGTGACCTGGTGGTCTAGGGGTAAGGTGTCAGACTTCTGTGCTGAGGGTCCGGGGTTCAATCCTCGGTCCCGGCACAGATTTATCTGAATGCCAAACCCTTCCTTCACCTCTGACAAGACGTGTATTAATCACAACTTGTGAATGTGAGGAATGCCAGGCCTCCACCGTGGTTCGGATTCCACGTTAAACTGTAGGTCCTCCATTTCATCTCACAATCACCCTACCATTACACATTAGCGTAAGTGCGTATAACTCGAACGGGTAGTAAGACGCGGTGCTAATAATAATAATAATAATAATAATACTTTCTTGACTATTCGTCTTGGAGACCTCATACATGTTTCCAAATCATTTTAAAATAAGACTATTAATGAGAATTAAACATTTATAGTGAAAGCAGGAGCTAGGAATGCTATTGCTCAACGATAACACCAAAAATAGTTAAAAATTAAAGTGTATTTAAAAAACAATATACAGTCAATACATGGATTAGGAGTGAATTCTGGAATTAGTCTTGACAATCTCAAAACTGAACTCACAAGGTAGAACCTTATTACGAACGTGGTTAGAGACAAATGTGTAGAAATATACACTGTGAATGTGCAAGACGTGATTATGCCTGCTCACCAACGTAATTTTTCAATACATTGTTCATGTAGCTCTTTAATTTATGACCTTGTCACCAAGCACGTTAAGGCAATTTTTTCCACTGTAAAGACCACTTTGCAATGTTGGTTTCTGATAAAACTTTCAAAAAGATCATGTCAGGCCTTTTAGACGGATATTATTTTAAAAATACTCACATTATTAGTATAAAACTTGTAAATATAAATTTGTAGCTATAGCTTTGATTCTACGTTCAAATGTTAGATGATTGTAAAAGGTGACTATTTTAACTTTAACTCCCTCACTAATTCTTTATTGTACTCATGACAACATTTTACCTTGTTAAGATGTATTTTCCTCATGTTCCGTAGCCAGTATCCAACAAGAACTCCTATTAGGTAAATTGTGGCTCTGTGTGTTGGCAGAATGTACGACAAGTTGGCAGTGTCGAACAGCTTAGCCACCCTAAAACAGAACACATTTTGACCTATTAGTCTAATAATTATCAAGCGTTAGTATGACAAGTAGCTCGATGCATTTCATTATAAGCTTTGAAAGAGATCACAAATTAATTTGAATATCTTATAATATTTACAAGTAATTTACATCTCTCACATATATAAAAAACATAGTATTCTCTTTATATTTACAGTAAATTTCCAAAGGAAAAACTTATCTAACAAATGGAGAATCTATCGGATCCAGTATCACGTATTCATAATTCAGATCATTTGGTCCTAAACTGTCATTTTTGAATGATATTATTTTTATACCCATGAAATAACACTAATAAAATAGTAAAATATTACCAATTTTGGTCACAAAAAACTTTGATTTTTATAAAAGGACTTTCTTTCCAAACAAAACTAAATGCTATCATTGATCAGTGGGCAGAAATAAAATTTTGACAAAATAGAAGAATTGCGAATGGGAAAAGCTATAGTCTATTATGCCAGTTTTTAAGTGTCTAGGAAGCCAACACAAAAAATTGTGGGGAGAGTGGATGGGTAGAAGAGTGTTATGTACGCATTTTTTTTGGTCTCATTGGCTTTGTGGAGAATACTCATCTGGCAAGATAGATAGCTAGAAACACCGATATTTCGCGAGGCTTCGCAAGTTGTGTTTTTACGAACTTTTACTTAGCACATTAAAATTGCCATAAAAACATAATTAAACATCATTGTGGCATTTTTGAGTGAAAATATTAACGCGAAATAAAACGAAATAAAATCTATTCGCGAAATTGTCGATTTGTCCATTTAAACGCGAATTATGGTCATTTTTTTCTATTTAAACGCAAATATATAAAAAAACCATTGCTGACATCGGAAACCATTCCAAGACTTGGACAAACAATAAAAATAATACTGTTGACAGTGAACGTGTATTTTCAGCATATTCCAATATTATGTCAGACAAGCGCCCTAGCTTGAAAATCGAAAATTTGGAAACAATGTTATCTTTGTACTTTGGTGATTGACGTGAAGTATGTTGAAAAAAAGTATGAACATTTTTGTCTTATAAAATAATTCAGCGCAAGTACTTTCTAAGCTGTTTGTGTTAATTGATTACCATTACCTTAAAAAAACCTCTTGAGACTTTTTATACCGAAAATCAGGGTCATACCTTTTATTTACCGAAATTCAACTTTTTATTTAACGAAATCAAGTAATTTTATTTACCGATTTTATTTACCGAAAATCATGGTTTTACCCTTTTATTTACCGACTTTTTATACCGAAATCCAACTTTTTATTTAACGAAATCCAGTGGTTTTATTTACCACAAATCAGGGTCTCTATAGATAGCGTATCTGGTATTTCATAATAGGGCGATCCAATTGGAAACCAGGTTTGTTTTTTGTTTCCAAGAAGGTGCCATGAATAATCAAGTATTGGTCCACGGGTTCGTCCTCTTGTTTAAACAATAAACACTTACACCAGGGTTGTATGTTTGTGTCAAGGGTTCTCTGCTATGAAAAATTAAAATACCAGTAGAGGTGGTTGAGTGGTTTAGGGCGTTATATTTGCATAAGGCTTGGTCACCGCTGAGGGAGAGATCTTGGTTTATCTCATGAGCGGGAACAATAAGTTTGGTCTTACAATTGCTTTTACACACTCTTTGTTAATAAAGGTGTATTTCATCTGATATATCTTTCTAATTCCTATCTCAACCAATAAACCTGTTATCAAACGTACTACACCTGGCCGGATGGTCTAAGGCGTCAGGTTCGCCACAGACTATAACGCCGGTGAAGGGCAGTTCGAGGTTTGAATATCAAGAAGTTGCATCGGGATAGGTTTCCCACAAGTGATCTACAATAGTGTTTTTTCACTCCTCCTTTACGAGTCAGTGTGGACTCATTTCCTTTAAGTTACCTCCTTAAACTCCTGTCTCTTATAGTCGTTAGTAACCTTATTTTTGAAATGATGCCTTTTAAAGGTTTATTTTAAGGTCCCATCTCACCCTTAGGTAAACGTCGCATCATGACGGTGTTTTTTTATATAGTATACATTATTATTTATATCTTAATATCTTCCCAGGTTATATGCATACATTAATTAAGCTAATGGAGTAGGGATAAAAGAGGTATAATTTCAGATGATCTGTACCCGTATTTGCTTTGAGGGAGAGTGGGAAACCATTTAGAACACCACCCCAGTACACTATACTGGAATTCGAACTCCAGTCTCCCCGTCACCGGCATCCCAGAATAATAAGAAAGTGATGAGTTAGGTTAACCTATGTGACATGTGGGGCAGTTTGCTTAAAATACAATGAAATTAAAACCAGTGAAACAGTTTTAATATATTAAAAAAAGAAATCACATGAATTATAGTTATTCTAAAATGAAAAAAAAAACATGGCATTTAATAAGAATTGTTCAAATTACTGATATTCCAAACTTTTGGTATTACATTGTATATAAAATTAAACTAAATGTTTCTGTTGAAGTGATATTTCATTTATTTTGATCTAATATATATTTCTTTTTCATAAAAACTACGAAAAACACCGGCCTTAAATTTCGTTCTCTTACATCCCATCGTTAGAGCTCAACAAACAATCAATTATCCGGTATATTAGATATGTTTGACACAAAGCCCGAAAATGGGCAACAAACAGATTTTTTGCTTAACCCTAAGATTAGGCGTTTTAAAATGACCAAAGCGTGAAGTTATATTGAATTTTGGGCTTTGGACATCTCCAAACAGCCAAACCAAGAATTGTGCGATTACTAAACGATCAACGTTGAAAATTCAGTCGTTATGTTGGGTTAGGTTAGATTAGGTTAGGATTTTAAAAAAATTAATTTTGTTAGGTGGTCTTAATAATTTAAAATAAATTTGTAATATCTGTCTAGTTATGTTTGAATATCAATAAGATCCACTTGCCCTCTTGAATTTATGGGATTGCTCAAAATTGGGTGCAAGCCACCTTCTCAGCCTGGTCGACAAACGAACTAAAATGTTATTTAAAAATGTCATTTCAAGCTTTGCTCGTTTAGTAATTGCACAAGCCTAGGTTTGTCTGTTTGGAGACGGCCAAATCCCAAAATTGAATAGAACTTCGGGCTTTGGTCATTTTAAAATGTGCCAATCCTAGGATTCAGCATACAATCCGTCCATTGGTCGTTTTCAGGCTTTGCTTCCGACAAAGTGTGAATCTCTGCATTATTCACTCAAGAACCACCAAAAACAAACGTGTGAAATATTTTTGTCACTTTAGAATAGTTATAATTCACGTTTCTTCATTATTTCCGACGGTCTTGGTGGTGTTCTACTCACGGGACGCCGAAATAGACGACGGTACTGAGGTTGTTGTTGTATGTGACGGTGTACCGGAGCGCCGTGGACCACCAGCAGACGGTCAGGATAAGGAGGACACCCAACCAGCGACTCTTCCACAGGAGGTACACGACGAGAGGTGAGATAAGGAACAGTTGCATGTCGATACCGAGCTGGTGGGTGTGGGTCAAACACTGCAGACAAAACATTGTCGTCATTATTATTATTAATATTATTATTTCTAAGTAATATTCCTATTATTAAATACATTAATTTTATATTTTATTTTTGTTTTGTTTTTTTAAATTTTTATTTCTTTGTATCTATAAATATACTAAAGTAAATCACATAAAACATTGATTATTATTATTTTTAATACAATATAGTTTTTACTTTCTCTCTATCTTACAGGTAGAGAAAGTATTGTGATCGTCAAAAAAATCGAACTCGAGATTTTGATGAATTTTGACGTTTCATGACTTCCTGAATCCGAAAAAGTGGTTTTTGAATTTCCGTCTGTCTGTCTGTCTGTCTGTCTGTCTGTCTGTACCTCCAACTAGAGCCTAAAATATTTTACCGATTGAGCTGAAACTTGATATCTAGGGTTTTCATAGGGTTGCCCCGAGGGGTTTTTGGAATTGGATATCTACCCCTAAAATTAAGGGTAGTTTACTGAAGGGCAAAAAGAGAAAAAGTCGATTTTCTCAAAATCGGCTCTAACGATTTTGATTAAATTTCATTTATGAACATAAATAAATATTCCAAACAAAATGGCTACTCTCAATATTTCAGCAACATCCTTTTAAGGGCTCCGGTCTTATGCGTAAATTAACATTTTTTATAATAGCTCCGAAACTATTTGAGATATGAAATTACTTAGCATTACAAATATGTATATATATTTATAATACAAATATTTTATTCGAAACATATTTTTATAAAATCAATAACTTTCAATATATACGCAATTATATATATATTTTTAACTTTTTGGGCATTAAAGCTTAAGTATTGCGACCGTAAGAAAAAACTAACCTGAAATGTTGATGGATGTCGAAGTCTCATGACCCCCCGAACCCTTAAAAATAGTCTTTGCAATGCCATCTGTCTGTGTGTCTATTAAAACTTAAAATTAAGGGTAGTTTACTGAATGGCAAAAAGAGAAAAAGTCGATTTTCTCAAAATCGGCTCCAACGATTTTGATTAAATTTCATTTTTAAACATTAATAAGTATTCCAAACAAAATGGCTACCCTCAATATTTCGGCAAAATGGCTTTAAGGGCTCCGGTCTGATGCGTAAATTAACATTTTTTTAAATAGCTCCGAAACTATTTGAGATATGAAATTACTTAGCATTACAAATATGTATATATATTTATAATACAAATATTTTAACCGAAACATATTTTTATAAAATCAATAACTTTCAATATATACGCAATTATATGAATTTTTTTAACTTTTTGGACATTAAGTTTAAGTATTGCGACCGTAAAAAAAAAACTAACCTGAAATGTTGATGGATGTCGACGTCTCATGACCCCCCGAACCCTAAAAAATAGTCTTTGCAATGCCGTCTGTCTGTGTGCCTATAAAAACTTAAAATTAAGGGTAGTTTACTGAAGGGCGAAAAGAGAAAAATTTGGTTTTCTCAAAATCTGCTCAAACGATTTTGATTAAAATTCGTATCTAGGCGTTGATTAAGATTATAAATAAACTGGCTATTTTCATTTTCCTATGAAAATGATTTTTAGGGTACATTACAGAAGCGTTAATTTCCGTATCTCCACAACTATTTGAGAAACTAAACAAGTTATCATTGCAAAATTGTAGGACTATTAGAAATAAAAAACTTTTATTTGACATATATTTTTATAAAAACAGCAGTTTCTGAGATATTTGCAAATATATTAATACAATTTTGTGAGCTTTAGTTGTAAACATATACTACTTAAGTCTTAACGCAATAATACTCCAATGCCACAGAGTAATTAAATATAAGTAAGTATCTAAAAAAAGTATGTTATTTTTCCTTAAATCTCTTAGGAGAAATGTTTGCATAGCAATGATCTATATCCATTTTAGACTCAATAGTCAATATTTACATTTTTTATTGGTCAAAATGTATAAATGAATAATTAAATATCAATGCGATGACTTGAAGATCTGCAACACCTTTTAAAATGTTAAAATTTTAACCAGAAATCGAAATTTTAAAACGAAGTGTTGACCCTTGTGGAAGACATTAAACTGTTTGAAATGTTCTTAGGTGGACAAAGATGCGCCTCTTTTCTGATTGATTATATATCATTGTATATTATTTTATGCGTGTTCTTATGTGGAGTGGTGATGATACAATGTACATTATTCCGTTCAGAAATCTTACGAGTTTATAGAAAGAGAGAGAAAGTCTGTGCGGTGTGCCGTACCATTTATTTAATACTCTTATGATTTATATTGAGTACTTAATACAAGTCTTAATTTCACTAAAATACCTCATGCATACCCTCTAAAGTAGGACTCTTAGTTAGAGTTAAACATGTACAAGTATAGTGACAGAGCAGTGGTAAAGAGTGCTAGTACCCAGTGATAACACTGTTATTAGTTAAAACTATTTTTTTTTAAATAAACAGAAGTCAGTTATTATATAAATGTATATTATGCATTGAACTCACTCATGTCAAATATTATACATAGATACTCTAATATTCTGCTAGGAAAAGCATTTTAGAAAATTTAAACAATTTTTTTTTCATTATTTATTGTATTTTATAACCGTTGATAATAACTATAGGGAATTACAACTTAAAATCAAATGAATCGACGTACTAATGTATGAACATAATTGCCATGGGCCATCCGCATATTTACACTACTGTATTGAGGATTAATAAGACTGAATTTGGAATAAATGTACATGGATTTACGGGATTGTAGAGTAAGAATCAACTGTGGAAAAAATACCCTGAGTACACTTGACCGAGATTAGAAACCCAATCACCCAATAATCAGCAATCTATAATATTGCGTGAGTCACGTCTTAGATCATTGGACCACGAAAGATAAATTATTATTTTGGATTCTTATTTAAGTTTTCAAAGCCCGCCTGGTATAGGACTTTATGACTATTTGTTAGCACTTGAATAGAGGTAAATATCCGCATCGGTGGGCAAGCAGTCTTTACGTCGAGCTAGTCTAGTCTGATTTGCAGATGATAGGGAGGTTAGGAATTGAATCCCACTCGGGTGTATTTGGAGTATTTTTCTTAAATTATTTCCCACTCAATCTCCACCCAAGTGTGTGTACACTTACTCTTAGTTATGTCTTCCTCATCCTTACTTCATTGGTGTGGTTAAGTACTAAATAGCTGGATGGGTTGTAAGACATGATAAAAAAATAGAAATTTATTGTAATGAAAATTACTTCTATTATCTTAGTATTTTTGTTTTTTATGATTTTTATAAGAATACATCTCGTTCAATCGCCTTCTTAAAATTTTAGGCATTCTTTGCCCTCTCTAGCCTAGGTGTCATTATTAACTAGAGAGGCACGCTACCTGTTTAACTAATTTTGTTTTGTTCATGTCCTTCTACCAGTCCGGGCTATCTGCATTTAGCTAGACCACTGGGGTACTAATGAGGAAGGTAGAATTTATAAGAAATATATCTTTATTTTATGGAGGGAAAATGGTAAACCATTTAGGGAAAACTAGACTGAGTATCCTCACCCGGTATTCTAACCCAATCTCCTCCTCACTAGTAAGCCAGAAGAGTTTGACATAGTCTGCCCGTCCACCGATGAAGGCTACCAACAGATCTAAGTTGTTGGGCTATACAAGTGCATGCCTCAATTTTATATATTTTATTAATCGATTAGCACTTCTTCCAGTTTCGGAAACTCCTGATGATAGTAGTACCACCTGATAAGTATAAATTTGGTAGTCATTGACTGGGATACGAACACGTACACAAGATCCTTGAAGTCATTCTTAAGAGTTAGATATAAACCTTAGCTTTTTCAATCGCCACCAAATATCTCTCACTAATTACTGCGTGGTTTGTAGAGAAAAAAAAGGTCACGTTCAAGAATGAATTAAAGTTCCATTATAAGCCCTAATAATTATTAATTATATATTATTATTTTTTGGCATTACACGATTTCACCATAAAATGAAAGGTTAATCTCTAATTACAAAGTACAGCTTATTAGGATAGAGATAATATAGTGTCTTAATCAAATGTAGACGCTTTCATTTTTATTTGATTTTTGCAAATGCATCGTAGTTTTTAATTAATTCATCTACTACTATAGATTATCTGAAACATCTATAGTAGGGCGCACTGTATAAATGTTGTGAGAGGAAATAAAATAGATGCTACACTGCATACAATGTCGCTTGTTATGGAAGTAATTAGAACGCTTTCAATTAACACTATGTGAGTAGGTGGTAGAAAGTACAATAGAATTCCCTGGATAAATATTTTGCGGCACTCTACATTTACTGTACTAGAACACACTGTGCTAATACTATTCAGGTAACCCAAATATAATTTACAAGTACACGTTACATAAA
The DNA here is from genome assembly GCA_033556935.1 of Timema podura. Lineage (NCBI taxonomy): Eukaryota > Metazoa > Arthropoda > Insecta > Phasmatodea > Timematidae > Timema > Timema podura. The sequence continues at coordinate 45,423,051 of JAVRXN010000011.1, read as the reverse complement.
TTCTCTTTGAGGAATATACTACTGCTATACTAGAGCGTTTTGTATAAACTATATATTGCTAGTATGAACCAGTGTAGGTCTACTATTTAGACATTAGTTAAATTGGCCAGACAATGGTAGTACTAGATATATATTTATCGTACTAGATCGACTTCAAAAATATTAGACACAACTATCTCTAACCAACAAAACATTGGTCGTACAAGTCATGACTTGAATAATGAAAACGGATCACCTTCAAACTAAATTTGTAGTATAAGTTATGAGTTTAAAAACAACAGGTTTTTTAACATTTTAATTTTAATTATACATCACTTTGTAGCATCGTAGTTTGTGTTAGCACTTCTTATAACTAACTATGAAAGAAATGATGTAGTAGCTACGCTAATGTGTTGGGGATAAGACTGGCTAAATTTAGAGGATGTGTACCAGTATTTAATTGGGAGAAGAGTGGAAAATCATTTTGAAAAAACAAAACAAAAAACACTCTCACTACACTCAGCTGGGATTTGAAGCACAATTATCCCCTCATCGGTATATTGTGAGAGTGACAGCTTAGATCATTTGACCACCGAAGCTTGTCATTTTAAGCTAAGATATCACCGGCTTGGTTATTATTTTAAGTATCCCTCTTAATATTTGAGTTGTAAAACTAGGTCCACTCCTTGTTACAATTTTAACATACCAAAAAGCTAAAAGCTTCCTTTGGTCTTCTTTCACTGAGAACGATATTACGTCGCATACATCCACACAATTTCCAGTATTTTATTCAGTGTTTTTTTTTATCACCACGTCCTACTACCTGTTCAGATTATACACATACACGATGATTACTCTAGTGGAGTAAGTGATAAGGAAGAAAGCATTTTAGAGGTATTCTACCCACATTTTCATGGAAGTAGAGTGTGAACTGGTTTGGGAAAAAAAATCTCCTTCAGTAGACCCGACTGGGTTTCGAAACCCGATCTCTTTGTCATCAGCAGTCCAGTTTAACATGATAATGACGCCTTAGACTATTCGGTCACTGAAGCGGGTTATTTAATATTTCATGTCGGAATTCAGGTTTTAAATAACGATTATTGTTATTTAGAATAGCAAAGGAACATTCAATTCTATGCCATGTTAGATTTGCTCAGAAACATGCCGGTGCTAGTGCGACGATGTTGCGACGATTTGAACAGATTGATGTGAGCACATAAGAAGAGTAAAATTAAATAAATCCAAAATAATTAAACTAAGAGAAATGTTTGTTGAATGGACCTTTTTTTAATTGTCTAATGACATTTATTTATATTATGTCATTACAGTTTTAAAGAAATCAAATATGCTTTTACCATGAATAAACGTGGTCACTGAACTTAATTGGTTTAGTTGATACGTATTTTCATTCAAGTTGGCATTTTTCAAAATAGATTTAAAATTAATAACTTTAAAAAAAATAGAATTAGAGTAAAAGATTCGTAGATTTAAACAGCCATGTTTCATGAATCAAAAACATTAACGTATATTAAATCATCTTTAATTTATAGTTTTTTTTAACCTAAGTTTGGAATTTACAAAAAAAACTTACAAAAATCTAGATTTTATCACTGATGTGATTTTTCCAAGTCTCTGTCTGATATTGACCTATTTTGAATGCCCTAGGTATTTACCATGTTCTGGAAACCGAAGTAGTTATGTATGTAAAGGAAGTTCCTCCACATTGTCTCTTGACATATGTCAGCGTGATGCTGAACCACCAGACTCCACTGGGGGCCTGAACCAAGGTGGGTCATCACGTAAGTGCAGAACAAGATAATCGCCAACAAGTTAGGCGTGAACCTACACAACCAGACACATGTTCAATTATGGACGGGTCCTTGAAATATAATGGAGAGTTAAAATATACATGAGGGCTTGATCGAGGTGCGATGCATGTCTTAACCTTACATGAGCTTTACTCAATCGCTTACATGGTGACTCATGCAGGTGTGACTATACCCTTGACCCACCAAGCATTGTGAGAGTTTGCCCTTTTCACTCTAAGCATGGTCACTCTAAGACTTATAGGGTCAAGGATATATTATCTCTCACCATGTTTAGAACAGCAAGGGCATATCCTCGTCATGTATAACTTAGAGGGACAAGGGTATATTATCTATCACCATGTTTAGAACAGCAAGGGCATATCCTAGTCATGTATAACTTAGAGGGACAAGGGTATATTATTTCTCACCATGTTTAGAACAGCAAGGGCATATCTTCGTCATGTATAACTTAGAGGGACAAGGGTATATTATCTCTCACCATGTTTAGAACAGCAAGGGCATATCCTCGTCATGTATAACTTAAAGGGACCAGGGTATATTATCTCTCACCATGCTTAGAACAGCAAGGGCATATCCTCATCATGTATAACTTAGAGGGACAAGGGTATATTATCTCTCACCATGTTTAGAACAGCAAGGGCATATCTTAGTCATGTATAACTTAGAGGGACAAGGGTATATTATCTCTCACCATGTTTAGAACAGCAAGGGCATATCCTCGTCATGTATAACTTATAGGGTCAAGGATATATTATCTCTCACCATGTTTAGAACAGCAAGGGCATATCCTCGTCATGTATAGCTTAGAGGGACGTGGGTATATTATCTCTCACCATGTTTAGAACAGCAAGGGCATATCCTCGTCATGTATAACTTAGAGGGACAAGGGTATATTATCTCTCACCATGTTTAGAACAGCAAGGGCATATCCTCGTCATGTATAACTTAGAGGGACAAGGGTATATTATCTTTCACCATGCTTAGAGCAGCAAGGGCATATCCTCGTCATGTATAACTTAGAGGGACAAGGGTATATTATCTTTCACCATGCTTAGAGCAGCAAGGGCATATCCTCATCATGTATAACTTAGAGTAACAGGTTACTATCCTTTGCCACAATAAGTATGTGACAGCAAGGTGCATTCCTCATGCATGTTAACTATGCTTTCCAAAACATGGTTACTATGCCTTTACCACAATAATATGGTGAGAATACTGTACCTTGCCACTTTAAGTATGGTGAGAGCTATGCCTTTCCGCCTAATATAATGATACTATGCCTTTACCACAATATATATGGTGATACTGTCCTTTGCCACAAAAGTATCGTGAGGCTATGTCCCTTGCCGCTCTTTAAGATGGTGATATTATACTTTGTTACTACAATATGGTGAGACTATGCCTTGCCGCTCTTAAGGCACTAAATGAACAAAATAGGCCTTTGTTAGTTTAAATATGGTGAGACTATGCCCTTGCCGCTCAAATTAAGGTGACACTATACCCATGCAACTAAAATTAGAGTGACACTATGCCCTTGCTTCTCAAATTATGGTGAGACTATGCCCTTGCCGCTCAAATTAAGGTGACACTATACCCATGAAACTAAAATTAGGGTGACACTATGCCCTTGCTTCTCAAATTATGGGGAGACTATGCCCTTGTAACTAACATTATTTATAGACCTTTTCCAGTCCAAGCACTAATTTTATTTTTGTGCCTCACGCCTTTCTACCCATTGCACTAACTTATCTCACAAATATTATTGCACATAAAAGAATCAAGTGATTAATTTGTGTCATATTAAAATAAATATGTGTGGTGTACACCAGTCCAAAATCCTCTGCATGATTTGAATACGGTACGTCATAAATACCTCAGCGTGGACCATATTACAAGAGTTAGTCAAGATGTTACGTCACTTTCTATTTCCCCCGGGGGCAGTCAGGTTTGGTTGGCCTTGACTAAAATATTAACATCAGTGCTAACGGGTTACAATCATCTTCCTCCAGCTGCCTGTGTTGCAACAAAACTTTCTACAACGGCAGTTTTAACCTTATACCGCGGTTGATATAGATTATTCTTTCAAATAAGATTACTAGTTTCGTTTAACATATACTAAGGTATCATTTGTGACTCTCGTTTTATCACCCGCCTAGATCATCTGCATATTTACACTAAAGTAGGGCTGAGAAAGTTAGAATTTAGAGAAAATTTTAACCTTTCAAGCCTGGAGAAATTTTGGCAAACCATATCGATGTACCCGGCCGGAATTCAAACCCCAACCTTCCCATTACCAGTTAAGTAACAGTGAAGTATACAAGATTATCCTGACGTTTATTAAGCGTGCACACCGATGCAGGTTATACCTTTTACTATCAGTCCTATACCTTAAACATCTTATGCGTGAAATCTGCAAAACATTTGGATTATAATCTAAGAGTTGTAAAAAATAGATAATATGTGTCTTGTTAGTTATAGGGAAAACTTTAGGGATTGGTGGATAGAAACAAAATCTTAGTATAGAACTTTAAACGTCCCGTCGAATAAAACTATTCCACAAAAATCATCTTCAAAACCATTAGGTTGACTCTATTTTTATGTACCAAAATGTAAAAACATTCATACGAGAGTATGTAAGTTGGGGTTGCATAAGATGAAATGAGGGTTCTAGATCTAATATAATAATTGTAAAATAAAACTTTTTTTTTTGTAAATTACGCCTTTGACAATTTTGACAAATTTTAATTATGACGATAAATTACTATAGCTACTACTACGACTACAACAAATAATTGAATTAAATAGTAATAAACTTACATTTTGCCCTTGTTGAAAGATACATATTTTTTATGTTCTAAGCCACTTTACCATTAAATTTCCAATAATATTCGTTTTTTTCCAAATCACTGGAAAATTCTCGGGTACAAGCACCCTAAATTTATCTTATAGATCGATTAAAACTTATCGAATTTTGTAAAATAATTATGGTCTGACAATATTATGAGATTCAGAAGAATCAATTCTATAGTTAGATTCTGGTAAGAAATAACATTGAGAAAATATAAACATATTATGTTTGTGTGGTCATCATTAATAAAATTTTACTTAATAATGGGTAGTTAGTAAATTTTAAAGGTTATTAATACTTACTTATCCATAAAAAGTTAAAGTTACAGATCACATGACTCAGCCTATACATATTTATGAAAATTGTTTAAGTGACTTTATTTGTTTCAATAAATTTCCTTCATCTATAAGCCAGATTGCAGAGTACATAGTAATTTGATCAATGTCTTCACCTGATGTAGCGTGATATGTACTTCTCCCACACATTCAACATTTGTTCCTCTCCAAATCCTTCAAGAAGCTGTAAGAGGTCAACAGGCCACTGAACATGATGAACGAGTCCTGTGTAGATGATGGACGTCCTTCCGATGATGGACCAGGCCAAGCTTAGGGACTGAAATATAACACATTCACAGGTATACAAACAGGAAGACGAACCCTGAACTAGAAACAGAGCCGATAACTTTAAGTAACAGTTATTTTTTAGGAAACCAGACCGGAACAGAAGCCCTAAAAATATATTGCATAAGAACCATAATTATTGTAATCGATACAAATTTGTAGTTTCATAAAGGTACTTATTGGCTATCAAATGCTATACATTTTTAATTTGATTTTCTAATAGCATTTGATGCCCTTATATCTTTAGTTTAGTATTATTTTGAAATAATAAATTTTCTCGTTATCAGAATATTTTGTCTCTCAATTTATGGTGTATTTAAAAGGACCGGAACCGGAACCTTACTAGGAAACCAAAATAACAGGCTTTTTTTTTATATAATCGGAACCAATACCGGAACCTAAAAATATTTCATTGAAGGACTAGAACAAGAACTAAAAGTAATAAATATTTCGGTTTGACTGCTTGTATACAGACCCAAATAAGCATCGTTACCATTTTTCTCGCTTTTTTCCAACTCGTTATAATATTCGTTCTAGATTAATTACGCTAGTAAAATATGAATGGGGAAGGTATAATTTTAGATGAAAATATACCCTCATTGGCTTGGAAGGAGAGAAGGAAATCACTTAGGAAAAACAAACCTTAGTACACCCGACCGCGATTCTAGACCTGATCCATTCCTTGACCGGCAATTCAGTCCAACACGGAGTGACACACTAGTGACTAAAACATGTGACCTCCAATCGTCGTCATAGATAATTATTAATATTATTATTATTAGTACCGCGTCTTACTACCCGTTCGGGTTATACGCACTTACGCTAATGTGCAATGGTAGGGTGATTGTGAGATAAAATGAAGGACCTACAGTTTAACGTGGAATCCGAACCACGGTGGAGGCCTAGCATTCCTCACATTCAAAAGTTGTGATTAATACACATCTTGTCAGAGGTGAAGGAAGGTTTGGCAATCAGATAAATCTGTGCCTGGACCGAGGATTGAGCCTGGACTCCCAGCACAGAAGTCTGACAACTTACCCTAGACCACCAGGCCAACTGTCATAGATAATTAAAAGTCTCAATATCGTTTAGACCCACGTCGGCGGCCATATGATCTCGCATTTTCGCACTTGATTAGACTTCCAACGACGGGGAGATCAAGGTTCTAATCTTGGTTGAATGTAATGAGGGTGGTTTCTCGAAAATTGTTTTACAATCTCCAGCCACTCAAAATGCGAGTACACTTCCTATAAATATAACCTTACTTATCCCTAAAAATCATCATTGTAACTAGTATATAAGCGTGTAACCTGAACGGGTGGTAAGACGTGGGGCTAAAATAATTGTGTATGCCAACTTTGGTGACTTGGGTCTGAACTCTTGGGAGGAAGAGATTTATCTTATCATATAGTGAGAATTATTTTAAATGGATAATGATCTAAAGTTTTTAATATGGTCCCTTGGGGTATTAGGTGCCAGGCATCGACTGCTCAAAAACTTTTAAGTCTAAATACATCTTCAATTCTGAGGCCAAGATCTTGGAATTTCAACCTTTTGCACTGAATATGGTTTTCATACATGAGCTTCTCACTCAGCTATTCCCATTCTCTCTTAGCACAAGTGCGGGATAATTTCCTCTAAGTTAATCCTCTTCCTTACCTCTTTGAATACATTTATAACAGACCTTATAAAACATACACTTGAATAAATTTAAATCATTTTATTTAGCAAAGATTATAGAAAACGTATATGCACTGTTTGACTAGATGCTATTATCTTAGCTACCCAGTTAACAAAGCGAGAAACAAACTCTTAAAGATCCAGTCTTACTACACGGATAACAACTTAGTAGGTATTACAGATCGAACCAGGCGTCACATCTTGATGCGGCCATATGTATTCCACTTGAAACACAGTGGAATTGAACCAGTGAAACGGTTTTACAAATTTTTTTTAGATACAACAATATTGAGAAGTAATTATTTGAAGATTTAAAAACTTTTAAACTGAATTTGATTTCGCTCTTGTCAAATGAAAATTGCCGAATATCACAATTTGATACATTTTCTGGTTTAAGTGTATTATAGTGTCTCATATCCCCGTTAATCGACAGTAAGATAGGCTCCTAAGACAATCTTGGCCAACATTGGCACTAAAAAGTCCAGAAACAGAGGAGGTGATGCTCCTACCATGACCTACTCACTGCGTGCCAGTCCTGTTGGTATAAGAATGTAGCTAAAGTGTCCAGAAACACAGGAGGTGATGCTCCTACCATGACCTACTCACTGCGTGCCAGTCCTGTTGGTATAAGAATGTAGCTAAAGCGTCCAGAAACACAGGAGGTGATGCTCCTACCCTGATCTACTCACTGCATGCCAGTCCTGTTGGTATAAGAATGTAGCTAAAGTGTCCAGAAACACAGGAGGTGATGCTCCTACCCTGATCTACTCACTGCATGCCAGTCCTGTTGGTATAAGAATGTAGCTAAAGTGTCCAGAAACACAGGAGGTGATGCTCTACCATGATGCTCTACCATGACCTACCCACTGCATGGCTGTCCTGTTGGTGTAAGGGTTGAACTGGAATGCGGCGGACTTGTGGAACATTACGAGTGCCAAAGCGTTGATAGCCCTCAGACCGTGGACACTCTTCACATCATCTGGGCTGCTCTTTGTATTCGACAGGGTCTTCCAGTTCCTTCTCAAGGAGAAGCATTTCACCAATTTCCAGAAAGTACCTTGAACAAATATTGAAGTAGGCGTCAATTTCTCTATTCTATACGCGTGAGTAAAAATAATGCTTCCAACAATTTATTCAGGGACACGTTTAGACATAAAAGTTTAAAAAAAAATGTTATTCCAGATGTTTCACAAAAATATTATTATAGTGAAACTCCCAACTACTCATACCAAAGAAAGACAATTATTTTACCCCAAAAGATTTGAGTTAACGCCCTAACCAAAGTCATTCATAGCTATACCCTGATTTTGGTTGGAAGATCAATAGAGAAAATTCAAACCAATTTCTTTACGGCTAACAATGATAACATTTCCCCTTTATTATTTGTGTTATTTTATAATTATTGAGAATATATATCAAAAATGACAGCTACACATAATATGACTTGATGTATGAATATATTAACATTGTTTAGTAACTTTAGTAATTAACTTCTATTGTTCTTCCTACCAAAATCATATTATAGTATGTCATTTCCCAGTACACAAAGTTTCAACGGTTCTCTATTTATTCGTCCTTTTAGTTCCTTTTAGCTACTGTACTATTATTTTAAAATTAAAATTTAGCCCCAAGAATTACTATAGGTCTGGGCCAATTCTTTTAATAACGCCAGTGGGGTGTGAATGAATAAGGTGTAAACGAGATAAAATACATTTACAGATGCATGGAAGGAAAGGGGACAACATTTATGATAAAACACCCTCAGTATACCCAAAATAAATGTGAGCACCAATTTCCACATTGTCATTTCAGTCCATTGTGAGAGTGACGCCGTAGAGCATTAGACCACTGCAGTGTGTTATTAGAGCTTAAATCCAAGACAAATCCGGTAGCCATTCCCCAGACTAATAAACTATAGTATAGAAAATGATAACAAACAAAGCGGCATAGTAATATATATTTTGAATCTCACCGGGAATCAAATTCTAGCTCTGTAAGCAGACACGTTACCTAATGAGCATTAACAATTTTGAAGCCAGCAAGGGTAATTAATCTAAGTTGAAGGGAGACATAATTAATATGAAAATTAAAATTAACTGCCCCAGCGTTCGTTTGAAGAGAGAATGAAAAGATCTGTGATCTGACAAAAACTGATCTCACTGCAGTTTAATGGGATATTACTTCGTTATTTCAACTAGTTGTCCAGATCAATAGGTGTGTGAAAAACTTAACTGGCTAATGTTGTATTCACTATATTAATAGCTATATAATCAAATATAAATAAATAAACTTGAATTTAACGGAATATATAAATGCTAAATATATTTAAATATTAATTAATTATATTCTAAATGTAAAGATAATCTCTAGATAAAAGGGGTATTACTATGTTGCACCACCATTCGAGATAATTATATAATTACACTAAAGGAGGAAGGTAGAATTTAGAGCTTGGTAGAAAATTTAGAAAAAAAATTGCCCTCAGTATATCCGACTGGGATTCGAACCCAAAAATTTCCATCACCGGAAAACCAGAATAAATTAGACTGAATACTTTGAACGCGTGCCCACTGATGTATACCAGGCAGGATAATAGTTTCTTGTATAGAACTTTCGAAAACAAAGTAGGATACATCATTAAATATCTATTTATACTAAAATAAAGTATACCTTTATCTTTATTGCGAGTACAATGTATATTTTAGTAAAAGTATATTTTATAAATCACTACCTTTAAATTTTAAATTTTTTTTAGCACCGCATATTACTAACCGTCCGGGTTATACGCTTAAGTATTAATTACACTAATGGAATAGGAATAAGGAAGCTTGAGCTTAGACGAAGTGAACACGCATTTGCGTGGAGGGAGAGTGGAGAACAATTTAGGGAAAACCACCCCCAGTTCACCCGACATAGATTCGAACCTCGATCTCCCAGTCCTTGGTGGTCTATCTCAACACAACTGGCGCGTTAGCCAACTACACCATCAGGCGGGTTTTAATTTTTAAGTAGATAAATTAAAAAAGGGCTTTCTTACAATTTATGAGTTTATTAATAAAATAATGGGTATATGTTTCTTATAGCATTGACCATGTATTGTTTTAAAATATTATTAATGTAAAATGTTGATTAAATATATTTTGCAAAAGAGGAAGAGTAACTAAATTAACTACTATATAAAAGTCAATTTAGTTGTCAAATGGTCTACCAGACTGACAATAACGGGGAGATTAATGCTAGAAGGCCAGTTTAGTATAGTGAGGATTTTTTCCTAAACTTTTTCCACTTACCCTCCTTGCAAATAGGGTTAACTTCATCTTGATCCAAACATTATCATCTATAAAATAATACTGTAACTAGTAAATATGCGTGTAAACCGAAGGGATAATAAAACATAAAAAATATATTGCTGAGTGTAAGAGGGTGGCTATCCATAAATTGTTTTTCTCTCCCCCCTGATGCAAATGCTAGTACATTTAATATTAAATTATTTCCATAATAATCCTTACGCCTCAAGTGTTTATATGTATATATCCTAATTGGTAGTAGGACTCGATGCTCACACAAGTGGATTATAATATAAATTATGACATAATATTTTCTATGATTTATCTAGAGCTAGTGATTCTGTTTCATATTTTATGATAATTACTATCAATAACTTTCTATATTTATTATGATTTTAGGGATATGGGACACATTTTACCACTTAAGACTAATACATTAAAATTAAATAGGTCTAAATGTATTTACGTTTTGAAAATATGTTAAATTTATCTTGCTTACTTACTGTCCTCAGATTGGGAACTGTTGCAGTAATCACAAAATGTTCCAATCACAGTGGCTGCAATGACAGCAACAAAAAATAATCTGAAAAAAAAACCCACCAAAATTGTGTAATATATTTTCAACAAATTAAGTCATATTAAAAGTAGGCGTAGGCCTTTAGTATATTCTAATCCTTAAATCTATCAAATCCTTAAAGATAAACAAGATTCAAAAAATAAGAAAATATTTCAGTTTCAGGGTTTATAAAACGATTTGATTAATTTTTGATGTGATTTTTTAAACTATTATCGCACTAACTAGGGACTTATCCCAACCTAAGAACTTGACCTGAGGTAGCTTAACCTAATACTAAATGTGATTAAATTCATTATTGAAGGGAAAAAGGAATCACCATACAATTTGAAAAAGCTAGCTTCTTACGCTTTTAATATCTTATAAGATTCGGATTCGGATAATAAAATCGGGATTCAAAGGCATAGTAAATGTGGGTTCCAATTTAACATAGTAATTATAATACAGTAAACTTTACTATGACCAAATTTATTGGTAATAAATATATTGGAGATAGCTCAATATTTAGGGTAAATTCAAGGTCAACAAACACACAGAACACTTACATCAACTCTCCTTGACCATTCAGTTAGGTAACTTACGACCCAAATCGGTGATCAAGTCTGGCTTGGTGTGGGAGGAAAGAATAGGGTTCAATTCCCCAACGAAGGAACTAAGTTTGTTTTTTTCCCAAATTATTTCCCACTCTCCTGCCACTCAAACGAGGTTACATTTATTAATAAGCTGCGATATCCTTATTCTAACAACATAAACGCTATTAATGTTCATACAACCAAGATGGGTATTAAGACAAGGTGAAAAAAAAAGATCCAAGCCATAATTTTTAAACTTTAGTTCAGTAAATGGAGTGATTACTGACTTAAGTGTATCTGGTTCAATTCCCGGTCTAGCCCTTTTCCTTAAATGATTGCATTTTACATTATGGATTTTGTTTTGTGTTTATCTTGAGTTCAATATATTATAAATTGCTGAAAGTTTATAAATTCTTTCAGAATTCGGCCCCGTAGTGAAGTGGTCAGTGCACCTAGCTACGAATCTAGAGGTGCTGGGTTTCGATTCCTGGCTGGTATCTTGGGCATTTTTCTTTTAAGAGGAGCTATCCCAACAGTCAGCAGGGGTTGGTAAATTAGGCTTAAGTTATGTTCAAGACTCCCACTGGCTCACACCTCCATAATCATTATCATCACTTCATCTCATTGCGGGTACACATAGACAACCTCAATTGTCGCAGAATCTACATACAGGTGACTACAACCAATATCATTGCTGAGGGAACTACAGGTGTTTTTGATAAAATCTTTATCTTCGTTCTCTCTCGGTCAACTATTGTCAAATCTTCTCACTTTCAATTATATTTGAAGGTGGTGTACTGGAGTAAGAAGGAGCTACTGGAAACCTCAACCAGCAAGCTTTGCGAAATCTGTCATGAAGTTGAGGGGCAATTGACCACATGCAATCGAGAGAGTGACAACGCTGTTTCCCAATAGTAACGAGGCAGTTCCCTCAGTGACAATATCCAGTGTAAGTGTATGTGGTAAGATAAATTTTATTATTTAGCACCGCGTCTTACTACCCGTTCGGTTTATACGCTTAAGTACTAATTACACTAATGGATTAGGAATTGGGAAGGTTTAATTTAGAGGAAGTGAACCCGCATTTGCGTGGAGGGAGAGTGGAAAACCATTTAGGAAAAACCACCTCCAGTTCACCCGACCGAGATTCGAACCTCGATCTCCCCGTCCTCAGTGGTCTGGCTCAACACGACTGGCGCGTTAGCCAACTACGCCACGGAGGCGGGTGTAAGATAAATGATGGTGCTGCTTCTATAGTCATCAGCAATAATCTACGGGCTCAGGAATGAGATAAAAGGGAAAAAAGAGTACTTTTTTTTTATGAATGCAATCTGAGAATTGAATTTATTTTTTGGAATTTGACCTTTAAACTTGAAAGGATCTTGAAAATTTGGATTAATTGTATTCGAATGCAAATGTAATTATTATTTTAATGAAGTTTATTGAGTAAAACGTTATAAAAGAAATTTTTTTAAGTAAAAATACAATTTTTTATTCATGTAATTGTACAGTACAATCCCTAAAAATTAAATCGTATAACTTGACTTTATTGAGTACTGCGGCAACATAATTACATAACATCGTTACATGTGCAGTATGATCCAGGAAATAATTGTGCGGAAAAAAAAGAAACATAATTTCAGTCACGACCTTTGTACGAGAGAGTTGGAGACAAACGCAAGACACGATCTAGACATTACTTCAAGTCGACTTCTTTATTAGGGGTTTTATGGAAGGACGGAAGGGAACACGAGTAAAATTCAATATTTTAGCCAAAATAAAATAAAGTGTTGCTCCATTAGAAATATCTAGTTAGATTTTCTACACATAGTAATCTCAAACTTGCTTTGGTGGCCACATAGTCTAAGGCGCTACTCTCACAGTAGACTAGACTACCGATAACGGGGAAATCAAGGTTTAAATCTTGGTCAATGCCGTAGTTGGGCGGGGTTTGAGGGTTCAACCCCCCCCCCCCCCCGAAATTTAGGAACAACATATATATGGCTTTATTTATGGTTCAAACAATATCAAAATTAAAGTACAAGTACAAATCAGGGGGCTGTGTTTACTTCAGTACTTCAGAGATCTGCTAGAGGTGTTTAAATATATAGATTTTTCCTAGCCTCCCGGCAGTTAGGGGGCTCTGTTACCATAAAAAACACTTTATTAGAGAGCTTCTAGGGCTGTTTAGTATTTATAATTTGTCCTAGCCTCCGGCAGTTAGGGGGTTATGTTGCCATAAAAAAAACACTTCAGATTCTTAGCTCCTAGAACTGTTGATCATTTAGAATTTTTTCTAGCCTCCGGTCCACTAAACCCCCCAAATTATTAGCTGGCTACGGCTTTGATCTTAGTAGGGTATATTTCGGGTTGTTTTCCCAAAAAGGGGTTTTCGACTCTTCCTCTACTTCCTCATCCCTAAAAACACTAGCGTAATTAGTTCATAAGCGTATAGCCCGGATGGGTTAATACGCGGTGCTAACAAAAAAGTAATTTTAACAGTTGTTGAATATCTGTAATGGATATTACGGCTTTTAACCAGAAACTTTTTAAATTAAGAGAAAAGTCTTGGTAAATTCCCGTGATTACCACGGCCGATATACAAAAACTGTTGAGATTATTCTGTATAGAGACTTAAATACATGTTTATACCTAAGCAATATTTTGCTTAGTATAAACAATAAAGTATTTTGTTATAAAAACTTATAACAAGAACCTTCACTCGCATTCTCCTTTCCCTTTATCCTTAAATACTACTTATTATTATTATCATTATCATTATTATTATTATTATTATTATTATTATTATTATTATTATTATTATTATTATTATTTAGCACCGCGGCTTACTATCCTTTCGGGTTATACACTTAAGTGCTAGTTACGCTAATAGACTAGGAATTAGGAAGGTTGAATTTAGAGGAAGTGAACCCGCATTTCCGAGAAGGTAGAGTGGAAAACCATTTAAGAAACCCCCCCCCCAGTTCACCCGACCGAGATTTGAACATCGATCTCCCCGCCCTCAACACTCTAGCGCAACACGAAACTAGCGCGTTAGCTAACTACGCCACCGAGCGGACTATTACTTGTTCTTCCACTAGGAACATCCATTTGTCTTTTGTAAACACACCTTACTGAACTGAAGATTAAAGTGATCAACCTCGGTCCCGGCACAGATTTATTGAATCCCAACCTTTCCTTCACCTCTGACAAGACGTGTATTAATCACAACTTGTGAATGTAGGAATGCCAGGCCTCCACCGTGGTTCAGATTCCAGTTAAACTGTAGTCCTTCATTTCATCTCACAATCACCCTATCATTACACATTAGCGAAAGTGGTATAACCGAAGGGTAGTAAGACGCGGTGCTAATATAATATAATAATATAAAGTGATCAAATATCAGGCAGATGCAGGGGTGGACGGGGGTAAAGGATTAGGACACAGACTAAAGGCCGATTCACACAGAACGCTAAGTTATGCTAAGATCTACTCTGTTTGCTGTTTAGAAAAATAGCGGACCTTGTATTTAAATGTGTTTGGCTCACACAGAAAGCTAAGCTAAGCTATGCCTTGCTACTCCGCTCTATGTTTTTACAATTGCTGGCTGGGCAATTTTTCCATCTCCCATCTTGAGCCATCTTACGTTGCACATGCGCATAACGCAGCTTTGGCTAGGCGTTAAACAGACGCAGTGCCGTATTATTGAAGATAACCAAAGAAGTGTTGAAGTTTTGTTTTCAGTTTGTTTCAGTGTATTTAAGTAACATTATATTTAGGTTTTATATTTAATAAGTGTTTTATATTACAATGGAACCGTTAATTAAACAAGTCAAACCTCCACCTACTACATTATCTTCCTCTTCCAAAACAGCCGCTAATAGCATCAGTTCCTCTTCCTCTTATTAACATCTGAGCTCAAACAAGACATTTTGAAGAATGTCATAACTTAACTTAACTGGAGGAGACCAGAAAAATACCACAGTGAATTCAGTAGGGAAAAGAGGAACCAAAGCTTAGTTTAGCAATGAATGTGAAAACAAACTGACAAAGACTTGGAACAACTTATCAGAGCTTATTTAGCTTATCTTAGCGTTCTGTGTGAATCGGCCTTTAGATTAAACAGCCTACTCGTCAAGTGTGACGAGGATGAGAGTTTTTGGAGGAAGATTGAAGGTGGAAGGTGATCGGTTCTGTTTTTCAATTACTTGAGATTAGTTAGTTTCACCAAATATGATCTATACAAACCAGCACAGCTATTGATTACTATATTTTGTTCCACCTCTTATTACTAATTCGTGCTATCCACATATTTTCACTAATGATTCAGAGATAAGAACAGAATTTGGAGTAAATTTATCTTCATTTGCATGGAAGGAGAGTGGTAGATGTTGTTATAAACAATAACTCAAAACAGCAGGCCAGGATTTGGTACCTGACCTCCCCAACACCGGTAAAGCAAAACCAGACGATTGTGCTGCCTTTGTCCACGTGGGAACCTATGTGGGTGTCTACCTTGTTGCGAGTAGGAGAGGAAGGGGCAGTTTGACTCAAAGAGGGAGATATCTCCCTCAGTAGTTACGTTCCTGTCAAATATAATCTGACGTTGTTTTAGTTCCTGTTTTGTTTGTAGACAGGCCGGCCTGTAATCTTCCCAGCTCAGTGAGTCAAGCCTGTTGTACGAGATAACTGAAAGCTCGATGGACATGCTACCAGCTAGCCTACACTAGCACAAGACAATGAGGACTTCACACTTCTAATGTCATTTAATGCACTTTCAGAGTCTTACTATTATCCAGCTATACGCATTTTAGCGATACCAGTGGGATAGGTTTGAGAAAGGTACAATTTAGAGGAAATTTTATGCATATGCATTGAAGGAGAGTGAGAAACTGCTTGGGTTAAGCTACCGTGATGTAACTAAAACCCTGACCTCCCTTCTCCATGAATGCAAACTACAATCTAATGGTTAAAGAAGAAACTTATCTGACAGCAAGTAAAGCTAGTAAGATTTGGGTGACCAGGTGATCTAGGGGTAAGGTGTCAGATTTCTGTGCTCGGGTCTGGAGTTTAATCCTTCGGTCCCGGCACAGATTTATCTGATTGCCAAAAACCCTTCCTTCACCTCTGAAAGACGTGTATTATATCACAACTTGTGAATGTGTGGAATTCCAGGTCTTCACCGTGGTTCGGATCCCACGTTAAACTGTAGGTCCTCCATTTCATCTAACAATCACCCTACCATTACACATTAGCGTGCGTATTACCCGAAAGAAAATAATAATAATAATAATATTATAATAATAATAGTTAATCCACATATTCATACGTCAGGTAATGTGATTTGTCACTATTGATAGAAATTTGTCCCAGTGCTTCTCTGCCCATTCAGTTATACATATATGAAATAAACACGATGACGTGTTAGGGTCAGGGAAGGTTGAATTTAGTGAAGTGTACCCACATTTGCGTGGAAGGAAATGTAATACATTTTTAAGGAAAAGCACCCTCAGACCAATCGATTGAGATTGAACCTTGATCTCCCCGTCATCAGAAGTCCAGTATATTCCTTTATACAGTGGTGGACTGAGACGTATACCAGGAAATATCATGGTGGGCCGGTTTGATTTGGGCTGCCACAACTACCAATTTAAAGATAATTGAAGATGATTGTTTTTGTAAAATTTAATCAAAAGATTCAATGATTAATTTTGAGGGTTCAAAGAATACATCATTTGTGAAGATATTCGATGTCATACCGTCCCGTTTATTTTTTATTGGTGCTATTTATAAACAATTCCTTAAGACAGACGCGAAAGCATTTGTTTGATGAATACTGACTGGTACTAATTTTTTAATCTACACTAGCAGTGGATGGAGGATCATTTTACAAACTTGAATAGTAATTATTCAAAAATAGACTCCCGGCTATTATCTAACAATTTAGAAGGATTTTTGCTCATGTTAGTAGAATATACAAAATTATGTTTTAAGTGGACTGAGTAGTGATATAATCATCAATAATGTAGCTGGAATGAGCTCAGAATTAAATTTACTAATGATAAGCACACACACACACACACACACACACATATATATATATATATATTTCAATTCCTCACTTCAGCTCTCACTGAAACATAGTAGATTCAGTGGTGTTTACGAATGTATGTTAGGGGTGTCACATTTGTAGTCTTAGGCCGCATGGAACCTGCAAGTCCACCCCTGTTTTTATATTATTAGACTATTGAAGTGGACAATATACCATAGTAATACTTATTAAATAGCACTAATACAAAAATATTGACAATGTTGACCCCAAAATAAAATATATTTACTAAAAGTTTCTTCCTATTACAATCATAATATAGATGAGCTTTATGTTTAGTCCATGTGTCCACCGCCATGGGATTGGAGAGTAAAACGAATCGCTAGCAGGTGCGATACGAGAACTCCCTATCGTATTATAAATCAAGATGTTTATGAGCCAGACGGTTTTAATCCCCGTGTACAAAATAAAATAAAAAGGCCTTTAGGGAACCTTTCCATACCAAAAGTAGAAACTCACATAGCACAAAGCGCCGTGAATGTGACGGGTTGCCCTTGTCTGGTATAACACATGGTCGGGTCGACCTTCACCTTCAGCACCAGCTCCGTGTGGTTGTTGTAAGGTTCGAAGGTCTCTTGAAGGGCTTGCTGGAGGTCCTCGGCGGTGCAGGAGGAAGGGAGGCAGAACGCCCAATTGATCGCCGAGAAACGTGGAATGCGGTGGCCCGGCTGACGACAGTAGATTACATTGGTAAAGAAGGCACTTATTTTGTAATACTGTAAAGATAGATGACCATTCACTCCCTGAGCTTCGGAGACAATACTTCAACTGAAATTTATATCCAAGACTTATTTTGTCAGCGATTTGTTAAATACATTCGCCAATTTTGAAATGAATGTGGTTTAATTAAAATTGTTTTATTCATGTCAGTTGATAAAATTTCAAAATGTAAAAATCTGGATACAGCGTACACTCCGTTCACCTTGAAACGCAAAAGTCTTACCTTGACGTATTACACTATGGCCCTATCTAATAAGTTACACTAAAGTGAAACTATCCAAGGTAAGGCTGATACCTTTCAGAATAAAGGAAGGACACACAAACATAGTCAACGACGAGTATTTCTCACTCATCATGATGTTTTTTTCTTAACTTTTGGCTATAATTTTTCTTAAGGTGGTACTCTAATTTCATGTAGCGTATCTTATCACTTTCGTTATGTATACATAGCTACATTTCCTCTAATTAACTACATTGTCCAATAACACGAGTGTAAGAAGCATGATCAAAGGATGAACTAAATGGCAACAAACTTCTCCAATGCTTACCAATAATTTAAGGATGGTTGTCCCCAAAATTTAAAATCATCACTTTGCTGTTACGCCATTTATACAATGAAGTATCAAAAACATGAGAAATAAGATACAAGCTAACTGCCCATCCCAACTGACTAATAAGAATATTAATAAAATATTTGGTTTGAACCATAAAACCAAAATATGTGCAGTTTTCTTCGCTCTTCATTTGAGAACTGTGCAGTTAGAATCGACTATTCGTTTTATCTTTGTAATAATTATATTTACATTTTGTTGTATTTTTAAAATCGCGCAAAATGGTCTCATTTCCATGTTTTATCATGAATATCACGGATAATGGTCCTGCGATGCAACCCCTGGTTTACGCTGTATTACCTACCTAAGTTTTTAGTTATCTGTTTGGTGATAAGGGCTCATAATTCACTCAACAATTTAAAAATAACGCGTTGATGTAGAAAAATATTTTATTTTTGCACATTCACAGCAGATTTTTGTTTAGTTATTTTATGTTAGTTCGCTTTAGCACAAAGTATATATTTCAAATGTTTAACTTACATATGAAATTTATGTTTAAAGTGAATTCACCCTAACTATTAAGGAGACTAATAAGCTAACCAAGTGATAAATAACATACGAAACTAACTTAAGATTTAAAATTTGACCTCACTTACACCGGCAATGCCGTTCGTTTAAATCCAAATAAGAAAACCATGAGGAGGGGGCTGTCAAAACATGACCTTGTTTTGGTGGTGTAGCGGGATGCTAGAAAAGGTTAACGTTTTCTCAATTTTTATAACAAACCTTTTTCGGCCAAAATAAAAAGATATTGCTCCAGTAGAAACTTAGATTTTAATTTTCTTCAGATTGTGATATAAACACTTGTTGAATATTTGTCATGATCATAGGGGCATTAGATGATAAATTTTATAGATGAAGAAAAAAGTTGTCATTAAATTCCAGGACACTGTTGACAAATATTAAAAAACTATTTATCACCATGTGAAGAAAATTTAACTATAGGTTTCGACTATAACCGAGGTTTATTCATTTTGGCAAAAGGTTTTGCTATAAAAAAAACTGCCCTTAACTTGAGTTCCTTATATCCACACCATAATAAAATATAAGAGGAAGTGCAAGATAAAGTCAATATATTTGATATTTTTATACCAAAAAACATTTCGGGATAAAATATTGCTTCAGTGGATACTTTTATTTTAATCTTCTACAAATATTTTTCTGGATAATTTTTGAAAATGTGACATGAATATCGTGGCATTTGAATAGGAACTTTTTAAACAAGGGAGGAATATTCCTGATCAAATTTAGTGGTGCGCATAACATATATTGAAGAAATATCGAACTTCTTATGTGTAGAAAATTAAAATGTAGCTACTAAAGCAATATTTGATTTATTTTGGCCAAAATAAAAATTGTGAAAATACTTATCTTAACTCACGGTTAATTTTATTCAATTTTCAACAGCCCTGAATATTAAAGAAAATTGGAAAACGGCCACCATATTTACTTCTGTATATAGAAACTAGATACTTTTCTATAGGTCACGTTCATTGAAGTACTTAATGATGATCACTTTTCAATAAACTTGACCGCTGTTCGTATTTTAATGACAGACTACTGTGGATAAATAACTCTCCTTTCAAAACAACAACAAAAAAGAGTCCTTACGTCATGAAACTGGCTACGCATAGCGTGGTAAGAGTGCAGCAGAGTGTTGACCTCCTTGAGGGTTTCCGGTACGGTGGCGGCGGTAGTCTTGAGGTCAAGGTCGAGGTACGCCAGGCAGTACTTGCCTTGCACCGGGTGATCCGGTTCGGTCCCCACCTCCAGACATTGATCGTAGTCGCCATATTGGTTCACGTTTCCGTTCAGAAGACCTGACGGCACTTTGGCTGAAGAGTCATGCACTAGGGCACACAACACAGTGGGGTTCTCCTATATTCTCTGTTTGGTGTTAAACGTGCAATTTATAAAAGATACAAGGAGCAAAAAGATGATAGAGAACGCGAATTAAGTTCCCTATTTTTTCATCTTTTATAGTAAAAAAATGTTCTGGCCAAAATAAATTTAAAAAACTATTAGATGAGTTTAATTATTTTTTACACACAGTTTGGCTAATTGCAACGGTTTATGAATGTTTTTAATAGGCATTGCCTAATTTGA
Organism: Timema podura; assembly: GCA_033556935.1. Classification (NCBI taxonomy): domain Eukaryota; kingdom Metazoa; phylum Arthropoda; class Insecta; order Phasmatodea; family Timematidae; genus Timema; species Timema podura. The sequence goes on along the minus strand of JAVRXN010000011.1, from coordinate 45,402,116 downwards.
ACATATTTTTTCCTCTTAATTTACAAAGATTCTCCTCAAATACTGCAATGTCCATAGTGAATATTAAATAATTGTTAGGATTAACATCTATACCATAATATTATGAAAGGAATAACTGCATCTGAAAGTTACACAATTATTAAAACTGTTTTAATCTAGTCATACGTCAAGTTATGGGATCATCAGCAGTCATTTTTGATATTTAGCATTAATACCCATAAAATGACACTAATAAATAATAAAATCATATCGATGTTGATGACAAAAAAATTGTTTTTATTTTCTAAAAGATCCTTCCTAACAGGATCCTTTTATACTTACTCTTGAGGGCCCATAGTTGGAACTGTCTCACATGTTGGACGTACAGACGACTTTGTGATCGACAACGCTCGTTGACAATCCTGTCCGATGTAGGAGCAAACACAGCGAAACGCTCAACCAGCTCACGGAGCAAAGCGGATGGTATAGCAGTGTTGTCTGAGATCGTCTTAGGCTCCCGAAAACCGCTGTTGACATTTGCTTTGTGGCAAGATTCATTTCCTTCAAACGTGTGATTTCCTGAAATGAGGTTATTGATTTACCAACAACATCATATTTCTATGAAAATGTAAGGATAAGGTACGAGGGTATTATTACTGTGCTGAGAGTGCCAGTCCTAAGTACAGGAATACCATACCTAAGAGTATCCAAAGGGTGTTTATTTGAAATACTTTTGCGGCTTATCAGGTACTATTTTATTAATACATTACCAAAATATATTAAAATGAGGAATATGAATACCAAAATACATTCAGTCTACAAGTGGTTGTTACTAATAAATATTGTCAGTAGATCACTATGGTATTATTCACTAAAGTTTCATTTAAGGTTCTCAAATAAAGATTCAATTATGAATCCTAGAGAGGTTGCCCACAAAAGTGAGGTCTGTTGGTGCAAACAAATATAAGAAAATGTATCAATTTTAGGGGTATAAAAGGAGACACGATTAAAAAAAATTCATATATATTTAGCATAATACACACAAAATAAGGAGTCCATTAAATAGAATAAATCAAACACTTTACAATATTTTTACTAAATCGTAACAACCTTTAAAAAATACATTTTTAAGATTCTTTGATTTTTTTATGACTTGACAAATTTAGTCTGAAAATTTTAAAAACCTTGAGATAATATATATTTTTAAGAGCTAATCAAAGAAACCCTTTAAATATAGGTTTTAATAGTAATTATTTATATTATTTATTAATCACAGGCAAGTAACGTTCGAAATAATGTTGCCTGGAATTCCAAGAATAGCCGTTAAAAAATTAAAAAATCGAGTTTTAAGACTTAAATAACTTTTAATAAAATAAATATTTTGAAAATTCATTACAGATTAACTTTCAACCATAAAAAAAACTCAATCTACGAAACAAGTTCAGTCCCACTGTAATGCCTTGCATACATTCAGAAATCCTATGCTATCTAATGAATTATATTAAAATATTTCTCACGCCAAAATGGAGTAAAAGAATAATTAAATATCCCATGTAACTCAAAACCTCACCTTTTAGGTTTTGTAGTTTAAAAAATCGCATTGAATGGTGAAACTAAATCACTTTAAAAGCGAAACGTTTCGCCTCTGAGATTAAAGTAAATTATGAGCAAAATGGATATAAAGTCTGAGTTATATATGAAGGATTTTTTACAGCTAAAATATTTAATACAACCATTTGCACACATTAATATATCAAATTAATGTGATCAATACAGTTCAAATTAGTATGCAGGCAGCTGACGGATCAAAAAATAGCTCGATCTACTTACATGTGTTCATGTGTCAGTTCATATTATCTCTGTCACTTTTCATAGATAATATATAGCTATTTTAGGTAAATATATATACTAATAACGTAGTTTTAGGTATATATATTAATAACTTTTTCTATATTATATTGTTATTTTAGGTATACATATATATGTTTATATACATATATATACCTAAAATAACAATATATTATATTATTATTCTATATCATATTGTTATTTTAGGTATACATATATATAACTAAAATAACAATATAATATAGAAAAACGTTATTAATATTTACCATAAGAATGTATGTTTGCATTTTATAAAAATTCATTTTTATGAATAACTAGCTATAGCTTTTCTCAAACAAATCAAGTTATATTTCAAAAGACACAACAGTAAGTCTTAGCATAATTTAGGATTATTTTAGTGATTTGAACACTTCATAACTGACATTTGCATAATAAATACTCCGCCGTGAGGACCTATACATTTATGTTGGCAGTTGGCCTAAGCCAAAATCTGTTATTTTTATTGCGACAAACTAATTGCAATGACAATTTCTTTCTTTCTGACACCCGCTGGACTGACCATATTTGAGAAGTACTTACATTTCTTACAACAATTCAATTTTAGTAGCGTAATAATTTTTAGATACATGACTAAACGGCCAGACATGAGGATGGAAGGGGGTGGCGGGGAGTTGGGGGTTAGCGATGATGCGCGTATCCTACAACTAGTTTTTCAAGTTTGTCGCCAAGGATGTCTATAGCGGGAAATAAAAGGTGCGACTTTTATGGCATTGTTTTGTTCTTCACATACAAAATAATTATTACAAATAAACAATATGAAGCATTTATCACAGCAAGGCTGAGAATGTCTTGAAAATTTGTTCCAAATATCTCACCGAAAATCGTTATTGAGTTTAATACCGTAAAACCATCGCACATTTACGAAGCAATAAAACGTTTAGGTGGATAGAATTTTTAACCTAACGGCCAAGGATTTAATATATAAGTATCTCAAAGTGAAAAGTTGTTGCTGTCTACAGGATCACTCTCGATAGCTGAATCAAATTCAAGAGAAGAAAAATGACATAGAAATAGGACCAGAATAAAACACGAGCCAGAACGGTTCAGTGTAAGAGCATATAGCTCAAAACCAAACATTTCTAGTTGAATTCCTGTGAACAGGCTGTTTTTTATTTAATTGACTCTCAAAGTATATATATATGTATATATATTCTCGGCAGGGATACCCATTTATTACACTAATGGGGTAGAAATAATAAATGTGAATTTATTATAAATGTAGGCCTACCCGAATTCACTTGTAGATGGAGAGAAGAAAATCATTTAGTGAAAATCCATTACTGACAAACCAAACAAAACGAGACTGAGCCTTTTGTTCACTAATTTAACGTTCCCAGGCGGTTCTTTTTTTTTGTTACTTTGTCTCCTTAACCATTCAGGTTAGACGCATCCAAATTTTTCAAAATAATGTGTTAAGTAAGAGGAAGGTTGAATCTGTAAGAAGTGATCTCGCATTTTCATGGAGGAAGACGGGAAAACAATTAGGAGAAAACCAGCCTCAGTACATTCAACCGGGATTCAAGCTCCGATCTCCTTCCCCATCTTTGGAAGTCCAGTCTATTGTGAGAGTGACGACTTACAATCTAGGGATATTCAGTTATTTATCACCCGCCTCGGTGGCGTAGTTGGCTAATGCTCTAGTTTCGTGTTGAGCTGGACTTCCGACGATGGGGCGACCGAGGTTCGAATCTCACTCAGGTAAACTGGGGGTTCCCTAAATGGTTTTCCACTCTCCCTCCACGCAAATGCGGGCTCACTTCCTCTAAATTCAACCTTTCCCATTCCTAGCCCATTATAGTAATTAGTACTTAAGCGTATAACCCGAACGGGTAGTAAGACGCAGTGCTAAATACACTAAATTATTTATCCAAGCAGGCCACTTCAAAAGGCCATAATATTTGGTAGGACAGACAATTAAGACTGGAAGTAGTTTTTAATGATATTAAATAATGTTTTTGCGGTTTAAAAGAGGGGAAAATGGGAAACACTCGTTTGTTTATATAGTTTATGGATATATTTCAGTACAGTAACATTAAATATAAAATATAGAATAATACTAGTAGATATTAAATAGTAGATCATATCAAAATCCTTTGAACGTAAATAATCATAATTCAAATAAAAATCAACAATGGGAAATGTGAAAATTTTGGTCCCTTAACAACTTTGGAAAATCTGGTTCACACAAAACTAGAACTTGGTGATAAGGAATGAACAAAATTTAGCATTGATAAATATTTTACCCCCTATCGTGGCCCTTAAAAGTCGAGAAAGAATATCCACCCATCAAGTGTTTATCTAACAACTTCCTTTAGTGCTTTCAATACAACCACCACTTTTGTTTGTTAACACGACCAAATTTCTCGGTTAATCCCACATCCGGGATATTAAGTTTTATCATTGTTTGGTTTGTTCCAACATTAACAACAAGACTCACGTGACGACAAATATTATCACTATTTACTTTGGGTGGGACTAGAAGCAATTTACGGTGAAGCTTTCTTTCACTTTTGATAGGGGGGTAGGGAGGGGTATCTTTGCTTGGAATTGAAATTCTGGCATCTACGTCATTGTAGTATAAGCTGTATCCACGTCCTTTCTCTGGAAAAAAAAACCTTTTAAATTGGGAAGCAAACATATTTTTCCAAGATTAAATGTTTGAATTTGTATGTAAACTTTTCTGGCACGTGGTGTCTGATAATATCAGTTCGTTCCTCTGCTTCATTCCCGTCCCGTCAAAGCAATCTACGTTTTATCCTAATTTCACTAAGAACTAGCTTTCAATACAATCCTTGAAAACAAGCTCTCTTGAAAAAAAAGCTTTTTAAAACATAATTTTATATATGTGACAACTTTCCTTCTTGTCTAGCTATTCCAAATCTGATTTGAAGACAAAGATCAAAATAATTTACAAGGGGGACGTAAGTCCTAAAAATTGGGACAGTTGGATAGTAGTTATATGCTACATTTCAGTTATCATAATATAATCAAAGTTATTTTGGACTTAATTGCATACTTATCAAAAACATTATATAGCCTACTGGAAGAAAGTACAGAGGATATAAACTTGGCACTCGAATAGTGTAGAGAAACTACATTTGTAAATTGTGATTAAAACATAGAATCAACACTATATAGTTAATTTTATTATAAAAATATACAATTTTGTGTCGATAATGTAACTAATACTGTGAGTTACTCCACTTTATTTTTTAAGTAATTCATTTTTTTTTTATCTTTACCAGTGAAGAAGATACAGTTAATTAATGATACTTAGCACCGCCTCTCATTACCCGTTCAGGCTATACGCTTAAGTACTAAATACAATAAAAGTTTAGGAATTAGGAAGGTTGAATATAGAGAAAGTGTTCCCGCACTTGCATGGAGGGATAATGTACAAACATTTAGGAAAGGCCACCCCCAATTCAGCCAAATGATATTCGAACCTTGATCTCCCCGTACTCGGGAGTCTAGCTCTACACGAAACCAGCACTGAGATGGGTTACAATTAATTCTTCAGTGTTAATCATTGGTGTCAAATATTGCACGCGTCATCATGTTTTGGCTTATAGTAAATGTCTTGTGTGGTGACATACACATCGTGTTCATAAATACTATTTTGTGAACATATATAAATATTTAATTTAAATGTATTTTAAAAATAGTACTCTGATTTACTAGACATTAATATTAATTAATACAATATTAATTTGTACTTGACGTGAAAATGTTTTATTGATATTTATAAAGCAAGGTAGTTTGTGGGAAAAAATATTTAAATGTCTAAAGAGTGTTTGTTTAATTTAATAGTTTTATTTCTTGCTTGCATTAATTTCACCACAAGTGAACATAGTGTTTATAAAAGAGCTTATAGTGGCTAAAAAGACGCTAAGAGAGGCAGGTATTTTTTCCATGCTTATTTTGTTTACTTTGAGTACAATTTCGGATACTACATATTTGTTTCAAACTAAGCAGCGGCCATTCATATGATCAGTGCTGTAATATATATCAGATACACCTAACCTAACTGCAGCATTATTAATTTAGGTCGGATCATATTGATAACACAAACTAGACCCCAATGTTTATGTAGGGTTATATATAAATATAATTTAATTCTTATTATATAGATAACTAATAGATACCTAATAACACATATTAACGGGAAATGTCTAGTCAGTGTTTTTTTGAGCAACCTTCCTTACATTACTTGAAGGCCTCATAGTTTTAATATTTATTTTTATTCGTATTGCTTGGCTCAATGTATAGTAATTCATGTTAAAGAGTGCCGGAGCATGCATGATATTCCTTAAATTCAAGTCAATTTCCTTAAACCAAGTGCCATTTAAATAAACTACTATATCACTTACGGCTTAGTGGTGGACTAGAGTAAAAAAATCTACTCTAGTTGAAGAAGGACCATGCATAGGGATAATAAGCAATACTAAATCAACAAAGCAAATAACTCGACTCACGCCTAACTGCGGGCTGTACTCAAATTAAAGTTGGGCTATACAGAGTTATAGTAATTACTTCTCAGCAATATCTCAACAAGGATAATCACCTACCCAAGGAAACCCTTTAAAAATAACTCTACAGAGCTAAAAGCATTCAGATAATATATGAAGAAAGAATGCAAGGCAAACCACTCTAAAAGAATGATCATGCAATCATTAGCTTTTTAAAATGTTACAAAGTATCTGTTAAAGCTATATAGTAGTTAAATAATTATTATAATAGTTATATAATTCTTACCATTTAGATATTGCACACGACCATATTATTCACTACGCCAGATAAATAAAGGCCATTATTTTTATTGTTATTATTATAATACGAAAAATTCATTCTATAGAGTTTTTTTTTTACCTTTGACGTAGAGTAAAACACTGACCTCACAAATTGCCGTCATTCAATTTTGTAGCCAATTCATCCTCACTAATGAAGTGTCTGGTTTTCAAACAAGCTCGTGAGTGACTTGGTAGTTTGTTTGCAATTTATTTGTAGATATTAGTCACGCATAGTAAAACACCATAGAATTGTTAAAAAAAAACTCAATCAATCATGGTCTTATTATTTTTAGACAAGGTCCCGACGGTAATTTAGGCTCTTCACGCTTCTTTAAGTAATATTTAATTAGTTTGGTATTTATTTAATACAATTTAAAGTCTACTCGTTCAACTAGTGACAATATAGTAGTATTTAACTAGTTATCACCTGATTAAAACACATTTTTAGACTTAATAGCAAAGCATCAGTATTTAAGGGAGAAATTATATTGTCTTTTAGTTATAGTGCTAGTATTGACTATCGTAGACTAAAAGCTATTTAATCTAGGAAAATAATACTAGAACTTAAATTTAAAGAAAATACACCTGCATTCGCTAAGATTTTAAAAAAAATTGAGGTATTTAACGTGCAATTTATGAACTGACTAATTATATCAGCACACAAATTATGAACTAAATTAAATCTAGAACAGAAACAACATCCAGCCACCAGCTGTTAATTCATCACTCTGAAAAGGGAAACCCACATTTAACCTATGATAAATGTTTCGGCCATGCCAGGGATCGAAGCCGGGACCCTTGGCTCAGTAGAGAGATACGCTAACAACCTAGCTAAGTTATCGGATGGTTCATTAAGAGAAAATACAAAAGACCACTACGTAGAAAAATAATGTAGACAAAATGATCCCCTATTTTTCTTTTTAGCACCGTGTCTTTCTATCTGTTCAGTTTATATGCATATCTACTAATTACTCTAATGGGGTAGGGATGAGAAAGATTAACTTTAGAGAAAGTGTACCCATATTTGTGTGGAGGGAGAGTGGAAAACCATTTTGGAAATAACTTCAGTACACCAGACAGAATCCAAACGGGATTAGAACCTCGACTTCCTAGTTACCATCAAACCAGATAAGATGAGACCGACATATTTGTCCGAGTTTCCACCGAGACGTATAACTAGTAGCTCTTTGAACACTCAGCTGAAGAGGGTAACAACATTTTTTTTGGTGAAAAAGTACA